>OY720323.1:4867026-5174526 GCA_963082785.1 Philonthus spinipes
AAGTCGATCTTAATTTTGGTTAATTTTTAATAATTTCTTAAACACAAAAGGAAAGACTTTTTTTTAGAAAATAATTCTCATCGAAGTTAAGCTCTCGTAATTTCACACTCAGCGTGGGAATTCTGTTATAACGCAACTTAATATATAGTTTAAGTTGTTCTTGAACAATTATTGTAAATTTTAAGTCAATCTTAATTTTGGTTAATTTTTAATAATTTCTTAAACACAAAAGGAAAGGCTTTTTTTTTAGAAAATAATTTTAATCGAAGTTAAGCTCTCGTAATTTCACTCTCAGCGTGGGAATTCTGTTATAACCCGACTTAATATGTAGTTTAAGTTGTTCTTGAACAATTATTGTAAATTTTAAGTCGATCTTAATTTTGGTTAATTTTTAATAATTTCTTAAACACAAAAGGAAAGACTTTTTTAGAAAATAATTCTCATCGAAATTAAGCTCTCGTAATTTCACACTCAGCGTGGGAATTCTGTTATAACGCAACTTAATATATAGTTTAAGTTGTTCTTGAACAATTATTGTAAATTTTAAGTCAATCTTAATTTTGGTTAATTTTTAAATAATTTCTTAAACACAAAAGAAAAGAGTTTTTTTAGTAAATAACTCTCATCGAAGTTAAGCTCTCGTAATTTCACACTCAGCGTGGGAATTCTGTTATAAACCGACTTAATATGTAGTTTAAGTTGTTCTTGAAATATTACTGTGAATCTTAAGTCGATCTTAATTTTGGTTAATTTTTAATAATTTCTCAAACACAAAAGGAAAGAATTTTTTTTAGAAAATAATTCTCATCGAAGTTAAGCTCTCGTAATTTCACTCTCAGCGTGGGAATTCTGTTATAAATCGACTTAACATGTAGTTTAAGTTGTTCTTGAACAATTATTGTAAATTTTAAGTCAATTTTAATTTTGATTAATTTTTAATAATTTCTTAAACAAAAAAGGAAAGACTTTTTTTTTTAGAAAATAATTCTCATCGAAGTTAAGCTTTCGTAATTTCACACTCAGCGTGGGAATTCTGTTATAAACCGACTTAATATGTAGCTTAAGTTGTTCTTGAACAATTATTGTAAATTTTAAGTCGATCTTAATTTTGGTTAATTTTTAATAATTTCTTAAACACAAAAGGAAAGGCTTTTTTTTAGAAAATAATTCTCATCGAAGTTAAGCTCTCGTAATTTCACACTCAGCGTGGGAATTCTGTTATAAACCGACTTAATATGTAGTTTAAGTTGTTCTTGAACAATTATTGTTAAGTTTAAATCAATCTTAATTTTGGTTAATTTTTAATAATTTCTTAAATACAAAAGGAAAGACTTTTTTTAGAAAATAATTCTCATCGAAGTTAAGCTCCTGTAATTTCACTCTCAGCGTGGGAATTCTGTTATAACCCGACTGAATAAGTAGTTTCAGTTGTTCTTGAACAATTATTGTAAATTTTAAGTCGATCTTAATTTTGGTTAATTTTTAATAATTTCTTAAACACAAAAGGAAAGGCTTTTTTTTGGAAAATAATTCTCATCGAAGTTAAGCTCTCGTAATTTCACACTCAGCGTGGGAATTCTGTTATAAACCGACTTAATATGTAGTTTAAGTTGTTCTTGAACAATTATTGTAAATTTTAAGTCGATCTTAATTTTGGTTATTTTTTAATAATTTCTTAAACACAAAAGGAAAGGCTTTTTTTTAGAAAATAATTCTCATCAAAGTTAAGCTCTCGTAATTTCACTCTCAGCGTGGGAATTCTGTTATAAACCGACTTAATATGTAGTTTAAGTTGTTCTTGAACAATTATTGTAAATTTTAAGTCAATCTTAATTTTAATTAATTTTTAATAATTTCCTAAAAATAATAATAAAAAAGCAAATAATAAAAGTTATCAAAGAAAACTAAAAACTGCTTAACAATAATAAATAATAATAATAAAAAGGTCAATAATAATTATAACAGTTGTGTTTGTTTCGATAATTATCATCACGAAAAAAAAGGTGTAAATAAAAAATTGTTTAAAAATAATAATAAAAAGCAAATAATAATAATAACAGTTGTGTTTGTTTCGAAAATTATCATCACGAAAAATAAAAAAAAATAAATAAATAAATAAAAATTGATTAGAAATAATAATAACCGGGAGTGTTTCGAAAGTTTTGTTTAAAAAAAATGCAACTAGACAAAAAAGCTAAAGCCAAAGAACAATTTTAAATAATAAATAAAAATTGAAACAAAAAAAAACAAACAAAAACAAAACAATTATAGATTCAAGTTAACCTGCAAATATTAAAATAAACACAAAATACAATTAAAAGGATTTTCTTCAAACGATAACAATTGAAACAAAAAAAAAACAACAAAACAATCAAACAACGATAGAATAAGAAATAACAGCGAAATAAATGAGATTTTCGTTTGAATTGAAATAAATAAATTAATAAAAATAAAACAAAATTTACTTTAAACAACAAGAATTAAAAAAGAAAACAAAAAATCAAACAATAAAATAAGAAATAACGGCGAAACAAATGAGATTTTCATTTGAATACAAAAAAATTAAATGAAATAAAAATAAAGCAATTTTCTTAAAACGGCAACAATTGAAACAACAAAAAAAAAACAAGCAATAAATAATAAAATTATTATTGAAGTGCAAAAAATTAAAATAATCAGAATGGTAAAAAAACAATAACGATTTTCTGTAAACGATAACAGTTAAAAAAAATAATTATAAAATAAGAAATAACAGCGAAGCAAATACAAATAAATAAAAAGAAGAAATCAAAACAGTTTTTATAACAGCCAAGCAAATTTAAATAGCCAGCTAACGACTGAGAAAATCTTTCTTTTTTGCTTTTTTAAAAATTCTCAATTTTTTTTTAAAAAATTGTTTCGTGGAAATAATAATAATAATAATAAAAAACGTTTCTTTGTTGATTCGTTTAAAAATTATCGTGTTGGTGGATTTTCGTGTCTAGCTGTGCGTCTTGTGTTTCTGTGATTTTGTGTTCTTCCACTTCTTCTTCTTCGTCTCGATTATTCTCCGTTTAAAATCCGTCAAAGTGGAGCGACTGGAAAGCCCCGACGAAATGGAATACGACATCCTCGTCTATCCCGACCAGCTGCTGTCCTACTACGACGAGCAAATGGTAAAAAAACAAAACAAAAACAAAACAATAACAACTGACAAATGTCACACGTCTTTTGTTTCTTTTATTATTTTCCATTTTTGTTGTTTATTTTTGCGATTAAAAAAAAAATATATATATATTAAATAAACAGATTTGAAAATAATTAATAAATAAAGAATAGAAAATATTTAAAAAATAAAATAAAAAAAAAATGACAAAAAAAACAATCGTTTGTCTTCGAGCGTCATTCACAGTTTCAAGCTGAGCGTACAAATAAAAACAAATTAGATTTCTTGTTTATTAAAAGTTTGATTTATTTAAACTTTAAGCTCAAGTTGTGAATAACTTAAAACAGGCCTTGATTGTTACAAAAAGTTAACGTTTTTTAAATTATTAAAACTTAAAGTTAAGCTCAACTCGTGAAAAGCTTAAAACAGACCTTGATTGTTACAAAAAGTTAACGTTGTTTAATTTATTAAAGCTTAAAGTTAAGCTCAACTCGTGAAAAGCTTAAAACAAGCCTTGATTGTTACAAAAAGTTAACGTTGTTGAATTTATTGCAGCTTAAAGTTAAGCTCAACTCGTGAAAAGCTTAAAACAAGCCTTGATTGTTACAAAAAGTTAACGTTGTTGAATTTATTGCAGCTTAAAGTTAAGCTCAACTCGTGAAAAGTTTAAAACAAGCCTTAATTGTTAGAAAAAGTTAACGTTCTTTAATTTATTAAAGCTTAAAGTTAAGCTCAACTCGTGAAAAGCTTAAAACAGACCTTAATTGTTACAAAAAATCAACGTTGTTGAATTTATTAAAACTTTAAGCTCAAGTTGTGAAAAGCTTAAAACTGGCCTTGATTGATGGTTACCGAAAGTTAACGTTGTTTAATTTATTTAAAATTTAAGCTCAAATCGGGAAAAGCTTAAAACAGGCTAGGATTATAACCGAACGTTTAGGCTTTAATAATTTGTTAAGATAAGCGTGATTTTGTAAGCTTAAGTTTTAATTAAAAGGGTTTAAACTCGACACAATTTAATTTTAATTAAGAAAAATCATTTTTGCTTTCAGGAATTTTTATAAAATTAAGCTTTACTTAAGTTTTATTTAAAATAAGCTGATATCATTAAGGAAAGCTCTGTGTTTCATATCCCATCGAAATAAATTAAAAATTTTAAGCCTAAGTCTGATTTACAGGAGTTTAAACTCGACGATATTTAATTTTAAATGAGAAAAATCATTTTTGCATTCATGAATTTATTTAAAATTAGGCTGTAGTTAAGTCTCGCTTAAAATAAACTTAAGTCATTAAGGAAAGCTCTGTATTTAACATCCCGTCGAAAGAAATGAAATTTTTAAGCCTAAGTCTGATTTGCAGGAGTTTAAACTGGACGATATTTAATTTTAATTGAGAAAAATCATTTTTGCCTTCAGGAATTTATTTAAAATTAGGCTTTAGTTAAGTCTCGCTTAAAATATACTTAAATCATTAAGGAAAGCTCTGTATTTAACATCCCGTCGAAAGAAATGAAATTTTTAAGCCTAAGTCTGATTTACGAGAGTTTAAACTCGACGATATTTAATTTTAATTGAGAAAAATAATTTTTTCTTTCAAAAATTGATATAAAATTAAGCTTTAGTTAAGTCTCACTTAAAATGAACTTAAATCATTAAGGAAAACTCTGTATTTAACATTCCGTCGAAAGAAATAAAATTTTTAAGCTTAAGTCTGATTTATAGGAGTTTAAACTCGAGACTATTTAATTTTAATTGAAAAAAATCATTTTTGTTTTCAAAAATTTATTTAAAATTAAGCTTTAGATAAGTCTCGCTTAAAATAAGCTGATATCATTAAGGAAAGCTCTGTATTTAACATCCCATTGCAAGATATTAAATTTGTAAACTTAAGACTGATTTACACGGGTTTAAACACGAGACTATTTAATTTTAATTGAGAAAAATCATTTTTGCCTTCAAGAATTTATATAAATTAAGCTTTAGTTAAGTCTCGCTTAAAATAAACTTAAATCATTAAGGAAAGCTCTGCATTTAACATTCTGTCGAAAGAAATAAAATTTTTAAGCCTAAGTCTGATTTATAGGAGTTTAAACTCGAGACTATTTAATTTTAATTGAAAAAAATCATTTTTGTTTTCAAAAATTTATTTAAAATTAAGCTGTAGATAAGTCTCGCTTAAAATAAGCTGATATCATTAAGGAAAGCTCTGTATTTAACATCCCGTCGAAAGAAATGAAATTTTTAAGCCTAAGTCTGATTTACAGAAGTTTAAACTCGACGATATTTAATTTTAATTGAGGAAAATCATTTTTGCTTTCATGAATTTATATAAAATTAAGCTTTAGTTAAGTCTCGCTTAAAATAAACTTAAATCATTTAGGAAAGCTCTGTATTTAACATCCTGTCGAAAGAAATGAAATTTTTAAGCCTAAGTCTGATTTACAGAAGTTTAAACTCGACGATATTTAATTTTAATTGAGGAAAATCATTTTTGTTTTCAAAAATGTATTTAAAATTAAGCTTTAGATAAGTCTCGCTTAAAACAAGCTGATATCATTAAGGAAAGCTCTGTATTTAACTTCCCATTGCAAGATATTAAATTTGTAAGCTTAAGACTGATTTACACGGGTTTAAACTCGTGACTACTTAATTTTAATTCAGAAAAATAATTTTTGCTTTCATGAATTTATTTAAAATTAGGCTTTCGTTAAGTCTCACTTAAAATAAACTTAAATCATTAAGAAAAGCACTGTATTTAACATCCCGTCGAAATAAGTACAATTTTTAAGCCTAAGTCTGATTTACAGGAGTTTAAACTCGACGATAAATAATTTTAATTGAGAAAAATCATTTTTGCCTTCATAAATTCATATAAAATTAAGCTTTAGTTAAGTTTTGCTTAAAATAAGCTGATATCATTAAGGAAAGCTCTTTATTTAACATCCCGTCGAAAGAAATAAAATTTTTAAGCCTAAGTCTGATTTAAAGGAGTTTAAACTCAACACTAATTAATTTTAATTGAGAAAAATCGTTTTCACTTTTAAGAATTTATTCAAAATTATACTTAAGTTACGACTTGCTTAAAATAAATTGATATCGTTCAGGAAAGCTTTGGCTTTAATATCCTAAGATGAAAAATGATGTTTTTAAGCTTATGTCTAAATTACATCGATTTAAAGTTGAAGCTTATTTAAATTTAGGATGAAATAAATTGAAAAAAAAATCGTGTTTCCGTTTAAAAATTTATTTTAAAATAAACTTAACTTCTACCAAACTTAAAATTATCTAATATTGTTTACGAAATATCAGCCTTTAATATTCTGTCGATAAGAATGACATTTTCAAGCTTAAGTCTGAATTACAGGAGTTTAAACTCGACGATATTTATTTTTAATTGAGAAAAATCATTTTTGCTTTCAGGAATTTATATAAAATTAAGCTTTAGTTAAGTCTCGCTTAAAATAAACTTAAATCATTAAAGAAAGCTCTGTATTTAACATCCCGTCGAAAGAAATGAAATTTGTAAGCTTGAATCTGAATTATAGAGGTTTAAAGTTAAAACTTATTTAAACTCAATACGATGTAAATTATATAAATCGTGTTTATGTTTATGATTTTATTTAAATTTAAGCTCAAGTCCTGTCAAACTTAGAAGCAGCTTGGATCGTTAAGTAAAGCTTTAGCTTTAAGATCCCGCCAATAAAAATGACATTTTCAAGCTTTAGTTTAAATTATAGCGGTTGAAACTTAACTTTTGTTTATTTTAATTGCGAAAAATCGTTTTCGCTTTTAGAAATTTAATAAAAATTGAGCATAAGTTGGGTCAAGCTTAAAATGAATTGATATGGTTAAGGAAAGATCTAGCTTTAATATTTTTTGGGCGGCAATGATATTTTTAAGCTTAAGTTTGAATTGCAGGGGTTTACACTCAACACTAATTAATTAAAATTTTGAATAATCGTTTTTGCTTTTCGGAATTAATTTTAAAGTAAGCTTAAGTTAAGTCAAGCTTAAAATAAACTCATATCGTTAAGAAAAGCTCTGGCTTTGATATCCCGTAGATGGAAATGATATTTTTAAGCTTAAGTCTGAATTACAGGAATTTAAACTCAACACTAATTTATTTCAATTTAGAAAAGTCGTTTTCGCTTTTAGAAATTAAATAAAAATTGAGATTAAGTTAGGTCAAGCTTAAAATAAACTGATATCGTTAAGGAAAGTTCTAGCTTTAATATTTTTTGGGCGGCAATGATATTTTTAAGCTTAAGTTTGAATTACATGGGTTTACACTCAACACTAATTAATTAAAATTTCGAATAATCGTTTTTGCTTTTCGGAATTAATTTTAAATTAAGCTTAAGTTAAGTCAAACTTAAAATAAACTGATATCGTTAAAAAAAGCTCAGGCTTTGATATCCCGTAGATGGAAATGATATTTTTAAGCTTAAGTCTGAATTACAGGGATTTAAACTCGATACTAATTAAGTTTAATTCAGAAAATTAATTTTTCTTTTAGAAATTAATTCAAAATTAAGTTAAAGTTAAGTCAAGCTTAAAATACACTATAATCGTTAAGGAACGCTTTCTTTTTAATACCGCATCAATGGAAATGTTATTTTTAAGCTTAAGTCTGAATTACAGCGATTTAAAGTTGAAGCTTATTTAAATTCAGAATGAAATAAATTGAAAAAATCGTATTTGCCTTTAAAAATTTATTTAAAATTAAGCTTAAGTCTTACAAAGCTCTGTAACAGTTGGGATTATTCACGAATGCTCTGGCTTTAATATCCTGTTGAAAAAAACGAGCTTTTTAAGCTTAAGTCTGAATTATAGTGGTTAAAGCTTAACACTAATTTATTTCAATTAAAAAAAATGTTTTTAATTTTTAAAATTAATTACAAATTAAGCTCAAGTTATAAAAAGCTCAAAACAGGCCGAAACCCTTTACGAGATCACCCTGTAATAAATCTCGGGCTCTTTAAACTGAAGTAAACCAGAACGAAAGATTTGTTCGTCGTTTTTTTTCTTCCTTCCTTTGTTTTTTCTCCCTTTTCCCAAAAATAGAACGCCAGATGCTCAGCGTTCGACGCTGAGCGTTCACGTGTTTCCCGCACGCAACCAGGAAGTGTTTAGTAAACACAAGTGCGAACACGCCTTTTTTCCGTTCAGCGCTAAGCGTGAAAATGAGCCGAAAATTAATTTCGTTTAAATTGAACGAAGAAAGAAAATTTAATTAAAAATTAATTAAGCCTGAGATTACGCTTAAATCAGGTTGACATTGTTATAGTAAGCTTTAGCTTGCAGTTGAGCTTAAAAATTGCGAAATTTATGAGTTAAGTGTGGAATTATTCAAGCTTAAATTTGAAAGTGGAAAAACTATAACATTACGAGATTTATAAAATTGTAGTAAATCAGCCGAGCTTAAGATTACAATTAAAACTAACGGAAACACTAAAGTTAAGCTTAAAGTAAGTCATTAAGTGCCCAATCTCAAAATCTGTACGCTGAGCGTGGAATTATCGAGGTTTAAATTTGACATGAATATTTATTGTTTAAAAAAACTTTCGTTTTGAGTTTGAAAAATCGTAAAAAATCAACAAGGCTTAAAATTATGAATACGATGAAGGGAATTACTAAAATCAAACTTAAATTAAGACATAAATTCATGAATCTCAAAATCGATACGCTGAGCTTGGAAATACAGACGCTTAAATGTGGAATCGCTGTGTTTTCGTCCAAACTAAAAATTCTGCCTTCTAAGAATTCCACAATAAACTTAACTCAACGTTGAGATTAACGTAAAATCCACATAAATCTCTTAAGGATGAATGAGAGTAAGAATTAAGCGTGAGAAACGCAAAGAAGGCACGCTGAGCGTGAAAATACGGGCGTTTAAATGTGGAATCGTTGTGTTTTCGTCCAAACTAAATATTCTACCTTCTAAGAATTCCATATTAAACTTAACTCAACGTTGAGATTAACGTAAAATCCACATGAATCTCTTAGGGATGAATAAGAGTAAGAGTTAAGCGTGAGAAACGCAAAGAAGGCACACTGAGCGTGAAAATACAGACGCTTAAATGTGGAATCGTTGTGTTTTCGTCCAAACCAAATATTCTGACTTCTAAGAATTCCACATTAAACTTAACTCAACGTTGAGATTAACGTAAAATCCACATGAATCTCTTAGGGATGAATGAGAGTAAGAGTTAAGCGTGAGAAGCGCAGAGAAGGCACGCTGAGCGTGAAAATACGGGCGTTTAAATGTGAAATTGCTGTGTTTTCGTCCAAACTAAATATTCTGCCTTCTAAGAATTCCACTTTAAACTTAACTCAACGTTGAGATTAACGTAAAATCCACATGAATCTCTTAGGGATGAATGAGAGTAAGAGTTAAGCGTGAGAAACGCAGAGAAGGCACGCTGAGCGTGAAAATACGGGCGTTTAAATGTGGAATTGCTGTGTTTTCGTCCAAACTAAATATTCTGCCTTCTAGGAATTCCACATTAAACTTAACTCAACGTTAAGATTAACGTAAAATCTACATGAATCTCTTAGGGATGAATGAGAGTAAGAGTTAAGCGTGAGAAACGCAGAGAAAGCACGCTAGGCGTGAAAATACGGTCGTTTAAAAGTGGAATCGTTGTGTTTTCGTCCAAACTAAATATTTTGTCTTCTAAGAATTCCACATTAAACTTAACTCAACGTTGAGATTAACGTAAAATCCACAAGAATCTCTTAGGGATGAATGAGAGTAAGAGTTAAGCGTGAGAAACGCAGAGAAGGCACGCTGAGCGTGAAAATACGGACGCTTAAATGTGGAATCTATGTGTTTTCGTCCAAACTAAAAATTGTGCTTTCTAAGAATTCTATATTAAACTTAATTCAACGTTAAGATTAACGTAAAATCTACATGAATCTCTTAGAGATTAATGAGAGTAAGAGTTAAGCGTGAGAAACGCAAAGAAGGCACGCTGAGCGTGAAAATACGGGCATTTAAATGTGGAATCGTTGTGTTTCCGTCCAAACGAAATATTCTGGGTTCTAAAAATTAAAAATTAAACTTAACTCAACGATAAGATAAACTTAAAATCTACATGAATATCTTAAGAATGAATAAGAGTAAGGGTTAAGCGTGAGAAATGCAAAGAAAGCACGCTAAGCGTGAAAATACGGACGCTTAAATATGGAATTGTTGATTTTTGCAATTAAAATAAATTAATGATTAGTTTAAACCGCTGCAATTCAAACTTTAGCTCATGTAACTCGTTTCTCTTAACGGTGTATTTAAGCCTGAGCTTTCTTGAAGAATACTAGCGGGTCTTAAGTTTTTCACAACTAAAGTCTAATTTTAAATAAATTTCTAAAAGCATTTCGAATTTTATCAATTTAAATTTATGAGTGTTGAGTTTAAAACCCTGTAATTTAGTCTTAAGCTAAAAAAGCTCATTTCTCTGAGCTGTATATTAAAGCCTGAGCTTTCTTGAACAATCTCAGCATGGTTTGTGCTTTTCACAACTTAAGCTTAAATTAAAGAAAAATGCAAAAGCCTTAAACGATTTTACGTAATTAAAGTTAATTAGTTGTGAATTTAAACTACTGTAATTCAGACTTAAGCTTACAAAAGTCATTTCTGACAACACTATACTAAAGCCTGATTTGTTTTGAAATACCCCAGCTTATTTTAAGCTTCTCCCAATGTAAGCTCTAATTTAAAATCACGTTTAAGTCTGAAAACGGTTTTTCAAAACGGAATTTAATTAAAATTTCATAAAAAATATTTAATCAAACTTAAGCTTACGAAGAACCAGCTTAAGTCGTAAGAAATATATAGAGTTTCAATTTAAGATGGAAACCAAAGTCGATGGAATTTTAAGTGGGAATTGCTTAAGCTTAAAATTCGCTTTTCATTTTTCCTCAAATTTGATTGCGCTGAGAAAAGTTGCTTTCGCTTTAAAAAATCTCAATAATTAAGCCGACTTAATTTTTTTGCGAAATATAGCGAATTCGCTTGGGGAATCTTAAAGCTTTGATTTAAGCTCGAATTTAATTTTGTGGGATCGCTAAGCGTGATATTACAGGCGCTTAAATTTCGCTCGTAGAGAAACTCTTGAAGAATGTTAGTTTGGGTCTTATAAATTCGTAAAAAAATTTAGGAACTTAATATTAAAAAAAAGCTTATCTGAATCGTCTGGGGAAACTTCAAACTTTGATTTAAGGTCAATTTTAAGTTTGTTGGAGCGCTAAGCGCACTAAAACTATACTTGAAAAGAAACTCTTAAAAAATATTTTTGGGGGGTTTTAAAAACTCGTAAGAAAGTTTGGAAACTTAATGATATAAAAAACAACTTAGCTTAATCCCTTGTAAAAGCTTGAGGCTTTGACTTAAGCTCCAATTTAAGTTTGTCGGAGCGCTAAGCGTGAAATTACGGGCGCATAAATTTCACTCGAAGAGAAACTATTAAACAATGTTTATCTGGCTTTTAAAAATTCGTAAAAAAATAAGTGAACTTAATTTCCTCTAAAAACTTAGCTAAAACGCTTGGGAAAACTATATGCTTTGATTTAAGCTTGAATTTAAATGTGTGGGAGCGCTAAGAGTAAAAATACGACCGCTTAATTTTCACTCAAAGAATAACTGTCGAAAAAAAAAAATGTTTGGCTTTTAAAAAATCATAGAAAAAATGAAAAGCGATTTCAAGAAAAAAAACAAAATTAAGTTATAGCCTGAACGCCCTTGTATATCCTCGACTGCATTTCAACCCCGGATTTCCCTCACAAGGGGTGTAAAACCGGTGGGAACAGGGAGGGCTCGATTTTTCCCATCCCCCGGCTTTGATTGAATCCTGAAGGGGTAATTACCCCTTCCGCTCCGCTCCAACCCCTCGCGCGGCTCAGGGGCACCTTCCCTTACCCCGTTTCACCCTCACCATCCCCGCAGCCCCTTTTCCCTGCTCTCCAGAAGCGAAATTAGAGAGGACAGTGCGCTGCTCTGGGAAAGGGGCGGAAAAACGTATGCGAGCGAAAGGGGGTGGGTTCTAAGGGTGGCTGGGGGTCGAGAGGGGGCTGTTTTACATTTATATTGGTATGTAAAGTAAGTCGGGGGTTGTTGAAGCCCTTTAAAATAAAAATAAAATAAAAAACAGTTTTTTCGGTTTTTTTTTTTCGGTTTTACCACCCCAGGGAATTTTTTTTAAGGGGTCCAGGGGGTTGTAAAAAATAAAGAAGGGGTTAACGTAACCCTCACAAAAAATATTTTTTATTTTTTTTGCATTTAACTCTTTAAAAGTTTAAATACATTCAAATATTGGGGATTTAAAATCTACAAAAATCGGTTTTGCTTTTAAGAATTTATTTAAAATTAAGCTCAAGTAGTGATAAGTTCAAAATACGCTGAGATTGTTCAGAAAAGCTCTGGCTTTAATATCCCGTTGAGAGAACCGATCTGTTTAAGCTTAAGTTTGAATTACGGGGGATTAAAACTCAATAATAATTTATCTTAATAGGAAAAAAATGTTTCTGCTTTAAGAATTTATTTAAAATTAAGCTTAAGTAATGATAAGTTCAAAATCCTCTGAGATTGTTCAAAAAAGCTCTGGCTTTAATATCCCGTTGAGAGAACCGAGCTTTTTAAGCTTAAGTCTGAATTACGGGGGGTTAAAACTCAACAATAATTTATCTTAATAAAAAAATTGTTTATGCTTTAATAATTTATATAAAGTTAAGCTTAAGTCATACAAAGTTAAAAATCAGCTGGAATAGTATCGGAAAGCTCTGGCTTGAATATCCCGTTGAGAGAACCGAGCAGTTTAAGCTTAAGTCTGAATTACGGGGGGTCGAACTCAACAATAATTTATTTTAATAGAAAAAAAATGTTTTTGCTTTAAGAATTTATTTAAAATTAATCTTAAGTTGTGAAAAGCTCAATATATAACAGAATTTGTGAGAAAAGCTCTGGCTTTAATATCCCGTTGAGAGAACCGAGCTGCTTAAGCTTAAGTCTGAATTACGGGGGGTTAAACTCAGCAATAATTTATTTTAATAGAAAAAAAAAATGTTTTTGCTTTAAGAATTTATTTAAAATTAATCTTAAGTAGTGAAAAGCTCAGAATATACTAGGATTGGTCAAAAAAGCTCTGGCTTTAATATCCCGTTGAGAGAACCGAGCTGCTTAAGCTTAAGTCTGAATTACGGGGGGTTAAACTCAACAATAATTTATTTTAATAGAAAAAAAATGTTTTTGCTTTAAGAATTTATTTAAAATTAATCTTAAGTAATGAAAAGCTCAGAATATACTAGGATTGGTAAAAAAAGCTCTGGCTTTAATATCCCGTTGAGAGAACCGAGCTTTTTAAGCTTAAGTCTGAATTACAGGTGTTTAAATTAGAAGTTTGTTTTAATTCAGAATTAATTTAATTGAAAAAAATATAGTTTTAGCTTTAAAAATTAATTAAAAACGAAGCTCAAGTTGTGAAAAGCTCAAATCCAGCTGGCGGTCTTCGAGATAGCACATGCTACGATGTCATGTAAAAATTTAAGTAAATCTTAAGTTCAGCATTTTTTTTATAATTTTTAAAATTATATTTTTAATTTTCCAAATTGAAAGAAAATATCTTCCGACTTTAGGCGCTTATAATTTCAAGCTCAGCGTACGGATTTCGAACTTTTTCACTTTAGCATAAAGCTTAAGGTGTATTTAAGTGAATCTTATAGTTTTTAGATAAGATTTAAGGTTGGTAATTTTTTAACTAATTTTTAAACCAAAAACATATTTTAAAAAGGAAAGGAAACATAATTCTAACTTTAAGCGCTTATAATTTCTAGCTGAGCGTGCGGATTTCGAACTTTTTCACTTTAACATAAAGCTCAAGGTGTGTTTAAGTAACTCATATAGTTTTTTAGATGAGATTTAAGTTTGGTAATTTTTTAACTGATTTTTAAACAGAAAACATATTTTTAAAAGAAAAGGAAACATAATTCTAACTTTAAACGCTTATAATATCTAGCTCAGCGTGCGGTTTTCAAACTTTTTCACTTTAACATAAAGCTCAAGGCTTATTTAACTAATTCTTGTAATTTTTAGATGAGATTTAAGTTTGCTACTTTTTTAACTAATTTTTAAACAGAAAACATATTTTTAAAAGGAAAGGAAACATAATTGTAACTTTAAGCGCTTATAATTTCTAGCTCAGCGTGCGGATTTCGAACTTTTTCACTTTCACTTAAAGCTCAAAGTGTATTTAAGTAAATCTTATAGTTTTTAGATGAGATTTAAGTTTGGTAATTTTTCAACTAATTTTTAAACCGAAACCATATTTTAAAAAGGAAAGGAAACATAATTCTAACTTTAAGCGCTTATAATTTCAAGCTCAGCGTACGGATTTCAAACTTAAATAGTTTAAAATTAAGCTAAAGGCATTATTAAGTAATTTTTGTTGTTTTTTTACTGTTAGTCTTATGTTTAGTTATTTTATTTCTTAATTTTTAAACAAAACGAATGCTTTTTCAATTCAGCAAACGAAAGAAAATCTAGTTTCGACTTTAAGCGCTTATAATTTTAAGATCAGCATACGGATATCGAACTATTTTACTTTAACATTAAGCTTAAGGCTTCCCTAAACAATTCTTGTACTTTTTTGATTAACCTAATTATTTTTTTTATTTAATAATTAATTTTTAAAACGAAAACACACATTTTTTTAGAAAGGATTGAAGGGGAAATTAATTCCAAATTTAAGCGTTTATAATTCCAAGCTTAGAGTACCAATATTAAACTTGTTCACGTTAACGTCAAGGTTGAGGCTTCTTGAAACCATTCTTGCTGTTTTTTAAGCCAGTCTTAGGTTAGGAATTTTTTTAACTAATTTTTAAAACAAAATTAATATTTTTTTTTAAATTCACAATTAATTACATTCCTCAATTTTAAGCTCAAATAACTTAAAGCTGAGCATACAGATTTCAAACCAATTGATCTTATCATAAAGCTTAATCCTCTCTTAAGCAACTCCCGCTGAGTTTGAGCTTAAGCTTCTTAAGCTTTACTTATTTTTTTAAGATTATTCAAACTAAATTTAAAGTATTATTAGAAAATGCCACATTTAAGCTCCCGCAATGTTACGCTTAGCGCTTCAATTTTGTTTTTATCAAAATTGTCCCGTGCTTGCGGATTTTCTTAAGCTTTATGATTGAGTTTCGTTGAGCTTTTAAGCTCTGTTTATTTTTTACGATTTTTTATTTGAATTCACACGAATCTTTTGTATGTGAAAATTACTTTTAACTTTAAGCGCTTACAATTTCAAGCTCAGCGTACGGATTTCGAACTTTTTCACTTTAGCATAAAGCTCAAGGTGTGTTTAAGTAATTCTTGTTGTTTTTAGATGAGATTTAAGTTTAGTAATTTTTTAACTAATTTTTAAACCGAAAACATATTTTAAAAAGGAAAGGAAACATAATTCTAACTTTAAGCGCTTATAATTTCTAGCTTAGCGTGTGGATTTCGAACTTTTTCACTTTCGCTTAAAGCTCAAGGTGTATTTAAATAAATCTTATAGTTTTTAGATGAGACTTAAGTTTGGCAATTTTTTAATTAATTTTTAAACCAAAAACATATTTTAAAAAGGAAAAGAAACACAATTCTAACTTTAAGCGCTTATAATTTCTAGCTCAGCGTGCGGATTTCGAACTTTTTCACTTTAACATAAAGCTCAAGGTGTACTTAAGTAATTCTTGTAGTTTTTAGATGACATTTAAATTTGGTAATTTTTTAACTAATTTTTAAACAGAAAATATATTTTCAAAAGGAAAGGAAACATAATTCTAACTTTAAGCGCTTATAATTTCAAGCTCAGCGTACGGATTTCGACTTTTTCTACTTTAAATTAAAATTCAAGGCTTCTTTAAGCAATTATTGTGCGTATTTAGTGTAATCTTAAGTTTCGTTATGTTTTAAATAATTTTTATAACAAAAAATTACAGACGCGAATTATTTTTCTGTGGAAAAATGAGTTTTAACTTTAAGCGCTTATAACTTCAAGCTCAGAGTAGGGATTTAAAACTTTTTTACTTCAAAGTAAAGCTCGAGGCTTCTTTACACAATAATAATACTTGTTTGTCTTCATCTTAAGTTTAGTAATTTTTAAATTAATTTTTATCAGAAAAATAATTATTCACATCTCTCAACTTTAAGCTCAAAAAAACTCAAAGCTTAACTTATAGATTTCAACGTTTCGCAGCTTGAATCAAAGCTCGATCATCCGCTGAATCAACCCCACATAAAACGATCCTCGGAACGATCCGGTTAAATCTTAAAATGGGAATTTAAGCGCGAACACCGCGAGTTCTTAATTAATAAATCAACGCTGGCTTTAAGCGATCGTTATTAAAGCTTAGCTTATAAATAACGGCCTAAAACGCATCCGGATCGCGAACGGCGTGAATCCTTTCGGCGTTAAGCTCGGATTAATCCGCGTTCCGAGCTTAAGTTTAGTTATTAAGGACATAATTAGCGCGGGGTGGGTTTAAGCCCACGCAATTCCAGGCTTAACGCACGGATTAAAGCTTTTGTTGGTTAATATAAAAGTGTTATCCTTTTAGAATCGATAAACGTTGAAAAGATTGTTAACTTAAATTAAGTTTTTTTATTTATTTATTTTTTTTAAGTAAGTTGATTTTCAAGGAAAAATAATTCCGACTTTAAGAGCTTATAATTTCAAGCTCAGCGTATTAATCATAGTTCTACTGATGCAAAATCAAATTCCAAACTCTTTCCGATTATTTTATAATTATTTTAAGTTCATCTTAAGTTCTCAGAATTCTCTAAGAATTTTTAAAATTTTTAAGTTAAAAAAACTAAAATATTCATTGAATCCGGAATAAAAAATTCATAAAAAATTAACAACGCTTAAAAACGGCTTGAACTCCACAAAAATTACTTACCAGATGATTAAGCTTTAAGTTAAAGGTAATAAGTACGAAATACGCACGCTGAGCTTTTAGTTATCTAAGCTTTAAGTTGAGAATTGTTTTGCAAACTAATAAAAAAGAAACTATAAAATCTAATAAACTCAAATCTGACAAAAAAATCTTATGAGTCGTTTAGGATAAGATGGAGCTTTAAGCTTGAGTGGGCGAAAACAAAATCGATACGCTTAGAGCGAAATTACAAGAACTTAAAGTTGAATTATATAATTCCCATTTTCTTTCAGAAAAATCCTTTTCGGCTTTAAAAAATCGTAAAAATTAGAATATTCTTAAGTCTAACATAAAATCGACTTAAATCGTTTAGGAAAGCTTCGAGCTTTATGCTCAAGTCAGCCAAAACAAAATCGACACGCTTAGAGCGAAATTACAAGAGCTTAAAATTGAATTATATAATTCCCATTTTCTTTCAGAAAAATCCTTTTCGACTTTAAAAAATCGTAAAAATTAAAATATTCTTAAGTCTAACATAAAATCGACTTAAATAGTTTAGGACAGCCTCGAGCTTTATTCTCGAGTCAGCGGAAACAAGATCGACACGCTTAGAGCGAAATTACAAGAACTTAAAGTTGAATCATATAATTCCCTTTTTTTTCAGAAAAATCCTTTTCGGCTTTAAAAAATCTTAAAAATTAGAATATTCTTAAGTCTAACATAAAATCTACTTAAATCGTTTAGGACAGCCTCGAGCTTTACGCTCGAGTCAGCGAAAACAAAATCGACACGCTTAGAGCGAAATTACAAGGACTTAAAGTTGAATTATATAATTCCCTTTTTTTCAGAAAAATCATTTTCAACTTAAAAAAATCGTAAAAATTAGAATATTATTAAGTCTAACATAAAATCGACTTAAATCGTTTAGGAAAGCCTCGAGCTTTATGCTCGAGTGAGCGAAAACAAAATTGATACGCTTAGAGCGAAATTACAAGGACTTAAAATTGAATTATACAATTCCCTTTTTTTTCAGAAAAATCCTTTTGAACTTTAAAAAATCGTAAAAATTAAAATATCCTTAAGTACATCATAAAATCGACTTAAATCATTTAGGACAGCCTCGAGCTTTAGGCTCAAGTCAACGAAAACAAAATCGATACGCTTAGAGCGAAATTACAAGAACTTAAAGTTCCCAATTTAGATTTCTCTTCATAAAAAATCTTTTCAACTTTAAAAATTCGTAAAAAAATAAATAAAGTTAAGTCTAATATAAAATCGCTATAAGTCATTTAGGAAAGGCTCTAGATTTAAGCTCGAGTCACTGAAAACAAAATAGACACGCTTAGAGTTACATTAGGAGAGCTTAAATCCAATTTATTTTAAAAAACATTTTGTTTAACTTTAATTAATTCTAATTTCACGCTTAACGTTGAGATTTCTCTTTTTCAAGCTTAAGTCGTTTTCAGAGGATATACGAAGCCTTTTAAACAGTTTTGAGCGTGGCTTTTAGTTCCACTTATTTATTAATTGAGCGTTGAAATTGGAAAATGATTTAATTTTATTGAATTATTTGTTTAAACATCGATTTTCACGCTTAGCGTGTTGTCTTTCTCTATGTTTTTATGCTTACGATGTTTGCAGAGGATAAGTGAAGCCATTTAACCAGTTTTGAGCTTGACTTAAGTTTCACTTATTGTTTAATTGAGAGTTGAAATTGGAAAATGATTTAATTTTATTGAATTATTTGTTTGAATATCGATTTTCACGCTTAGCGTGTAGTCTCTCTCTTTGTTATTAAGCTTACGATGTTTGCAGAGGATAAGTGAAGCCATTTAACCAGTTTTGAGCTTGATTTAAGTTTCACTTATTGTTTAATTGAGCGTTGAAATTGGAAAATGATTTAATTTTATTGAATTATTTGTTTGAATATCGATTTTCACGCTTAGCGTGTAGTCTCCCTCTATGTTTTTAAGCTTACGATGTTTGCAGAGGACTAGTGAAGCCTTTTAACCAGTTTTGAGCTTGGCTTAAGTTTCACTTATTGTTTAATTGAGCGTTTAATTTGGAAATTGATTTAATTTTATTGAAATGTTAGTTTCGAATTGATTCGCTCAATTTTCACGCTTAGCGTGCTAATCGTCATGAAAATTCATGCTTAAGTTTTGCACAGGAGATGTATGAAGCCATATAACTATTTTTAAGCGTGACTTAAGTTTCACTAATCGTCTAATTGAGCGTTTAATTTGGAAATTGATTAAATTTTAGTAAATCGCTTGAAATTAATTCCCCCGCTCAAATCTTTCGATTTTCACGCTCAGCGTGAAAAATGGGAGATGAATTGGTGCGTGTCTGGTGCGAGTATTTCATCGTTATCGTCTTTGGCGCGCGCGTATTTTATTTATTATTCCTCGCGGCCGAAAAATCCGACGATCCTCGGGCCAGCTGTGCCGATCAAAATTTGTTTGAACCGTCCAGAAATAGCCGTTCCTCCTCCTCCCTCCTGCACCATCACGAGCCGCCGATGTTTATTGATTCGGCGTATATTTAAATTCAATGAAATATTCAACCTCCCACTCCCCCTCCCCCTCTCGACTCCCCTTTACTCCCATTACAATCAATCCGGCTATTCTCTTTCTTTCTCGCAACACGACGGAACAATCGGGTTAGTTATGAGGCTATTTTCAGAGGGTTACGCTTAAGGAAGGTCGGGGCTTCGGTTTAAGCTCCAGAAATGAGAAAACCGCACGCTCAGCGTGGAATTAGGGAGGATTAAAATTTTATTACAATAAAATTGCGTTTCGCACTTTAAATATTACCCAAAAATCATGTGAGCTTAAAGATAACGCTTATCTCTCTAAGATTATTCACGGTAGGATTAAGCTTGAGTTTAAAGCTGAAAACAGCGAAATTCGTAAGCTGAGCTTAGAATTATTAGGACTTAAAGTCGAATGGCCCGATTCGTTTCGTTTGAATTGAAATAAAATTGGTTTCTGCTATTTAAAAATTACTTAAAAATCAACTGAGCTTAAATATGGCGCAAATCCCACTGAGATTATTCAAGCGAGGATTGCGCTTCAGCTTAAAGATGAAAACAGCGAAATTCGTAAGCTGAGTTTAGAATTATTAGGACTTAAATTCGAAAGCTCCGATTCGTTTCGTTTGAATTGAAATAAAATTGTCTTTTGCAATTTAAAAATTACTTAAAAGTCAACTGAGCTTAAATATGGCGCAAATTCTATTTAGATTAATCAACCGAGGATTACGCTTCAGCTTAAAGATGAAAACAGCGAAATTCGTAAGCTGAGCTTAGAATTATTAGGACTTAAATTCGATTGGTCCGATTCGTTTCGTTTGAATTGAAATATAATTGGTTTTTGCTATTTAAAAATTACTTAAAAATCAACTGAACTTAAATATGGCGCAAATCCCACTGAGATTATTCAAGCGAGGATTACGCTTCAGCTTAAAGATGAAAACAGCGAAATTCGTAAGCTGAGCTTAGAATTATTAGGACTTAAAGTCGAATGCTCCGATTCGTTTCGATTGAAAATTGAAATAAAATTGGTTTCTGCTATTTAAAAATTACTTAAAAATCAACTGAGCTTAAATATGGCGCAAATCCCACTGAGATTATTCAAGAGAGGTTTACGCTTCAGCTTAAAGCTGAAAACAGCGAAATTCGTAAGCTGAGCTTAGAATTATTAGGACTTAAATTCGAATGGTCCGATTCGTTTCGTTTGAATTGAAATAAAATTGTTTTTTGCAATTTAAAAATTACTTAAAAATCAACTGAGCTTAAATATGGCGCAAATCCCATTGAGATTATTCAAGCGAGGATTACGCTTCAGCTTAAAGATGAAAACAGCGAAATTCGTAAGCTGAGCCTAGAATTATTAAGACTTAAAGTCGAATGGTCCGATTCGTTTCGTTTGAATTGAAATAAAATTGGTTTCTGCTATTTAAAAATTACTTAAAAATTAACTGAGCTTAAATATGGCGCAAATCCCACTGAGATTATTCAAGCGAGGATTACGCTTCAGCTTAAAGATGAAAACAGCGAAATTCGTAAGCTGAGCTTAGAATTATTAGGACTTAAATTCGAATGGTCCGATTCGTTTCGTTTGAATTGAAATAAAATTGGTTTCTGCTATTTAAAAATTACTTAAAAATCAACTGAGCTTAAAAATGGCGCAAATTCAATTTAGATTAATCAACCGAGGATTACGGTTGAGATTAAAGCTGAAAATATCGAAATTCGTTGGCTGAGCTTAAAATTATTGAGGCTTAAAGTCGAGTGAAACGATTCGTTTCGTTTGAATTGAAATGAAATTGCTCACCGCAAAATAAAAATTGCTTAAAAATTAACTGAGCTTAAAATTCATTTAAAGCCAATTGAAATTATTCGAAGAAATATGTAGCTTTGTGCTTAAGCTAGTATTAACGAAATCGCTCGCTTAAGTAACAAATTATTTAAGATTAAATTCGTCCGAAAAAAGTTTTAAAAAAAAATGTTTGAGAAAAATCGTTTTGTCTTTTGAAATTAATATAAAATTAATTGGACTGAAGTCAAGCTTAAGCCACGCTGATTAGCGTTAAGAGAGGTCGAGTCTTTTGTTTAAGATCGGAAAACAAAAAATCCGCACGCTCAGCTTGGAATTAGGGAGGCTTGAAGTTTGATTGCGTGGAGAATTAATCAGAAAATTTCTTTTCTCTCAGAAATAAATCGATAATTAATAAAATAAACTTAAGTCAAGCTTAAAAGTCACTCGATAGGGTTAAGAGGGATCGATTTTTTGGTTTAAGCTTGAAAATAAAAAAAAATCGCAAGCTCAGCGTGGAATAAAGAAGGCTTTATTGCGTTGAAATTTAAGAAAGAAAATAAATTCTCTCAAAAATTAATCGATAATTAGTAAAATATACTTAAGTCACGCTTAAAACACGCTCGATGGGATTAAGAATGGTCGAGTCTTTGGTTTAAGCTTGAAAAACAAAAAAATCCGAAAGCTCAGCGTGGAATGTGCCTGGCCTAAAGTTTTGTTCTGATATGACTTTTTTTAAGCTCTTGTAATTCCAAGCTGAGCGTAATATTTTCGTTAAGACTCACCTTAAATTATAAGCGAGAGCCTTGCTTAACACCCTAACAGCAATTTTTTAATCTTAAGTATTTTTTTCTTATTTTACTGAATTTTTAAATTCCTCTTAATTAAAAACGGAATTAATTTCGTTTCGACTTTTTTAAGCAACCGTAATTCTACGCTGAGCGTACAGATTTCCATAAATCGCACGTTAAATGAAAGCGCAATCCTTGCTTAACTAACGTAACGGTAATTTTGTAATCTTAAGTGTGTTTTTTTTATTTTTATCAATTTTTCAATTCCTCTTAATTGTAAATCGAATTAATTTCGTTTCCTCTTTATTCAAGCTCTCGTAATTCCACGCTGAGCGTCCCAATTTCGTTAAGTGTATCCTTAAATGAAAGCTAAAGCCTTTCTTACCACCTCGAACTGCATTTTGTAAATTTAAGTGTTTTTTTCTTATTTTTCTAAATTTTTCAATTCGTGTTAACTAATTTTGTTTCAACTTTATTTAAGTCGCTGTTATTTCAATCTTAGCGTGCGAATTTTCCTTATTTTCTTTTTAATCCCTAGCCATGACCTTGCCGAAGAATATTTTCTTGGTTTCCGTGCTAAGGTCAAGGTCAAATTATTTTTAAATGAGACTAAACTTAAGTGACATTTTTACTGGGATAAAAGTAATTGTTTCTATTTTAAGAGCTTATAATTTCAAGCTTAGCATACGGATTTCAATTTAATCTCATTAACGTAAAGCTTAATGTTTTTAAAAAAAACAATTATTATGCAGTGTTGCCTAATCTTAACTTTAGCTATTTTTAATTGATATTTGAAAAGAAATTACAGATTTTGTTTAAAAATAACACAGCTTTCAACTTAAAGTGTTGATAATTTCTAGCTCAGTTCATAATTTTTAAACTTACTGGCTTTAACTAAAAGTTAAATTGTTCTCTAAGCGAATCTTATGAGTTTTTAGTAGATCTTAAGCTCATTTATTTTTAATTGATTTTTTTAAGCGGAATTGGCGTTATTTTTTAATTTTCGCAAGCAAATGGAAATTGCTTTCAACTTTAAACGTTTATAATTTCAAGCTTAGTCTACAATTTCCAAATTTATTTATTTTATCTTAAAATACAATACTTTCCTAAGTAATTCGTTAGAGTTTTTATCCTTTCTTAAGCTTAGTTATGAGTTTAAAACGAAATTAAAGATTTTGTTTAAAAATTAAATAACTTTCAACTTTGAGCGTTGATAATTTCAAGCTCAGCCTATAATTTGTGAACTTATCAACTTTAACTGAAAGCTTAATTGTTTCTTAAGTAATTCGTGTGAGTTTTTAGTTGATCTTAAGCTCAGTTATTTTTTAATTATTATTTTTTTAATATATTCAACAATTTTTTTTAATTAAATCGAAACCATTTTCAACATTAAGCGTTCATAATTTCAGGCTCAGCCCATATTTTTCAAATTTATTGACTTTATTTTGTACTCCAATGCTTTCCTAAGTAGTTTTTATGGGTTTCTAGTTTATCTTAAGCTCAGTTACTTTTCTAACTTAGTCTTAAAACCAAATTAAAGATTTTGTTTAAAAATGAAATAATTTTCAACTTTGAGCGTCGATAATTTCAAGCTCAGCCTATAACTTATGAACTTATCAACTTTAATTTGAAGTCAAATTGTTTCCTAAGTGATTCTTATGAGTTTTTAGTCGATCTTAAGCTCAGTTATTTTTTTAATTAATTTTTAAACAGAGAAAGATTTAAAAAAAATTCTATAATCAAATCGAAATTACTTTCAACATTAAGCTTTCATAATTTCAAGCTTAGCCCATGGTTTTCAAACTTACTGACTTTATTTTGTACCCCAATGCTTCTCTAAGTAATTATTATGAGTTTTTAGTTTATCTTAAACTCAGTTACTTTTCTAACTTAGTCTTAAAAACCAAATTAAAGATTTTATTTAAAAATTAAATAACTTTCAACTTTGAGCGTTGATAATTTCAAGCTCTGCCTATAATTTGTGAACTTATCAACTTTAACTTAAAGCTCAATTGTTTCTTAAATGATTCTTATTAGTTTTTAGTCGATCTTAAGCTCAGTTATTTTTTTTAACTAATTTTTAAACAGACAGAACGATTTTTTTTAAATTTTATAATCTAATCGAAATAACTTTCAACATTAAGCGTTCATAATTTCAAACTCAGCCCATAGTTTTCAAACTTACTGACTTTATTTTGTACTCCAATGCTTCTCTAAGTAATTATTATGAGTTTTTAGTTTATCTTAAGCTTAGTTACTTTTCTAATTAATTCTTAAAACAAAATTAAAGATTTTGTTTAAAAATTAAATAATTTTCAACTTTGAGCGTTGATAATTTCAAGCTCAGCCTATTACTCGTGAACTTATCAACTTTAATTTATAGTCAAATTGTTTCTTAAGTGATTTTTATGGGTTTTTAGTTGATCTTAAGCTCAGTTATTTTTTTAACTAATTTTTAAACAGACAGAACGATTTTTTTTAAATTTTATAATCAAATCGATATTACTTTCAATATTAAGCGTTCATAATTTCAAGCTCAGCCCATGGTTTTTAATCTTATTGACTTTATTTTAAAGTCCAATGCTTCTCTAAGTAGTTTGTATGAGTTTTTAGTTTATCTTAAGCTCAGTTACGTTTCTAATTAATTCTTAAAACTAAATTAAAGATTTTGTTTAAAAATGAAATAATTTTCAACTTTGAGCGTTGATAATTTCAAGCTCAGCCTATAATTTGTGAACTTATGAAATTTAACTTAAAGCTCAATTGTTTCTTAAATGATTCTTATTAGTTTTTACTCGATCTTAAGCTCAGTTATTTTTTTAATTGATTTTTAGTTAGACGGAACTATTTAAAAAAATTCTATTATCAAATCGAAATTACTTTCAACATTAAGCGTTCATAATTTCAAGCTGAGCCCATCATTTTCAAACTTATTGACTTTACTTTAAACTCCAATGCTTCTCTAAGTAGTTATTATGAGTTTTTAGTTTATTTTAAGCTCAGTTACTTTTCTAATTAATTCTTAAAATAAAATTAAAGATTTTGCTTAAAAATGAAATAATTTACAACTTTGAGCGTTGATAATTTCAAGCTTAGCCCATCATTTGTGAACTTATCAACTTTAACTTAAAGCACAATTGTTTCTTAAATGATTCTTATTAGTTTTTAGTCGATCTTAAGCTCAGTTATTTTTTTTAACTAATTTTTAAACAGACAGAACGATTTTTTTTTAAATTTTATAATCAAATCGATATTACTTTCAATATTAAGCGTTCATAATTTCAAGCTCAGCCCATAGTTTTCAAACTTACTGACTTTATTTTGTACTCCAATGCTTCTCTAAGTAGTTATTATAAGTTTTTAGTTTATCTTAAGCTCAGTTACTTTTCTAATTAATTCTTAAAACAAAATTAAAGATTTTGTTTAAAAATGTAATAATTTTCAACTTTGAGCGTTGATAATTTCAAGCTCAGCCCATAATTTGTGAACTTATCAACTTTAACTGAAAGCTCAATTGTTTCTTAAGTGATTCGTATGAGTTTTTAGTTGATCTTAAGCTCAGTTATTTTTTAATGATTTTTTTTAAACATATTCAACGATTTTTTTAATTAAATCTAAACTATTTTCAACATTAAGCGTTCATAATTTCAAGCTCAGCCCATGGTTTTCAAATTTATTGACTTTATTTTATACTCCAATGCTTTTCTAAGTAGCTTTTATGGGTTTCTAGTTTATCTTAAGCTCAGTTACTTTTCTAACTTAGTCTTAAAACCAAATTAAAGATTTTGTTTAAAAATGAAATCACTTTCAACTTTGAGCGTTGATAATTTCAAGCTCAGCCTATTACTCGTGAACTTATCAACTTTAATTTAAAGTCAAATTGTTTCTTAAGTGATTCTTATGAGTTTTTAGTCGATCTTAAGTGCAATTATTTTTTTAATTAATTTTTAAACAGGCAGAAAGATTTTTTTTTAAATCTATAATCAAATGAAAATTACTTTCAACATTAAGCTTTCATAATTTCAAGCTGAGCCCATCATTTTCAAACTTACAGACTTTATTTTGTACTCCAATGCTTCTCTAAGTAATTATTATGAGTTTTTAGCTTATCTTAAGCTTAGTTACTTTTCTAATTAATTCTTAAAACCAAATTAAAGATTTTGTTTAAAAATGAAATCACTTTCAACTTTGAGCGTTGATAATTTCAAACTCAGCCTATAATTTGTGAACTTATCAAGTTTAACTTAAAGCCAAATTGTTTCTTAAGTGATTCTTATGAATTTTTAGTCGATCTTAAGCTCAGTTATTTTTTAATTAATTTTTAAACAGACAGAAAGATTTAAAAAAAATCTATAATCAAATGAAAATTACTTTCAACATTAAGCGTTCATAATTTCAAGCTCAGCCCATGGTTTTCAAACTTATTGACTTTATTTTAAAGTCTAATGCTTCTCTAAGTAGTTATTATGAGTTTTTAGTTTATCTTAAGCTCAGTTACTTTTCTAATTAATTCTTAAAACGAAATTAAAGATTTTGTTTAAAAATGAAATCACTTTCATCTTTGAGCGTTGATAATTTCAAGCTCAGCCTATTACTCGTGAACTTATCAACTTTAATTTAAAGTCAAATTGTTTCTTGAATGATTCTTATGGGTTTTTAATTGATCTTAAGCTCAGTTATTTTTTTAACTAATTTTTAAACAGACAGAACGATTTTTTTTAAAATTTTATAATCAAATCGATATTACTTTCAATATTAAGCGTTCATAATTTCAAGCTCAGCCCATGGTTTTTAATCTTATTGACTTTATTTTAAAGTCCAATGCTTCTCTAAGTAGTTTGTATGAGTTTCTAGTTTATCTTAAGCTCAGTTACTTTTCTAACTAATTCTTAAAACAAAATTAAAGATTTTGTTTAAAAATGAAATTATTTTCAACTTTGAGCGTTGATAATTTCAAGCTCAGCCTATAACTTGCGAACTTATCAACTTTAACTGAAAGCTCAATTGTTTCTTAAGTGATTCTTATTAGTTTTTAGTCGATCTTAAGCTCAGTTATTTCTTTAAATTAATTTTTAAACAGACAGATCGATTTTTTTTTAATTCTATAATCAAATGAAAATTACTTCCAACTTTAAGCGTTTGTAATTTCAAGCTTAAACCATAATTTTCAAACTTTGTCGTTTTGACTCAAAACCTAGTTGTTTCCTAAACGAATTCCGTAAGTTTTTATGGGGTCTTAAGTCGTGTTAAGGATGGATCGATAATTAAAATACGCCGCGATAAAAATGATAAATAAATAAATAAAATAAAATAAAATAAAATAAAATAAAATAAAATAAATAAAATAAAATAAAATAAAATAAAATAAAATAAAATAAATAAAATAAAATAAAATAAAATAAAATAAAATAAAATAAAATAAATAAAATAAAATAAAATAAAATAAAATAAAATAAAATAAATAAAATAAAATAAAATAAAATAAAATAAAATAAAATAAAATAAAATAAAATAAAATAAAATAAAATAAAATAAAATAAAATAAAATAAAATAAAATAAAATAAAATAAAATAAAATAAAATAAAATAAAATAAAATAAAATAAAATAAAATAAAATAAAATAAAATAAAATAAAATAAAATAAAATAAAATAAAATAAAATAAAATAAAATAAAATAAAATAAAATAAAATAAAATAAAATAAAATAAAATAAAATAAAATAAAATAAAATAAAATAAAATAAAATAAAATAAAATAAAATAAAATAAAATAAAATAAAATAAAATAAAATAAAATAAAATAAAATAAAATAAAATAAAATAAAATAAAATAAAATAAAATAAAATAAAATAAAATAAAATAAAATAAAATAAAATAAAATAAAATAAAATAAAATAAAATAAAATAAAATAAAATAAAATAAAATAAAATAAAATAAAATAAAATAAAATAAAATAAAATAAAATAAAATAAAATAAAATAAAATAAAATAAAATAAAATAAAATAAAATAAAATAAAATAAAATAAAATAAAATAAAATAAAATAAAATAAAATAAAATAAAATAAAATAAAATAAAATAAAATAAAATAAAATAAAATAAATAAATAAAAGAAGATCGAATAAAATCTCTATGTTCTTCCTTGTGTGCTTCCTGAGATCTTAAGAATATTTCTTCACCCCCTTATTCCGCGCCTTTTGCTTAATGGTTGTGTTCAGATGGATGGATGGATGAGTGGATTTGTTGGGGGGATGTGTTACGGGGGTCTGAAACACGTGCCGACCATTAAAAATAGATCAACGACGGCTCTGCCGGAAAACTAAACAAATGCTCGCGCTCTCACTTTTCCCCTATTTGTTTTCATCTTTTTCTTAGCGTGAAATTAAGTCGATTTGTATTTTTTACGATTTTTTAAAAAAATCGCAATGAATTATTTGCGGAAACATTAAAAAGCAAGAGTCGCATTTCAGCCTCTGTGATTCTACGCTTAGCGTGCGGATGTCACCTTTTCTAGGCTCAACTTCTAAAAATGCGTTTCAAGCAATGAAAAAACTCGCGCTTAGCGTGAAGTTAAGTCGATTTGAATTTTTACGATTTTTTTAAAGATCGCAATGAATTATTTGCGGAAACATTAAAAACGAATAGTCGCATTTAAGCCTCTGTAATTCTACGCTCAGCGTGCGGATGTCGCCTTTTCTAGACTCAATTTCTTAATATGGGTTTCGGGCAATGAAAAAACTTGCGCTTAGCGTGAAGTTAAGTCGATTTGTATTTTTTACAATTTTTTTAAAGATCGCAATGAATTATTTGCGGAAACATTAAAAAGGAAGAGTCGCATTTAAGCCTCTGTAATTCCACGCTCAGCGTGCGGATGTCGCCTTTTCTAGGCTTAACTTGTAAGTATGGGTTCCAGGCAATGAAAAAACTTGCGCTTAGCGTAAAGTTAAGTCGATTTGTATTTATTACGATTTTTTTTAAAGATTGCAATGAATTATTTGCGGAAACATTAAAAAGGAAGAGTCGCATTTCAGCCTCTGCAATTCTACGCTCAGCGTGCGGATGTCGCCTTTTCTAGACTCAACTCCTAAATTTGGGTTTCGGGCAATGAAAAAACTTGCGCTTAGCGTAAAGTTAAGTCGATTTGTATTTATTACGATTTTTTAAAAGATCGCAATGAATTATTTGCGGAAACATTAAAAAGGAAGAGTCGCATTTTAGCCTCAGTAATTCTACGCTCAGCGTGCGGATGTCGCTTTTTCTAGACTCAACTCCTAAATACGGGTTTCAGGCAATGAAAAAACTTGCGCTTAGCGTGAAGTTAAGTCGATTTGTATTTTTTACGATTTTTTAAAAAAATTGCAATGAATTATTTGGGGAAAGATTAAAAACGAAGAGTCGCATTTAAGCCTCTGTAATTCTACGCTCAGCGTGCGGATGTCGCCTTTTCTAGGCTCAACTTGTAAATATGGGTTCCAGGCAATGGAAAAACTTGCGCTTAGCGTGAAGATAAGTCGATTTGTATTTTTTACGATTTTTTTAAAGATCGCAATGAATTATTCGTGGAAACATTAAAAAGGAAGAGTCGCATTTCAGCGTCTGTAATTCTACGCTTAGCGTGCGGATGTCGCCTTTTCTAGGCTCAACTTGTAAATATGGGTTTCGGGTAATGAAAAAACTTGCGCTTAGCGTGAAGTTAAGTTGATTTGTATTTTTTACGATTTTTTTTTTAAAATCGCAATGAATTATTTGCGGAAACAATAAAAAGAAAGAGTCGCATTTCAGCCTCTGTAATTCTACGCTCAGCGTGCGGATGTCGCCTTTTCTAGGCTCAACTTCTAAATATGGGTTTCTGGAAATGAAAAAACTTGCGCTTAGCGTGAAGTTAAGTCGATTTGTATTTTTTACGATTTTTTAAAGATTGCAATAAATTATTTGCGGAAACATTAAAAAGGAAGAGTCGCGTTTCAGCCTCTGTAATTCTACGCTCAGCATGCGGATGTCGCCTTTTCTAGGCTCAATTTCTTAAAATGGGTTTCGGCTAATAAAAAAACTTGCGCTTAGCGTAAAGTTAAGTCGATTTGTATTTATTACGATTTTTTTTTAAAGATCGCAATGAATTATTTGCGGAAACATTAAAAAGGAAGAGTCGCATCTCAGCCTCTGTAATTCTACGCTTAGCGTGCGGATGTCGCCTTTTCTAGGCTCAACTTCTAAATATGGGTTTCGGGCAATGAAAAAACTTGCGCTTAGCGTGAAGTTAAGTCGATTTGTATTTTTTACGTTTTTTAAAAAAAAAGATCGCAATGAATTATTTGCGGAAACATTAAAAAGCAAGAGTCGCATTTCAGCCTCTGTAATTCTACGCTCAGTGTACGGATGTCGCCTTTTCTAGGCTCAACTTGTAAATATGGGTTCCAGGCATTGAAAAAACTTGCGCTTGGCGTGAAGTTAAGTCGATTTGTATTTATTACGATTTTTTTTAAAGATCGCAATGAATTATTTGCGGAAACATTAAAAAGGAAGAGTCGCATTTCAGCCTCTGTATTTCTACGCTCAGCGTGCGGATGTCGCCTTTTCTAGACTCAACTTCTAAATATGGGTTTCGGGCAATGAATAAACTTGCGCTTAGCGTGAAGTTAAGTCGATTTGTATTTATTATGATTTTTTAAAGATCGCAATGAATTATTTGCGGAAACATTAAAATTACATTTATAAATTAAGAGAGTTAATTCGTTGTTTCACGTTTAAAATTAATGCTTAAATTTAAAGTTTAGATAAAACTTTAAATTTTTCTTTAATTATTATTATTATTATTTGTTATCTTTTTAAATAATACGATTCGGGGCGTTTTAAAGGGATTCCCGTTTGACCTCCCACGAGAGGAAGACCCCAAGCGCGCATTACTCCTCGTGACGCGTGCTGAGAATAAAGCGGAGCAGGCTTTGCCCCCTTACCCTAACCCTAAAACCCAACCGCCTCCCCCCGTCCCCCACCCCCTTCACCCTCAGATAACCCCCTATGGTGGCGACACATCATCGCCTGCGAATAAATAGCCACAATTACATTTAATGCCCTTTCATATCTCTCTCGCTATCTCCTTCTACCTCTCATTCTCTCTCATTATTTCATCTCCCTCACACCCTCTTCCTTCTATCTCTCATTTTCTCTCAATTGTTCATATCTCTCTCTTTTGTGGGTATTACTGTTTCTATCGTTTTCATTTCTCGCTTTATTTCTCCGTTTCCTTTCCTCTCTGTATTTCTCTTTCTTTGCACTATCTCACTCTGTCACTCTTGAAAGTACATAAAGATGCCTAAGCAAAGATTTAAGCGAGTATATGCGGAATTAGAGCGTTAAGTGTGGAATTATTCAAGCTTAAAGAAGAAATTAATTTTTATTTAAAATTTCCAATTTTTAAAAAAATTGTAAAAAATATAAACAAACTTAAGCTAAGCTTGAAAATACATAAACTTGCCTAAGAAAAGACTGGACTTAATATTTAAGCGAGTAAATGCGGAATTATAGCGCTAAGTGTGGAATTATTCAAGCTTAAAGAAGAAATTGAATTTTATTTAAAATTTCCAATTTAAAAAAATCGTAAAAAATATAAACAAACTTAATCTAAGTTTTAAAATACATGAAGTTGCCTAAGCAAAGATTGGACTTAATATTTAAGCGAGTAAATGCGGAATTAGAGCGCTAAGTGTGGAATTATTCAAGCTTAAAGAAGAAATTGAATTTTATTTAAAATTTCAAATTTAAAAAAATCGTAAAAAAATACAAAAAATCTTAATCTAAGCTTGAAAATGCATAAAGTTGCCTAAGCAAAGACTGGACTTAATATTTAAGCGAGTAAATGCGGAATTAGAGCGCTAAGTGTGGAATTATTCAAGCTTAAACAAGAAATTGAATTTTATTTAAAATTTCCAATTAAAAAAAATCGTAAAAAATATAAACAAACTTAATCTAAGCTTGAAAATGCATAAAGTTACTTAAGCTAAGACTGGACTTAATATTTAAGCGAGTAAATGCGGAATTATAGCGCTAAGTGTGGAATTATTCAAGCTTAAAGAAGAAATTGAATTTTATTTAAAATTTCAAACTTAAAAAAAATTGTAAAAAATATAAACAAACTTAATCTAAGCTTGAAAACACGTAAAGTTACCTGAGTAAAGACTGGACTTAATATTTAAGCGAGTTAGTGCGGAATTAGAACGCTAATTGTGGAATTATTCAAGCTTAAAGAAGAAATTGAATTTAATTTAAAATTTCCAATTAAAAAAAATCGTAAAAATATAAACAATCGTAATCTATGCTTGAATATGCATAAAGTTACTTAAGCAAAGATTGGACTTAATATTTAAGCGAGTAAATGCGGAATTAAAGCGCTGAGTGTGAAATTATTCAAGCTTAAAGAAGAAATTTAATTTTATTTGGAATTTCCAAATTAAATAAAAAATCGTAAAAAATATAAACAAACTTAATATAAGCTTGAAAATGCATAAAGTTACTTAACCAAAGACTAGACTTAATATTTAAGCGAGTAAATGCGGAATTAAAGCGCTAAGTGTGGAATTATTCTAGCTTAAAGGAGAAATTGATTTTTATTTAAAATTTCCAATTTAAAAAAAAAATCGTAGAAAATATAAACAAACTTAATCTAAGCTTGAAAATACATAAAGTTACCTAAGCAAAGGCTGGACTTAATATTTAAGCGAGTAAATGCGGAATTATAGCGCTAAGTGTGGAATTATTCAAGCTTAATGGAGAAATTGAATTTTATTTAAAATTTCCAATTTAAAAAAATCGTAAAAAATATAAACAAACTTAATCTAAGCTTGAAAATGCATAAAATTACTTAAGCAAAGACTGGACTTAATATTTAAGCTAGTAAATGCGGAATTGGAGCGCTAAGTGTGAAATTATTCAGGCTTAAAGAAGAAATTGAATTTTATTTAAAATTTTAAATTTAGAAAAATTGTAAAAAATATAAACAAACTTAAGCTAAGCTTGAAAATACATAAAATTACTTAAGCAAAGACTGGACTTAATATATAAGCCGGTAAATGCGGAATTAGAGAGCTAAGTGTGGAATTATTCAAGCTTAAAGAAGATATTTAATTTTATTTAAAATTTCCAATTAAAAAAAATCGTAATAAATATAAACAAACTTAATCTAAGCTTGAAAATACATAAAGTTACCTAAGCAAAGTTTGGACTTAAAATTTAAGCGAGTAAATGCGGAATTATAGCGCTAAGTGTGGAATTATTCAAGCTTAATGGAGAAATTGAATTTTATTTAAAATATCCAATTTAAAAAAAAACGTAAAAAATATAAACAAACTTAATCTAAGCTTGAAAATACATAAAGTTACCTAAGCAATGACTGGACTTAATATTTAAGCGAGAAAATGCGGAATTAGAGCGCTAATTGTGGAATTATTCTAGCTTAAAGAAGAAATTGAATTTTATTTAAAATTTCCAATTTAAAAAAATCGTAAAAAATTTAAACAAACTTTATCATTGATCATTCATTACAATTTCAAATCAACAATATACTGTGTTAATCGTTACCATGGTAACGTGTATAATGTATTGCCCGTCGGCATGGTAACCGTGTAATTCAGATATCCGCCGTAATTGTTAACGGCTTAAAAATTGCCGGTTAAACGCGAACGGGGCTGTTCGGGAGGACCCCCTCGGGCCGGAAACGTGAATTTTTAACGGCGGCCATTATACGATAACGCTCGCCCACCCTCCTCCTCTGCGTCCCCCTGGCGGCGGTATACGCTCATTAATTAAGCGCCGCGGCGGCGTCACGAAATAAATAAACGAATGAATAACGGGGCAAAGTGTGCAATTTCGGAGGGGTTCTGGATGTGCGAGAGTCGACGTTAATATTACAAAGGCTCTCCATTGTCTCTCGCTGTCAAACTGTCTGGTCCATTCGTCCGCCCTCTCGCTCGCTCTCCATCTGGCTGTCAGCGCCGGTGAAGATGACGACGACGACGACGACGATCGTATGGCCCGAGAGACGAACACCCAGAAGTGACACTTGCCAGATTCCGCCGCGTTTCGCGTTCCGGAAACAAGCGAGGATCGATGATGGCTGATTAACGCCCACCCTTAACATACGTTTCATTTCAACACTTTATTAAACAATATTTAATATAATATAACATTACCATCAACGAACCCGACATTCGTTGCCATAGCAACTATTGAAATTATTACTCATTTGTTTTAATTGAAAAGTTTGAATGATTCAAGGAATAAAATTGAATTTCTTCTTTAAGCTTGAATAATTCCACACTCACCGCTCTAATTCCACATTTACTCGCTTATATATTAAGTCCTGTCTTTGCTTAGGCAACTTTCAGTATTTTCAAGCTTAGATTAAGTTTGTTTAAATTTTTTACGATTTTTTTTAAATTGAAAGTTTTAAATAAAATTCAATTTCTTTTTTAAGCTTCAATAATTCCACACTTAACGCTCTAATTTCACATTTACTCGCTTAAATATTAAGTCCAGTCTTTGCTTAAGTAACTTTATGTATTTTTAAGCTTAGATTAAGTTTGTTTATATTTTTTTACAATTTTTTAAATTTGAAATTTTAAATATACTTCAATTTCTTCTTTAAGCTTGAATAATTCCACACTTAGCGCTCTAATTCCGCATTTGCTCGCTTAAATATTAAGTCCAGTCTTTGCTTAGGTAACTTTATGTATTTTCAAGCTTAGATTAAGTTTGTTTTTATTTTTTACGATTTTTGTTTTAATTTTAAATTTTAAATAAAATTCAATTTCTTTTTTAAGCTTGAATAATTCCACACTTAGCGCTCTAATTACGCTTTAACTCGCTTAAATATTAAATCCCATCTTTGCTTAGGCAACATTATGTATTGTTCAGCTTAGATTAAGTTTGTTTATATTTTTTACGATTTTTTTAAATTTGAAATTTTAAATAAAATTCAATTTCTTCTCTAAGCTTGAATAATTCCACACTTAGCGCTATAATTCCTCATTTACTCGCTTATATATTAAGTCCAGTCTTTGCTTTGGCAACTTTATGTATTTTTAAGCTTAGATTAAGTTTTTTTTTATATTTTTTACAATTTTTTTTAATTGTAAATTTAAAAAAAATTCAATTTCTTCTTAAAGCTTGAATAATTCCACACTTAGCGCTCTAATTCCTCATTTACTCGCTTAAATATTAAGTCCAGTCTTTGCTTAGGTAACTCTATGTATTTTCAAGCTTAGCTTAAGTATGTTTATATTTTTTACGATTTTTTTTAATTGGAAATTTTAAATAAAATTCAATTTCTTCTTTAAGATTGAATAATTCCACACTTAGCGCTCTAATTTCGCTTTAACTCGCTTAAATATTATGTCCAGTCGTTGCTTAGGTAGCTTTATATATTTTCAAGCTTAGATTAAGTTTGTTCATATTTTTTACGATTTTTTTTTAAATTTGAAATTTTAAATAAAATACAATTTCTTCTTTAAGCTTGAATAATTCCACACTTAGCTCCATAATTCCCTATTTACTCGCTTAAATAATTAGTCTAGTCTTTGCTTAGGCAACTTTATGTATTTTCAAGCTTAGATTAAGTTTGTTTTTATTTTTTACGATTTTTTTAAATTGGAATTTTTAAATAAAAATCAATTTCTTCTTTAAGCTTGAATAATTCCACACTTAGCGCTCTAATTCCGTATTTACCGGCTTAAATATTAAGTCCAGTCTTTGCTTAGGTAACTTTATGTATTTTCAAGCTTAGATTAAGTATTTTTATATTTTTTACGATTTTTTTTAAATTGGAAATTTTAACTCAATTTGTAAATCAGATTTGATTGAACAATCGCCGTTTTGCAATTTTCCCGAAAAACTCGGCCTTCATTAATCTTAATATTTCGGGAGTGACGGCTCGAAGGGTTGAGAGTGTTGTTAAAAATCGAATGAGAACCCCATCCAACACCGATGTTTATTAATTACCCGCGGAATTGGGAACGCTCGTCGTCTCGCGACTCGAGATCGCGGAGATGAGATGAGATGAGATCGGATAGATGAGATGAGGGGGTGAGTGTAATCCCATTATCGCGGATAACCCGTCTCTTCCGCGCGCGCGCGTTTTAACTGAGATTAATGATGTGTCTCGGCCACCCTTCAAAAACACACCGAAAAAAAAAACAACCAATAAAGACAAACGAAGCGAAATTAATAAAAAATAAACTATTAGAAATAAATAAAAATGGACAATTAATTTAAAAAAAAATGCAAAATTGTTTTACGTTTAAATATTTATTAATAATAGAAGATTATTAATAAATATCATTTTCGTATTATACGACAATTGTGTTTCATGGGAGATTTCCTGGACTACGTCGGACTCCCCATATTAATAAATATTAAATTATTTCTCTATAGAAATTGAGTGAGTATGGTGGATATTTATCGGAAAGGACAATGGGGTCCGATAGTGCTGACGTCACATAACGCGGCAATTTTAAAAGTGTAGCGTTTCAAAAATTTAAATGACCCTTATTGAATACGTACATAAAGATCACCTAAAACTTTAGAGATAAACTGCGCCGTTATTATACATATTTAAGAAACAAACTTTATAATTAAGATAAATTAATCTTATATCTAGTTAATAAGATCAAAACTTGAAGAGAAATTCAAGGAAGTAGCGTGGAAAATTAAAATTTCGATTTTTATTGAAACGTATGTCGGACCTTAAAAACACGCATATGTCAGAGAGCGTGTAACATAGAGGTGGTATGGCTAGAGTATATGTTTGTTGACATCTAATTTATTAGGCAAAGAATAGAGGGAAGACAAATATGGAAACATAATTATGTCCTTAGTGACTGTATGCTATATATTGAAGTTTTAGTCATCATATTTTATAATTTTTCAAAATGTGTAAATTATATCTATGATTCAAGACGATGTATTCTGAATAGAGATTGGCAACACTGATGATTTTTGTAATGGAATTATCAATATTAAAATGGTTTCAATAATCGAAAAATCTTTTTAGTACAACCCAAAAGGTCTTCTTAAAAAATAATCTATTTTAATGAATATATGTGACAAAATAATCGGATCGATATCCAAACAAATAATCGATAGACATTCAACTAAATAATTACTTAATTGTATTTAATTCAAGAAACTCACTTTTCACTTTATTTTATTTTAAGTATATTAATAAATATCCTTAAAAATTGACCTTTATATTAAAATACTGAAAGAAATGTATCAATTATAAATTCAAGTAATTAAATATTCAGTTTAAATATGTTTTTTTCAAATTTCGAGTCCATAATTCAATTATTTAGATAAATGCCGAATCTATCAATAATATTCGATTAATCAGTCGAACCCAGATTCACTTAATGATCGATCATATTAAAAAAAAAAAAACATGAAGACAATTGATACCCAACACGCGAAAGGATACAATTGATTATACAGGGTGATTCAAATTCGAGTCTCACCATCCCCATGGTGAGACTCGAATATTATAAGAGATAGAGGGTAGGTTTGAATTCGGCACTTTTGCAAAATTTCATACTGATTAATATCCCGCTGAGAAAACTGAGCTACGTTTCTTTGTTTTCAAGAAAAATTAAAAAAACTGAAAAATGCGATTTTCTTTTTTTATTTATATCTTCGCTATTTGAAGCAATAATTCAATAAAATGAAGACATTCTTATAGCACTTTTCTATGATCTAATCGATGGCGTACCAATTTTACTAATAGCATGTTTCGTTTCTTCTGGACCATCATCAACTTTCTTATTTCTTATGGACGCCATATTGTTTTATTTTATCAGATTAAAATCCTCTATTTTTTCTGATTAAAAAAAGAGTATTTCTTTTATTATTAAGTATTTTTAAATTTGTATTGCGTTGACAGAATGTTAATTTCATTTTTCATTATTGAAATGTCAGGCTCTGAACATCTATTGATTTCAACATTCATTTGTTTATAACTTTTAAAATATGAAAAATTCACCTATTAAATCTTATATAAAAAAATGATTATTTTTAAACGTAGAATCGAAAATCTTCATAAAAATTATATCATTCTATTTAAAAAAACATATGTTTGATACGTCACGTGATTCTTGAACACCCTGTACATATGAAACTAATTTTAAAATGTGAATTTTGACAGTAGCTACTAATAATGTAAGTAACATTTTTTTTGTATATTTCTTTATAACTGAGATATTGGACTTCATCGGAATCTTGCGCCATCCTGTATAAAAAAAATAGCGCGAAATGCAATTTAAAATATTATACATATAAATGTACGTGCCTTCAAAAATGACCGTCACATAATCACATAGTCTTTATGGTAACATTAGCAATACTGAAAATACAGTCGTCATTGAAGCGATCGAATTAACGTTTTTATAATCGTCATTGTAACGATTGCAATAAATATAATACAGTTTTCATGATAACAATGGTTGTATTTATAATATGGTCGCCATGATAACAATACTAATAATAAAGTCGTTATGGCAACGGTAGCGATACGGATAATGCAATCGGAATGGTAACAACTGTTACCATGACAATCTAACATTATTCATATTTTTTACTTTACCCGGACCCCTGTCCAAGGGAAAGTATTGTGATCGTGAAAATTTTCGAACCGCCAATTTCAACAAATATGCACGTTTTAAGCTCCCCTGAGTCCATTACATCGAGTTTTGAAAAATGTCTGTGTGTGTGTCTGTGTGTTTCCGCGATAGCGCCTAAACGGCTAAATGGATTAAGCCCAAACTTTATATCTAAGCTTTATATAACATTGAAATGATCTGTAAAGCTTTTGGTTAGAATCAAAACTCATTAAGTGCAACTTTACTCTTAGCAATTTTTCATTTTTTAATTCGGATAGAAAAATGTTTCAAATAACAGTTTTAGATCTTGGAAAATAAATAATTTCCGGTTTTCATTTTATAAGCGGAAGAATTTCGATTAACTAATAAATTCCCTTAGAGATTTTAATTATTGAAATAATTATTTTAATGACAAATAAAACGTCAAAGTGCCGTCGTATTCAACACATTCGCAAACACCTCCAGTTTGAAAAAATTAAGAAGAGTGTGGAGAAATGATTTTAATCTATTGTAAGGTAAGAAATAACACACTTAATTACAATATTCTTCTAAATACTCGGCTTTAACTTTAAAAGATAACAATCACTTTTTTCTATTAATCATTTTGCTTCCCTATTAAATTTTCTATCAGAAACTTATTTGACCGTATTCACCGGGGAAAGTACCATGATGGACACATCATCATTTTTTAATTCGATAACAATACAAAGTAAGTGAAGGATAAATTGATATAAAAAAATGCTTCTAATTAATTAATCAATTAAGAACGTGTGGTTAAAAATAAGTGAATAATTAATTGCCATTGCATGTTTAGTTTTTTTTCTTCTTTTTTTCGGCGATTATGCGATTTGGAGATTCGATAAACGCAAAGCTCACGCGCGTTTCCCTCCCTGCGCCTCCAACCCTCTCCCCTAAACAGATCATTTATCTTTTCTTTTCACAACCGCCCTACCGTCGTCTTCTCCGCTACCCATTGTCTTTCCTACCCCCCTTCACCATCACAAATAGGTAGAAACTCTCAACGACATGTAAGAATGGGAAGCACTGTGACAGTTTTCACGTTTTAACCGACGATTAATTTACTGAAAATAAATGTTAAGCTTTTAAAGTTATTAGAGTATCTGAGGGCGTTTGATTATTAATTAGTTAACACTATTTGGTAAATAATTGAGATAATATCAAAATTTGATGTTTAGTCAGACGGCGGAGGCGCCGGATTCGTGGCTGAAAATTCGCGGCCAACTTCTCATCGGTTAAAATTATTACGCGTGTGAAGCTCGCAATAATTCCAGCACTAGCCCGGCGCTTCCACCATTTTTTTAAAAATAGGCGAACGGAAAACGGCAAAAGTGTGATTTTACGCGTAAATTGCTATTACGGAGCTCCCGAATCATCCTGCGTCGACGGGATGGCAGAAATCAGGGAAGCGAGGACAATTGAATGACGGGTGTGAAGTTAGCAATAGATTTCATAAATTTAATTACAATAAATATCTTAAAAACAAATATTTTATTTTCTCTATAAAATATTTTATTTTCTTCTGCAAGGCAGTATTTATGAATAAAATATACAATTTTGAAAATACAAAAATATTCAACCCCTTTCAGGCACCCCTGAACGAAATTGAATATTAAAAAAAAAAATATCTCCGAAAGGCATTTTTTTATATTTTTTTAATAATACGTTATTTAGTTCCTAAAGGCACTGCTTAACATATAAAAAAATAAAATTTGGATAACTCGGGCATCTTCATCCCCTATTCGCACCCCCATGTTAAAATTTCAAGTTAAAATATCTCCAAAAAGCATTTTTTAATATTTTTAAATAATACGTTATTTTGTTTTGTTTTTAAAGGCATCAAATATATGAAAAATAAAATTTGGAATATTAGTACATCATTCGAGAGGAGGAGTATCAGGTGTTAATGGCAGAAGCCAAAGTCAAAAACTATATGTTTAATAAAACGTTTTCAAAATTAGTCTTTTTATTTCCTCAAACACATCATTAAATATAATCGCTTAACAACAGTCAGACTTTAAAATGAAATGTCTCCTTAAATATACTGATAAACTATACACGTTATAAAAATTGTAATAATAAAAAAAATAGATATACATACAGGGTGAGTTTTTTTTCGATGTTCTCTATGGGGATCTCGGAAACTAAAATAGATAGAAAAACGGTTAAATGGGGAAAGAAGTGTAGTTTTATAAGACGATTAAAATGACACTTTCAAAATATTTGAAAAAGTCAAGGGTAACTAGATATTTTGAAAAAACTAAAATGTGTCAATTTTTTGAAATCAATATATCTCTATTATTATCATAGATAGAAAAAAACTGTAAAGGACAAAGTTGTATAAAATTTTACACAGATTAATAACAAAAAATAAAAAAAAAACATTTCGTCCATATTTTGGGAGATATGACACAAACTTACCTTTTTTTAAATGGAAACAATAGTTGGCTATGACTTTATTAAAAGGGCTATTTTTTTCCCTTTAATTCGATATAACATATGCCATAGTTATTTTTAAAATAAAATAAGTTAGAGTCGTTTTTAATTTTACCATACACCAAAAAAATAGTTAGCCATGAAAAAGACAAAAGTAAAACAATTGCGGTTGTTTATAGCAACGAAATCAATCAACGAATTCGTCTTATAAAACTACACTTCTTTCCCCATTTAACCGTTTTTCTATCTCTTATAGTTTTCGAGATCCCCATAAAAAAAAAACTCACCCTGTATTCAAATATCTTGTTTATGTAAGCCCTGTGCGAAAATATGATGCTCAATTTCGATGCGACCCAAAAATATGATTTACTGTATTTTTAATCGTTTCTCAGGCTTAACATTAGCTAAGGGTCACTTGTATTGGATGAATTGAGGCACTTCGCTGATTTCGCTGATTTTTTTGCAGCCACACGAAACGTAATTTTGTGATTTAATAAACAGAAATACAGTAGTATGTAGTCATGTATGTCACTGTACGTCACTATAATAGTTTAAAAATAATTTTTATTAATTGATTTTATGTCATTAAAACATACTATTTTTACTATAAATTGACTTTAAAGTCATTTATAATCACTATTATTGTCATAAATTGACTTTAAAGTAACTATTATAGTCAAAAATTTACTTAATAATCATTAATAGTCACTATGCTTGCTAGAAATTGACTTTAAAGTCATTTATAATCATTATTTTTGCTATAAATTGACTTTGTAGTCAACTTACTTCACTATTATTGTCAAAAAATCACATTAAAGTCATTGATGGTCACTATTCTCGCCAGAAATTGACTTTAGAGTCACTATTTGTACTAGAAATTGACTGTAAAGTCATTCATTATCACTATTTTACTAAAAATTGACTTTAGAGTCACTATTTTTACTAGAAATTGACTGTAAAGTCATTGATCATCACTATTTTTACTAGAAATTGACTTTAGAGTCACTATTTGTACTATAAATTGACTGTAAAGTCATTGATTATCACTATTTTCACTAGAAATTGACTTTAGAGTCACTATTTGTACTAGAAATTGACTTTAGAGTCACTATTTGTACTATAAATTGACTGTAAAGTCATTGATTATCACTATTTTCACTAGAAATTGACTTTAGAGTCACTATTTGTACTAGAAATTGACTTTAGAGTCACTATTTGTACTATAAATTGACTGTAAAGTCATTGATTATCACTATTTTTACTAGAAATTGACTGTAAAGTCGTTGATTGTCACTATTTTCACTAGAAATTGACTTTAGAGTTACTATTTGTACTATAAATTGAGTGTAAAGTCATTGATTATCACTATTTTCACTAGAAATTGACTTTAGAGTCACTATTTTTACTAGAAATTGACTTTAGAGTCACTATTTGTACTATAAATTGAGTGTAAAGTCATTGATTGTCACTATTTTTACTAGAAATTGACTTTAGAGTCACTATTTTTACTAGAAATTGACTGTAAAGTCGTTGATTGTCACTATTTTTACTAGAAATTGACTGTAAAGTCGTTGATTGTCACTATTTTCACTAGAAATTGACTTTAGAGTCACTATTTGTACTATACATTGACTGTAAAGTCATTGATTATCACTATTTTTACTAGAAATTGACTTTAGAGTCACTATTTGTACTATAAATTGACTGTAAAGTCATTGATTATCACTATTTTTACTAGAAATTGACTTTAGAGTCACTATTTGTACTATAAATTGACTGTAAAGTCATTGATTATCACTATTTTTACTAGAAATTGACTTTAGAGTCACTATTTGTACTATAAATTGACTGTAAAGTCATTGATCATCACTATTTTTACTAGAAATTGACTTTAGTCACTATTTGTACTATACATTGACTGTATAGTCATTGATTATCACTATTTTTACTAGAAATTGACTTTAGAGTCACTATTTGTACTATACATTGACTGTAAAGTCATTGATTATCACTATTTTTACTAGAAATTGACTTTAGAGTCACTATTTGTACTATAAATTGACTGTAAAGTCGTTGATTATCACTATTTTTACTAGAAATTGACTTTAGAGTCACTATTTGTACTATAAATTGACTGTAAAGTCGTTGATTATCACTATTTTTACTAGAAATTGACTTTAGAGTCACTATTTGTACTATACATTGACTGTATAGTCATTGATTATCACTATTTTTACTAGAAATTGACTTTAGAGTCACTATTTGTACTATAAATTGACTGTAAAGTCATTGATTATCACTATTTGTACTAGAAATTGACTGTAAAGTCGTTGATTGTCACTATTTTTACTAGAAATTGACTTTAGAGTCACTATTTGTACTAGAAATTGACTTTAAAGTCATTTATAGTCACTATTATTATCAAAAATCGACTTAAAGCCATTTATAGTCACTATTTTCATTTTAAAGTCATTATTTGTACTAGAAATTGTCTTTAAAGTCATTTATCGTCACTATTATTGTAAAAAATTGACTTTAAAGTCAATGATAGTCACTATATTCACAATAAATTGATCTTAAAGTTTCTATTTGTACTAGAAATTGTATTTAAAGTCATATTTGTTTCAATTATATGGATTAAATTAAATGCAATGATAATTATTATATTATAAATAATTATAATTATTATAAATAAAATAAATAATGAACCGACTATTTTATATTTTACAACAATTTCTCGTGTCGTTTTTCTCTGAAGCGTACCGCCATAAATTTGAATTTTAGTTGATCGGAACAAATTAAAACTATTTCCGCAAAATAAATAAAAACAGTTTGTAAATATAAAATTATATTGTGTTAGTTTATAATTTATTTAAAAAATAATTAATATCATAAATCACATTTTACCATTTTTATAAAATAAAATAAATTTAGTATATGGAAGCACTTTATAGCAGTTTTGTTTTTAATTTCATATAACAATCCTTTCGGTGTTTAAAAAAAAAAAACAAGATAGCAAACATCTCTATTCCTTATAAATAGATGTCCTTGTTTTTGAAAATAATATTTATCCTTACTATTTAATCTAAATAACTTAACATTTATTTCTTGGATATTATTGCTTCCATCGGTGTTAAATGTTTCGCGAAATATAGACAATTAATCTCTACTAACGCGTTATTTCCAATAATACCACCAGTACTAACAACAAATCAAAGGACATTTTCATTAACTTAAAGTTCGCAAGTATTAATTTTAGTATTAATAATGGCTCATTTATAAAAAAAATGGAAGCGAAATAATGTTTAATTGAAAAATATAAAAAATACCTTTTAAAGGTATTTTAGTTTGAATTTTTAACATGGGGGTGCGTTTAGGAAATGAAGATGCCCGAATTATCCAAATTTTATTTTTTCATATGTTAGGCAATGTCTTTAGGAACTAAATAACGTATAATTTAAAAATATAAAAAAATGCCTTTCGGAGATATTTTTTTTTTTAATATTCAATTTCGTTCAGGGGTGTCTGAAAGGGGTTGAATATTTTTATATTTTCAAAATTGTATACTTTATTCATAAATACTGCCTTGCAGTAGACAATAAAATATTTTATAGCGAAAATAAAATATTTGTTTTTAAGATATTTATTATAATTAAATTTATGAAATCCATTGCTGAAATCTATTGCTAACTTCACGCCCGTAATTGAATGAAGGTGTTAGTGTGTTGCATAGAGAATAATAAAGAATTCTACAGTATGTATGAAAGCACAGCTTACTCGATTCCTCGTTCTGTTTTAAATCGAGCTTTCATTCAATTTTTTTTTTAAATCTCTTTATGCAACCGTGTGTTGTGTGCACTCTGTGTTCTGTTGGGCTACCCCGTGGATATTTATCGGAGAGGACAAATCTCTCTCCACATACATCCCGCCTCCCTTTTTTTTCCTCACCACCACCAAATAAACCACCATCCTCGCCGATATACTCCCATGCGAGTGTGTGTTTCTGATTATATTTCTGTCTTTTTATGGATGTGCATGTATGGTGTGTGTGATAATAAACGAACGAGGGGATGCGAAGAGGGTGGTGGGGTGGTTGGGTTCGTGCGGGTGCTGGATTATCGTGATTATGACATGCACCGGTGGGTTTCCAATATCTGCTTGCGTTGCAGCTGCAACAAGCGCCGTTGCTGCCGCCTGATTTTCGCATCAATGAAAATGTGCGCTGCTGCTGCATCATCCGATGCACACCGCTGATGCCCGTGCATCAGCGGGCGTTTCAGTCCAAGTGAACACCATCAATCTATCCAATACATACACAACACGGACAGCTCCGCTCTCGGCCTCATCCTCCCCATTCAGTATAATAAAAAAAATAAAATAAATGTAACTCGAATTACTAACTGCCAATTAATATAAGCGCCTCTTTCTACTAAATACTATTAAGAGTGAGTTAGAAGAACGCACAGCACAAGGAATGGAGAAACAAATCTAACTATCCGTTACAAGAACGGGTTACCGTTTATTCATAAGGGAAACTAATGCAGTTCAACAGGTTCTCTACTCCCATTAGTATTATATATCAGAATGTAAGAGGCTTAAATTCAAAAACACACCTATTTTACAACAATTGTTGCAATCAGGATGCTGATATTATTCTATTATCAGAGACCTGGTTAAATGATTCAGTTCTCAGCACCGAATTATTTCCCATGGAATTCAATGTTTTTCGCTCTGATAAAGACTTTGTTAAAGTTAATCGTTCTAAGGGTGGGGGTGTTTTAATTGCTTCAAAGCACTTTCTTTCTCTTACTTTGATAGATACCGCTGACATTTCAGAAGCTGTACCTCTAATTGATTGTATTTTATGTAAATGTCAATTGACAGTCGGCACTGTAGTAATTGGTGTTGTATATATTCCACCTGACTTATCCTGTGTTGATCTAGAGACTCTGACCTCACTACTTGAAGTTCATTTACTTGATAAAAAACTTATTCTCGCTGGCGATTTTAATTTACCTTTTACTCGTGCCGATCGCTTACATACAAACGCTAAAATTCATTGCTTTCAAAATTTTTCCGATGTACTTCATTTAATACAGTATAATACAATATATAATAAATGTAATACGTTGTTAGACCTAGTTGTAAGCAACTGTCAAGCTGACTTATCTGTTTCCCATGCGGAGTGTCCCCTTGTCAAAGAGGATAAATATCATCCAACGCTTGACATTCAATTCTCTATCCAAGTCAATAACACAGATTTCTCATTTCCCAGCAATGATAACAAACGTTTCAATTTCCGGAAAGTTAACTATAATTCTTTATACAATGACCTATTTAATCTTGATTGGAGTACTCTTGACAAATTTAGTACAGTTGATGATACGGTCTCCAATTTCTATAAGTTACTTTACTCAGTTCTTCACAAACATGTTCCCTGCATTTTAAATAATAATAAAAATAACTATCCATATTGGTTTACTCCTGAAATCAAAAGGAACCTAATTACCGGGTGTCCGAATAAGAAAGGTCACAGGCTATATCTCAGGAACTATGAGTGCTAGAGCTTTCAAATTAAAAAAATGTTGATAAAAGTGATCATGAGAAAATGCTGGAAATAATTATCAAGTACGTAACTCTTCCGGCAGGGGGCGCAATGAACAGTCGAAAAGTAATATTGCGATTAACTCACAAAAAAGTTTAATAATGACATCATAAAACTATACTTTTTGAAATCATGATAAGTTCGTGAAACAAAAATGTTACAGAAATGTTATTATTACTCTTTAAATAAAGGGTGGGGGAAGGTTAGAATTTATAAAGAGCAAATGTCAAATAACTCTTTTGTTTTTTAACCGATTTTAATGATTTTAATGTCATACGAAAGAACTTATCATGCTGATTAAATTTATTGGCAACAATCAGAAAAATAACTAACTTTATCGCCGCTAGGTGGCGCCAACTTAAAGTATAGATTATTTTCCTATTTTTCTCAGAAATTTCAAATGGGATGACATATTTTTCTTAATGATGGTAGAAAGAGGATTAAAAAGTAAGAAATTTAGTGAAAACCGGAAGTCTATATCTAAATCCTATCAGAAGTTATAATTAAAAGAATTTTTAGAATTAAAAATTATTAATTTAAATTTTAAGAATTTTATGTGTTAATTTAAAATAAATGAAATTATAACTGAAATAACAAAATTACATTATTTTGTCACCGGTAGGGGGCGCTTTTTAATTTTAATAATATTTTTTCTAATTTTTTTAAATAAATAAATATTTCTTATAATGCAGGTAAAAAAAGAATATCAAAACCAAATGGAAAAACATTTTTAATGCCAAATTTATATCAAAATTTTGTCTTTCAAATTGTCAAATGACTCCACCGTCATATTTAATACAATCACATAATTTAATACAATTAAATAAGCAGCAACATCCACTCTAGCAATTGCAGTATATTTATTTCTGAAGTTTTTGCATTTCAGATCATAAAAAATATGTCTTTCCTCGTTCTGGGTCTGAATTTATAAAAAATATTTTTAATTTGCCCCAAAAATAAAAATCTGAACATTCGGCAAATTGGGGTGACCAAAAAAATAAGCATCCCCATCCATTAACCTCTCAAGAAAAAGTATATTCAAATAATTTAGCACGCTTTAGAAAATGCCCCCTGGTGTTAATAAACTAATTCAGTTTTGTTGTTTTTGTTATAAATTTTACTAACCTCAAAAAGTTTTACAATGACATTTGAAATTTTTAATTTGAAATTTTCTTTTATATATAATTTGTGGTAGAATAAAGGTATTGAGATGCGGTTTTCACCAAATTTCTCACAATTTCACACACTTTCTACTGATACTAATAAAAATATATCATTCCATTTAAAATTTGTAAGAAAAATGGAAAAATTATATTTTTTTTAACTTGGCGCCACCTAGCGGCGACTAAATTACTTATTTTTATAATTGTTGTCAATTGTTTTAATCAGTATGATAAATTCTTTCGTATGAAATTAAAATCATTAAGATCGGTTAAAAAACAAAAGAGTTATTTGACATTTGCTCTTTATAAATTCTGGCCTTTCCCCACCCTTTATTTCAAGAGTAAGGGAAAAATTTCTGTAACATTTTAGTTTTATAAACTCATCATGATTTCAAAAAGTGTAGTTTTATAATGCCTTTATTTGAACTTTTTTTGAGATAATCGCAGAATTATTTTTCGACTGTTCATTGCGCCCTCTACTGAAAGAGATACGAACTTGAAATATATTTCCAACATTTTCTCATGATCACTTTTATTAACATTTTTTTATCTGAAAGCTCCAGCTCTCATAGTTCCTGAGATATAGCCTGTGACCTTTCTTATTCGGACACCCGGTACAAAGAAATATTACCGAAAAAAAGTGGCTTAGAACTAAAAACATTCTCTTCCTACAAGAATTCCGGAGACAGCGAGCATTAATTAAACGTCAAATTCCCGATGCTTATGCAATGCACATACAAAGCACCAAAGTTAATTTAAAACAAAATCCGGGTGATTTTTGGAAATTTATACATAGTAAAGGAGGATCTAGTCGTATTCCACCGGTGGTAGGTAATGATTCACAGTATTTTAACGATCCACATGTTATTGCCAATGGCTTTGCTGATACATTCAATGTTAAGTTTAATTTCAATTCCATTGGAACATTATTTCGGGATGTTGTTCATCCACCATTTAAAATAAATAGAGTTACTGAATCTGAATTGATTGCCATCATGTCCTCTTTTAAAAACAAGCTCACCGCTGGGGATGATGAAATTCCAAGCTTTTTAATTCGTGACTGTAGATATATTTTGGCTAAACCACTAAGCATTACTATTAACCAGTCTATCTCTTCATCAATTTTCCCTACTTTGTGGAAGCGCGCTAGGCTCTGTCCAGTACACAAAAATGGCAATAAATCACTATTTAACAATTATCGTCCTATTTCTATACTGCCCAATTTTGCTAAGGTATTTGAGATTGTATTACACAGAAATATATTTAATTCCGTGCGCAGCTTTATCTCACCGTTCCAGCATGGCTTTATGCCCAATAGGTCTACAACGACGAACTTAGCATCAATAACTCAGTATATAGCTGAGACTCTTGACTCCCGTGGTCAAGTCGATGTGATATATACAGATTTCTCATGTGATGTCATTGATCATGAAATTCTGCTTCATCAACTTGGGGTCTTTGGTGCTGTACCATCTGTCACCAACCTTATTCGCTCGTACCTCTCCGAGCGAATATGTTACGTGTTCTATAACGGATTTAAATCTTACGAATTTAGTCCAACCTCTGGTGTGCCTCTAGGTTCATGTCTCGCCCCTTTACTTTTTAACATCTTTATTAATGATCTCTTAAATATATTAACTTGCCCTGTGCTCGCTTATGCTGACGACATGAAGATCTATCATAGTATCAACTCAACTGATGATGTCCGTATTCTCCAGCATAACTTAGATGTCCTTGTGGACTGGTGCACGCGAGTAAACCTTACACTCAATGTAAGCAAGTGCTGTGTTGTGAGTTACTCTCGCACTCGGGCGCCTATAAATTCTCTTTATTATATTACGGACAGTATGCTCTCTAAAGTAGATACGTTCACTGATTTGGGAGTAATCTTTGATTCTGAGTTTACTTTCAAGCATAAATTTGCAGCTGTGACTTCTAGCGCATCCAGGGCATTAGGTTTTATAATGAGAGCTACTCGGAACTTTGAAAATACTGATTGTATAAAAGCTTTATATTTCGCATTTGTTTTAAGTAAACTTGAATATAATAGCATAATCTGGTCTCCTATTTATACCAATCAGTCGCTCATGCTGGATAGAGTTCATTGAAAGTTTTTAAAGTTTCTTTCATTTAAAATTGATCAATCATACCCGGAGGTTGGAATTTCCCAGGAAGAGCTGCTTCTACGACATGACTTTGACTCCCTTGCTCACAGAAGAGACCTTCGTTGTGCGAAATTTACTTGGAACCTGTTGCATGGTATAATTGACTGCTCCGAAATTTTAGCTAAAATGCCAATTAATGTTCCTCAAAGGATTACCAGGCTCTCCAATACTTTTAGGATCCCTAAGGCCAACTCGAATATCTTGCGTCGTTCTCCGGTGTTCATCATGTGCAACTGCTGCGACAAATTTTTCAGTGATATCTTTTTATATTCATTTTCTCATTGATTTTATATTCTTTAGTATTATATCTATTAATATTTAATAATTTCCTCTGTTGTATTTATATATATATATATTTTTGTTTGTTTGTATGAATTTATATTCTAATTTTATTTGTTCTGTAATTGGGTTAACCTGTTGAACAATAAAGATATTATTATTATTATTAAATAGCACCCTTAATATTGCGTGTGTGTGTATGAGAGAGAAATGAATAAATGAACTAATTAAAATAAATTCTTTTTCCTTTTAAATTATATTTACATATCAATGAATTCTAGAATATTTTTTTTAATTGTTCGTTTATTTTATGAATTGTGGAAATTTTCAATGTACAAAATTGTTATATATTTATATATTTTTGACCATTGGTCGAAACTAGTTGGAGAAAATATGAATAAGTGAAAAAAAAAACAAGTGTTTTAATTTCAATTAAATCATCCTGACTTAATTCAAAAATGTTTCACCGCGGGTTAAGTGAGAAATTAATTAAACAAATTATGGTTGATTGCATATTTTAAATAATCAAATGAGAAATGGAGCGTATAAAAAATTATTTGAAATGCAGAGAGGGTTTTTTTTTAAATAGCACTGTCTGTTTTTCCGCACCCTGTATAATGTAACAATTTTTAAATCGATTTTTTTAATGAAAAAATAAATAAATAAATAAATAAATAAATAAATAAATAAATAAATAAATAAATAAATAAATAAATAAATAAATAAATAAATAAATAAATAAATAAATAAATAAATAAATAAATAAATAAATAAATAAATAAATAAATAAATAAATAAATAAATAAATAAATAAATAAATAAATAACAAAAATAAGTAAATACTAAAAAAACAATTCATAATATATCTGCAGATTCCTGTTTTGGGATTTCATTTTATGAGTACACTTAGAATATCATGCTTAGCGTGAAAAGTTACGTCGTAACACGCAAGCTTAGTCATTTCCCTCAAGTTTCCCGTTAGTTTTAAGTTCGGCAAGACTTAGCTTAAGTCTACAAAAAAGAGAAACGTCACTCGTCTCAAAAATTGAATTAATTTAATCGGAACATTTCACAACTCGCATTTTAAGCGTCCGCAATTCCACGCTTAGCGCGCTCAACAACGTTTCTCTCATTTAACACGCAAGCTTAACCATTTCTCTTAAGTTTGCGGTTAGTTTTAAGTTCGGTAAAAATTAGCTTAAGTCTACAAAAAAAGAGAAACGCCACTCGTCTCGAAAATTGAATTAATTTAATCGGAACATTTCACAACTCGCGTTTTAAGCGTCCACAATTCCACACTTAGCGCGCTCAACAACGTTTCTCGCATTTAACACGCAAGCTTAGTCATTTCTCTTAAATTTCCGGTTAGTTTTAAGTTCGGAAAAAATTAGCTTAAGTCTACAAAAAAATAAAAACGTCACTCGATTAGAAAATTGAATTAATTTAATCGGATCATTTCACAACTCGCATTTTAAGCGTCCGCAATTCCACACTTAGCGCGCTCAACAACGGTTCTCGCATTTAACACGCAAGCTTAATCATTTCTCTTAAGTTTCCGGTTAGTTTTAAGTTCGACAAACATTTGCTTAAGTCTACAAAAAAAGAGAAACGCCACTCGTCTCAAAAATTGAATTAATTTAATTGGAACATTTCACAACTCGCATTTTAAGCGTCCGCAACACCACGCTTAGCGCGCTCAAGAACGTTTCTCGCATTTAACACGCAAGCTTAGTGTTTTTAGAATTACCAACTTTAATCTAACGCGTAATCCTTCTTCGAATAATCTGAGTAGAAATTGTGTTAATTTTAAGCTTAGTTGATTTTTAAATAATTTTCAAATATCAAAATCACAACAAAATTAAAACAAATTCTTCAAATCATCTTTTAAGTTTCAATAATTTCAAACTGAGCGGACAAATTTCATTGTTTAAAACTTTAATCTCAAGGCTAGTTCTTTTCCTTAAAATATAAACTTATTTTTTCCTAATCTTAACCTTAATTAATTTTTAAATAATTTTAAAATAAGAAAATACCACAAAAAATCCTAACAATTTATTTTTATCAACTTTAAGTCTTAATCGATTCGCTCGATTCCATAATTCTAAGCTCAGCGAGAAAATTTTAAAATTACCAACTCGATATTAAATCAAGCTTAATCCTTTTTCTGAATTACCTGATTAGTATTTGTATTAATTTTAAGCTTAGTTGACTTTTAAATAATTTTCAAAAATCAAAATCACAATAAAATTAAAACAAATTCTTCAAATCATCTTTTAAGTTTCAATAATTTCAAATTGAGCGTACAAACTTCATTGTTTAAAACTTTAATCTCAAGTTCTTTATCTTATAATATAAACTTATTTTTTTCCCTAATCTTAACCTTAATTAATTTTTAAATAATTTTGAAATAAGAAAATCTCACAAAAAATAACATTTTTTTTACCAATTTTAAGTCTTAATAATCCCAATCTTAGAGTATAATTTTCGTCGTTTTAATCTCAAGTTTAAACTTTCCTTAAATAATCTCAGCACGCTTTACTTCATTCGCAAGCTTACTTTATTTTTAAGTAATTTTTAAATGGTGATAGACAATGTTACTTTCGATTCAAACGAAACGAATCGATTCGCTCGACTTTAAGTCTTCATATTTCTAAGCTCAGCGAGCAAATTTTCAAATTACCAACTTTAATCTCAAGCCTAATATTTTTTTGAATTATCTGAATAGTATTTGTGTGAATTTTAAGTTTAGTTGAATTTTAAATAATTTTTAAATAAGAAAATCCACTAAAAAAGAAAACACATCAATTGTGTAAAATATAAGTCTAGATAATTCTATACTTAGCGTACAATTCTCGTTGTTTTCAACATCAATCTTAAGCCCAATCTTCATTCGAACAATTTCAGCACACTTTATGTCAATCTCAGGCTCAGTTGATTTTTAAGTAATTTTTAAAAAGCGCGAAACAACGTAATTTTCAATTCATGCGAAACGAATCGATTCACTCGACTTTAAGTCTCGATTATTCTAAACTCAGCGAGAAAAAAATTTCAAATTACCAACTTTAATCTCAAGCTTAATCCTTTTTCGAATTATCTGAGCGGTATCTATTTTAATTGTAAGCTTAGTTGATTTTCAAATAATTATGAAATAAAAATAAGATAAAAAATTCTTTAAATAAACATTTAAGTTTTAATAATTCTAAACTGAGCGTGAGAATTTCGTTATTTTAAACATTAATCTGAGGTTTGATTCTGTCTGTAAGAGGTTAAGTCCAATTTATGTTATTCTAAAGCTCAGATGATAATAAAAATACAGAAAGGGAAAGAGCGAGCAACTCAATTTCTGTTCAAACTCATCCGCTACCAGCAGGCAGAGGGGGGGGGGTGGGGGGCTTACAGGAAGGTGGGCTGGGGTAAATGTAGGGAATGCGAGTAGAGAATGACCCCGTTATCGAATATTACACAATGTACAACATTTACATTTCTGTCACACCCTGCGTTCTTCCTCCCTCCCTTTCCCAATCGTGATTCACTTTTTATTCCCACAATTTTTAACAATCAATCAGGATGACGAAATTAAAAAAAAAAACGATTATTAATAGTGATAAAAACAATCAATGAAACAAAATTTTAATAAATTTTAAAAAATACAAAAATAAAATGTAACATAGAATTAAATTCAGCAACTTTAAAATCTCTTCAGAATTGAGAATGACAACGGACAATAATGACAATATAGAGTTCATGAAATTGAATTAATTCGCTCCCTTTTATTTTATATTTTTATTTTATCCGTGCACGTGTGAATAATTGAGTTAGTTTAAGAAAACTTGCTGTTTCATTTCTATATAAACACATCCTCATATAAAATTGTCTCCACTTCCCTCTCTCTCTCTCTCTTTCTGTGTCTCTCACTTTCTTTGTTATAAATTATAATTCTCTTTATACGATTTTTTTTTCTTTACAGTCGTTTTCCTGTTACTATTAAAAGCGACAGAGAAAATTCAATTTTTAAACACACTGTCACTTTTTTCACTTTTCAAGAGATCGAGTTGGCCTCGACTTTTCCCAACCACCAAATTTCAAAAAAAAAAAAAAAAAACGACAGTCACTGTCCGCAACGAGTTAATGAATTTCAACGATTGCCTTTTTTTCTCAATTTTCATGACAATTGATCGGCGACTATTGACATTCAGTTTATATTCCCATGAATTATCACATGTAAAAAAAATAAATAAAGAGAAATTGTCAGTAATGCGTCAACAAAAATCGACGAAATAAGACAGTCTTTATTCAATTTACCGTTTCCATGGGAAAGGTTAAGGCTGTTTCTTGTTGCCTGACTTCGAAATGATAATCATAAATAATTCGTAGCCTTAGCAACGGTTAATATTGTTTCGGATGTTGTTAATCTAGTAAACATTTTAAGGATTCGAATAATATCGAAAATTTTAATCAATTTTCTACCGACAGTACAACCGAAGAAACTAATGCGTAAAAAGCCACTGGCCTTTTATTTATTTTAAATTTAATTTTTGCTATTACAGCGCCATCTGCAATGAATAAAAGTAATGTTTTAATAAAATCGTATGTATTTTAATCGTCAGAACACGATTTTTGGGCTGTTGGTTTAAAAAATTAAATAGGATCTTATGAATAAAATTATACAGGGTACTTGCTAAACAATCCGAATAGTCAAATTTTATTGATATAAATCATACAGGGTGACGAAAATTTAGTGTCAAACTTTTCAAATTTGAATGTATTTTATTTCCCCCCCCCTGTATATTTTTACATCATTCTATGCAGGATTAAAAAGCAAACATTTTTTTTTTCCTATCAATCCTACCTCAAATCCTAATAGTACAGGGTTTTCTTCAGGTTTAGATGCTCCATTGGATTTCCAATAAGCAAACCCTGTACTATTAGGATTTGAGGTAGGGTTGATAGGAAGAAAAGTGTTTGCTTTTTAATGAGACTATACAATTTTCTATTTCTGTGAATGCGTGTGGGTTGTATGAAATGTGCGAAATTTTCTTCAGTTGAATAATAATAATAATAATAATAATATTGCGTAAAAGTGAGCGAGCGGAGTGTGCCGTTCGTTCCGCTCAGCCGAGACTCGCGTGCGGCACCGTTTCTCCTTCTCTCTTTCTCTCTTTTGCACTCTTTGTGTTTGTCTCTGTGTCTGTGTGTGTGTGTAACTTGTTGACATTCCATTATGAAACTTTGATGGAAACACGTGTTCGGCTAACTCGGCTAGGGAATGAGGGAGCGAGGGAGGGAGCAAGAGAGGCGCACGTGTCCCGAATGCCCCCGTCGCGACGCTCTCTCTGGAAATAATTTCTTCCGCGGAGCAATAAACAAACGTTTAATAAACATTTCTAAAAATATCCCGTTTTGTATACAAAATCGACGTATTTTTCTTTTTTTTTCCGTTTTCTTTCATATAAATAAAAATTCCCATTTGGGAAGCCGCACTATTCTTAAAATTAATTCTGAGAGATAATTTTATATCTTAAGAGTGCTTAAGTAGAAACAAAGTTGGAAACAGAAAAGAAACAATGTAAAAAAAATAAATATTGATTTTTTTGTGAAATCAAACTTTAAGCTCGAATAATTCAGCTCTCAGAGCTGCCAAATTAAAAATTCCATTTTGAAAAGTCAGACTGACTATTCCTATAATTAATTCTGAGTTAAGTATAAATCTTAAGAGTGCTTAAAATGAAATAATGTTTAAAAAACGAAACAATATAAAAAAATTAAACATTGATTATTTTATAAACTGGAAACTTAAACTCGAATAATTCTGCTCTCAGCGTTGCCAACCTAAAAATTCCAATCCAGGAAGCAAGATTGACTATTCCTAAAATTAATTCTAAGAGATAATACTAAATCTTAAGAGTGCTTAAAAAGAAACAATGTAAAAAAAAAATAAATATTGTTTTTTTTTTTGTGAAATCAAACTTTAAGCTTGAATAATTGCGCTCTTATAACTGCCAAATTAAAGATTCCATTTTGGAAAACCAGACTGACTATTCCTATAATTAGTTCTGAGTTAAGAATAAATCTTAAGAGTGCTTAAAATTAAATAATGTTAAAAAACGAAACAATATAAAAAATTAAATGTTGATTATTTTATAAACTCGAAACTTAAACTCGAATACTTCCGCTCTCAGTGCTGCCAACTTAAAAATTCCAATACAGGTATCAAGACTGACCATTCCTAAAATTGATTCTAAGAGATAATTTTATATCTTAAGAGTGCTTTAAAAGAAACAAAGTTGGAAAGAGAAAAGAAACAATGTAAAAAAATAAATATTGATTTTTTTGTGAAATCAAACTTTAAGCGCGAATAATTCGGCTCTCAGCGCTGCCACCCTAAAAACTCCAATTCGAGAAGCTAGACTGACTGTTCCTAAAATAAATTTTTAATTAAGTTTAAGTCTTAAGATTAGTTAAAATGAAATAAAGTTAAAACAAAAAAAAAATAAAAAATTAAATATTGATTTTAGGTAAACTCGAAATTTAAGTTCGAATAATTCCGCTCTCAGCGTTGCCAACATAAAAGTTTAAACTCGGTAATCAAGACTGACTATTCTTAAAATTAATTCTGAGTTAAGTTTAAATCTTACGAGTGCTTAAAACGGAATAAAGTTGTAAAGAAAAAAGAAACAAATAGTTAGATAAAAATTAATTTTGAATCATTTTTGCAAAAAAGAGCAAAAACTGTTTCTAGTTACAAAACAGCCGGTTTGACGTATCGTAACTTGTAACCATGGTAACCGATTTTCGTTTTCTGAAACATGTATTGTTTTACATAACGTAGCCGAAATTATTTTGAGAATTAATAAACATAAACGGAAGCTTGAAACTATAATTATTTTAAATTTTTATTTAAGACTATTTATTAAAAAAAACTTTGTGAAGGCTTACACGAAACGTTAAGAGTTGGAAATTACAAAATCGTTTCAGTAAGAGTGGAATTATCTTAACTTAAATTTTATTCTGTTGAAAACGTTTGAAAAAAAAAACGTTTCAACTTTTAAAAATTAGTAGAAAAATCAGTAAACTAAAGTTCAATATAAGATTAGTAGAAACCTTTAAGAAAAGCTTAAACTTAACGCTAAGAGTTGAAATTTTTAAAATCTGTAAGCTAAGTGCGAAAATACGTACGTTTAAAGTTGACTTTCTAATTCTATTCAAGAAAGTGAAATAAAAAAAAACATATACAAAAAAATCAGCGAGCTTAAGTCTTTAATTTAAGCTCGAATTTGTAATAATCGTCAAGGAGAAGCTTAGATATAACACTAAGAGTAAAGATTTATAAAAAGTATATGCTAAGAACGGAATTATGGAGGCTTAAATCTGACCATGTTGAATTCGTTTAGATAATCGATTTTTCAATTTTTAAAAATAAATTATAAATTGGTTTAACTTAGGCTTAAGATAAAATTAGTAAAAACCATTAAGAAAAGCTAAAACCTAAGGGTTGAAATTTGCAAAATCCGTACGCTAAGTGCGAAATTTCTGGCGTTTAAAATTGATTGGTTCGATTCGTGAAAATGAAATCAAAATATTATTCAACTTAAAAAAATAATAATACAAAAATTAGCGATCTTAATCTTAGGACATCTAGTAAAAATCGTTAAGGATGGCTTAGATTTAACGGTAAGCATACAAAACTATAAAATTATAAAATATAAAAATCGAAGCTTAAATCTGAATATTCGTTTGTAAAACAAATCTTTCAATTTTTAAAAATTAATAAAAATAAATATAAACTGAAACTTAAGATAAAATTAGTATAAACTATTAAGGAAAACTTAAACTTGACGCTAAAAGTTGGAATTTAGAAAATCCGTACGCTAAGTGCAAAATTACGGACGTTTGAAATTGATGGTATTGATTATATTTAGGTAAATCAAATGAAATTGTGTTTTAATTTTTTAAAAAATCACATAAAATTAAGCGAGCTTAAATTTAAGAACGAGCTGCTAAAAATCATTAAGGGTGGCTTAGATCAAATGCTAAGATTGATGACTTTTAAAATGTATACACTAAGAACGAAATTATTAAAGTTTAAACCTGATCGTGTTGATTTCGTTTAGAAAAGAAATGTTTAACCTTTAAAAAATTAATAAAAAAATGGTTAAACTAAAGCTTAAGATAAAATAAGTCGAAATTATTAAGAAAAGGTTAAACTTAACGCTAAGAGTAAAAATTTGCAAAATCCGCACGCTTGATGCGAAATTACAAACGTTTGAATTTGACTTTATATATTCCATCCAGAGAAAACGAGATAAATAAATAAATAATTATTAAAATAATTAGTGAGCTTCAATTTAAGACTGAGCTATCAAAAATCGTTAAGGGTGGCATTGATCTAACTCTAAGAGTAAACATTTATTAAATTTATATGTTAAGAACGGATTTATTGAAGCTTAAATCTGACCATGTTGAATTCGTTTAGAAAACAGATCTTTCTAATTAAAAAAAAAATCAATAAAAAAATCGCTAAGATAAACTTAAAATTAAAATTAGTAATAATCATCAGGGAAAGCTAAATTTTAACGTTAAGAGTTGAAATTTTCAAAATTTATATGCTAAGTGCAAAATTACAGACGTTTAAAATTGACTTTATTAATTCCATTCAGGAAAGTCAATAAAAAAAAATAAAATAATCAGAGAGCTTAAATTAAAGACTGAGCTTGTAAAAATCGTTAAGAGTAGCTTAGAAATAACGCTAAGACTAAAAATTTTAAAATATATACACCAAGAATAGAATTATTGAATCTTAAATGTGATCACGTTGAATTCAATTAGAAAACAGATCTTTCACCTTTTAAAAATTGATAAAAAATTTAGTATGGTAAAGCTTAAGATATAGTTAGTGAAAACCATTAAGAAAAGCTTAAACTTAAAGCTGAAAATTGAAATTTGCGAAATCTTTACGTTATGTGCGAAATTACAGACGTTTAAAATTGACTTAATTAATTCCATTCAGGAAAGTCAATTAAAAAAAAATAATCAGAGAGCTTAAATTAAAGACTGAGCTTGTACAAATCGTTAAGAGTGGTTTAGAAATAATGCTAAGAGTACGTTTTCGTTTTTATTTTTCTTCATATTTACGAGAAAGTTAAAAAAATAAGGTATGGAGAAGAATGAAGGAGGAAATACGGGTTTTCGCGAAGGTGCACCGTCGTCGTAAACATGACACCCCCTCCCCTCCCACATTAACCCCCCTCACTCTTCGCTCCCCCCTTTTACTCTCCGCCATCCGTGATATGTTTAAAATAATTTATTTCTGCAATATCCGGACGACGACGACGAGAACGCGAGTATACAAGGAAGAGGTGAAGGGGGATGGGGTGTGGGGGGAGGTTTGGTGAACGAGCTGGGGTAATAACGTCCTAAATTCAAGCTTAACGTGACGTCGCTTACGCGCCGAGAGTTAGTGGAAACCGTGATGAAGGGGGTCGAGGGGGAGGGAAGGAAATGAAGAGTGAGCAAGGTGAACCACCCCCTTTGCCCCCCTAACGGTATCACCCTTTTCCCACCCACTTTCAAGCCCGTTGTGTTTTCTTTTTCTTTGCGGATTATTTCTATCTTATTTAAGCCCGAAGTTGGAAAAATAATTATCAAAAGGCGCAGAAAGACAGAATTTTTGCCGAACTTAAAACTAACCAGAAACTTAAGAAAAATGATTAAGCTTGCGTGTTAAATGCGAAAAACTTTGTCGGGCGCGCTAAGTGTAGAATTGCGGACGCTTAAAATGCGAATTGTAAAATATTCCCATTAAATTAATTCAATTTTCTAATCGAGTGGGGTTTCTCTTTTTTTGTAGACTTAAGCTAATTTTTGCCGAACTTAAAACTAACGGGAAACTTAAGAGAAATGATTAAGCTTGCGTGTTAAATGCGAGAAACGTTGTTGAGCGTGCTAAGTGTGGAATTGCGGACGCTTAAAATTCGAATTGTGAAATGATCCGATTAAATTAATTCAATTTTCGAGACGAGTAAAGTTTTTTTTTTTGTGGGCTTAAGCAATTTTTTTCCCAACTTAAAACTAACAGCAAACTTAAGAGAAATGATTAAGCTTCCGTGTTAAACGCCAGAAACTTTATTAAGCGCGCTAAGTGTGGAATTGCGGACGCTTAAAATTCGGAACATTTTACAATTTAAAATGTTCCGATTAAATTAATTCAATTTTCGAGACGAGTGACGTTTCTCTTTTTTTGTAGACTTAAGCTATTTTTTTCCGAACTTAAAACTAACCGGAAACTTGAGGGAAATAATTAAGCTTACGTGTTAACTACGAGAAACGTTGTTGAGCGTGCTAAGTGTGGAATTACGGACGCTTAAAACGCGAGTTGTAAAATGTTCCAATTAAATTAATTCAATTTTCGAGACGAGTGACGTTTCTCTTTTTTTTGTAGACTTAAGCAATTTTTTTCCGAACTTAAAACTAACCAGAAACTTGAGGGAAATGACTAAGCTTGCGTGTTAAATGCGAGAATCTATATTGAGCGCGCTAAGTGTGGAATTGCGGACGCTTATAAGGCGAGTTGTGAAATGTTCCGATTATATTAATTCAATTTTCGAAACGAGTGACGTTTTTCTTTTTTTATAGACTTAAGCAATTTTTTCCGAACTTAAAACTAACGGGAAACTTGAGAGAAATGATTAAGCTTGCGTGTTAAATGCGAGAAACTTTATTGAGCGCGCTAAGTGTGGAATTGCAGACGCTTAAAACGCGAATTGTGAAATGATCCGATTAAATTAATTCAATTTTCGAGACGAGTAAAGTTTTTTTTTTGTAGACTTAAGCTAATTTTTACCGAACTTAAAACTAACCGGAAACTTGAGGGAAATTACTAAGCTTGCGTGTTAAATGCGAGAAACGTTGTTGAGCGCGCTAAGTGTGAAATTGCGGACGCTTAAAACGCGAGTTGTGAAATGATCCGATTAAATTAATTCAATTTTCGAGACGAGTGACGTTTCTCTTTTTTTGTAGACTTAAGCAAATTTTTTCCGAACTTAAAACTAGCCGGAAACTTGAGGGAAATGATTAAGCTTGCGTCTTAAATGCGAGAAACTTTATTGAGCGCGTTAAGTGTGGAATTGCGGACGCTTAAAACGCGAGTTGTGAAATGTTCCGATTAAATTAATTCAATTTTCTAATCGAGTAACGTTTTTATTTTTGTAGACTTAAGCTTATTTTTTCCGAACTTAAAACTAACCGCAAACTTGAGGGAAATGTTCAAGCTTGCGCGTCCAGTCATTTTTATCTTTCCCTTTTTCTCGTCTTTGTCGTAAATCTCCGTTTCATTTTAAAACCTGCCGGCGTGAAAGGGGAGAGAAGGGCGTAGGATGGAAAAGGGGGAGAGGGGAAAGGGGAAGGGGGGTTGAAAAATGATCTCATACGCGCCCGTATTTACCTATTTACGTCAACACCAACAGAAAAAGCAGCTGAGGGCAAGCACGGATTTTACGAGGCGTTTTTTTTTTTTGTTTCCCCCCTTCTTATTTATTATTATTATTATTATTTAAGCTTAAAAAAATATGACGACGTATTTTTTTGTTCATTAAAACATTGATGAAATTAAAAAAATAATAATAATAGAAAAAAAAAATGAAAATAATTAATAAATTTGCCCGGAAAGTAGTTGTTTTAATGTGCATTTGTTTTTTACGTAACGTAAGTCAAAAGATCACAGAGATAAATGTGAAAATAATTTATTAATCATTTTTAAAACTTTCTTTCTTCAATGCCGCTCTAAATACTAAAATCGGCAACCTTAAAAACGTTGCCGTCGTTTGTCAACTCCGTTATTTTAACAGCTAGTAAAAAATGTGATTAAGAAAAATTGTCCAGAATTTAATTCTGCACAACTTTTATTTGAAACGATTTTTTCTTACTATGAAAATAAACGATTTATCGCTATATATTCTGCTAATTTCGAGGTTATGTTCCGCTACGGTTGATTTAAAACGAATAACGAAGCAATTGTTCAAACAGAATTAAATTTTGAACAAACTTTTATTCGAAAACAAAAATTGTAACGCTCCAAATAAATGAATTGTATACTAAAAAACAATCGAATCTACTTAAATAATTAAATAATTTGTCAAATTTGACAGCTGTGAAAAATTGCTTCAAACAAAACTTACGTGGAATTTCATTCTGAATAACTTTTGTTTGAAAAAACATTTCGTAATTGTGAAAACAATGGAATTGTTGATGTTGCTACAGTAACAGCGTTTATTTATATATTAAATTGTCGATCGATTTTTAATATTTGTTTTTTTTCTTTTGTTTCAGGTAAGCATCGCACTCTCTTCTTTTCCTATAATTGTGTCCGAGAAAAAAAAAAAAAAAATAACGGCGAAAAGAAAAAAAAATGAAACGTTTCTTTAATGGAATAATTAATGGCAAATGGAAATGGGAAACGGAAATAAAGGGTGAGTTTAAGAGTTGAAAAATATGCTAAGCGTGGAATTGCGGACGCTTAAAGTCAATTTTTAATTTTGAATAATCATCGAATGAAATTATTTCCCCATTTTTTGCCATAAAGCGTATTTTAAGAAAGACTTAAAGTCTGTATTAAGTTAAAACCGACATAAATCTATCATGGGATAATCAGGCTGTAGACTTAAGTTCAAAAAATATAGAATTATTACGCTAAGCGTAGAATTACAGACGCTTAAAGTCAATTTTTAATTTTGAATAATCATGGAATGAAATTATTTCCCCGTTTTTGTCGTAAAGCGTATTTTAAGAAAGACTTAAGATCTGTATTAAGTTAAACACGACATAAATCTATTGTGGGATAATCAGGCTGTAGACTTAAGTTGAAAAATATAGAATTATTACGCTAAGCTTGGAATTACAGACGCTTAAAGTCAATTTTAAATATTGAATAATCATCGAATACAATTATTTCCCCGTTTTTGTCGTAAAGCGTATTTTAAGGAAGACTTAAAGTCTGTATTAAGTTAAACACGACAAAAATCTATTGTGGGATAATCAGGCCGTAGACTTAAGTTGAAAAATATAGAATTATTACGCTAAGCGTGGAATTACAAACGCTTAAAGTCAATTTTAAATTTTGAATAATCATCGAATGAAATTATTTCACCGTTTTCGTCGTAAAGCGTATTTTAAGAAAGACTTAAAGTGTGTATTAAGTTAAAAACGATATAAATCTATTGTGGGATAATCAGGCCGTAGACTTAAGTTGAAAAATATAGAATTATTACGCTAAGCGTGGAATTACTGACGCTTAAAGTCAATTTTAAATTTTGAATAATCATCGAATGAAATTATTTCCCTGTTTTTGTCGTAAAGCGTATTTTAAGAAAGACTTAAAGTCTGTATTAAGTTAAAAACGACATAAATCCATTGTGGGATAATCCGGCTGTTGACTTAAGTTGAAAAATATGGAATTATCACGTTAAGCGTGGAATTACAGACGCTTAAAGTCAATTTTAAATTTTGAATAATCATCGAATGAAATTATTTCCCCGTTTTTGTCGTAAAGCGTATTTTAAGAAAGACTTAAAGTGTGTATTAAGTTAAAAACGACATAAATCTATCGTGGGATAATCAGGCTGTAGACTTAAGTTAAAAAATACAGAATTATCACGCTAAGCGTGGAATTACAGACGCTTAAAGTCAATTTTTAATTTTGAATAATCATCGAAAACATATTTCCTTTTCTTGGATATAAAATCATAAATAAATCAATAAACTTAAGATTACAAATGTTATACCGGCAAATCGTTTCAGAATATCTGAGCTTTCGATTGAAATAAAAAAGAACGAAATCCACACGCTAAGAACGAAATTACAGAGACTTAAATTCGAAAACAACAAATTTTATTTACGAAACCTGTTTTTTTTTTGCTTCGCTTTGAAATGAAATCATTAAAAAGTCAACCAAGTTAAGTTTACAAATATTATACCTAAAAATCGTGCGAGATAGTCTGAGCTTTCGATTTAAGTAAAAAAGAACGAAATCCGTACGCTAGGAGTGAAACTGCAGAGATTTAAAATCAAACACAATACTTCTCGTTTTTTTTATATATAATTTTTCTTTTTCAATTCGAGCTAAATTGATTCATCGCTGGCAATTGTTTCCTTTTTTGGGCTTATTTAGCGGCTGTTCCGATTGCTTTCATTGTCGCAGCATATTCGAAGTGGTCGGGGAGGGGAAGGGAAGGGGGTTGAAAGCGCCCATTGTTGTTTGGCGGCCGTTAATGGTGATTGATGAGCGGCGATTCGCTTTTTTTTTCATTCCTATTTCGCGGACCGAGCTTTTGTGTGTATGTGTGTACAATAAAAAAACAGAAAGCTCGCGCGCGCTGAGCGTGAATAGTGCTTTAAATTGATTACACGTCGTCGTGTACACAAGTGGTGCACAATGAGGGTGGGAAGAGGAGGGGAGAGGGAGGGAATTTTTACAAGCCCAGCTCTCTTTTAATCCGAAACAATTAAGGAAAAAAGAAACGCAACAAAAATAGAGAAAAAGTCAAAATTAAAATTAATTTTAAAACAAAAAAGGATATTTTTTCAAAATTGAATTTCTCAAAGAAACAATGATACAACTTTAAGACTCCCTAATTCAAGACTCAGCGCGTCGATTTTGTTATCGTCAAGCTCAAACGAAGCCCCGAGCTTCCAAGAACTCGCTGAGTGCGCTTTTCATCGAATCTCACGCTTAGTTTGTCTTGGATTAATTTCCAAACTTAAAACGAAATTAATTCAAATGTGAATTTCTCGACGACACAATGATCCAACTTTAAGACTCCATAATTCAAGACTCAGCGCGTCGATTTTGTTTTCGTTAACCTCAAATGGAGCCCCAAGCTTCCAAGAACTCGCTGAGTGCGCTTTTCATCAAATCTCACGCTTAGTTTGTCTTGGATTAATTTCCAAACTTAAAACGAAATTAATTCAAAAATGAATTTCTCGAAGACACAATAATCCAACTTTAAGAGTCCCTTATTCAAGACTCAGCGCGTCGATTTTGTTTTCGTCAAGCTCAAACGGAGCCCCGAGCTTCCAAGAATTCGCTGAGTGCACTTTTCATCAATTCTCACGCTTAGTTTGTCTTGGATTAATTTTCAAACTCAAACCGAAATTAATTCAAACGTGAATTTCTCGAAGACACAGTGATCCAACTTTAAGACTCCCTAATTAAAGACTCAGCGCGTCGATTTTGTTTTCCTCAAGCTCAAACGGAGCCCCGGTCTTCCATAAACTCGCTGAGCGCGCTTTTCATTAAATCTCACGCTTAGTTTGTCTTGGATTAATTTCCAAACTTAAAACGAAATTAATTCAAATGTGAATTTCTCGAAGACACAGTGATCCAAATTTAAGACTCCATAATTCAAGACTCAGCGCGTGGATTTTGTTTTCGTCAAGCTCAAACGGAGCCCCGAGCTTCCAAGAACTCGCTGAGTGCGCTTTTCATCGAATCGCACGCTTAGTTTGTCTTGGATTAATTTCAAAACTCAAAACGAAATTAATTCAAATGTGAATTTCTCGACGACACAATGATCCAACTTTAAGACTCCCTAATTCAAAACTCAGCGCATCGATTTTGTTTTCGTCAAGCTCAAACGGAGCCCCGAGCTTCCAAGAACTCGCTGAGTGCGCTTTTCATCGAATCTCACGCTTAATTTGTCTCGGATTAATTTCCAAACTTAAAACGAAATTAATTCAAATGTGAATTTCTCAAAAACACAATGATCCAACTTTAAGACTCCATAATTTAAAACTCAGCGTGTCGATTTTGTTTTCTTCAAGCTCAAACGGAGCCACGAGCTTCCAAGAACTCGCTGAGTGCGCTTTTCATTAATTCTCACGCTTAGTTTGTCTTGGATTAATTTCCAAACTCAAAACGAAATTAATTCAAATGTGAATTTCTCGAAGACACAATGATCCAACTTTAAGACTCCATAATTCAAGACTCAGCGCGTCGATTTTGTTTTCGTCAAGCTCAAACGGAGCCTCGAGTTTCCATAAACTCGTTGAGTGCACTTTTCATTAATTCTCACGCTTAGTTTGTCTTGGATTAATTTCCAAACTTAAAATGAAATAAATTCAAATGTGAATTTCTCGAAGACACAATGATCCAACTTTAAGACTTTCTATTTCAAGACTCAGCGCGTCGATTTTGTTTTCGTCAAGCTCAAACGGAGCCCCGAGCTTCCAAGAATTCGCTGAGTGCGCTTTTCATTAATTCTCACGCTTAGTTTGTCTTGAATTAATTTCCAAACTTAAAACGAAATTAATTCGAATGTGAATTTCTCGAAGACACAATGATCCAACTTTAAGACTCCCTAATTCAAGACTCAGCGCATCGATTTTGTTTATGTCAAGCTCAAACGGAGCCCCGGGCTTCCATGAACTCGCTGAGCGCGCTTTTCGTCGAATCTCACACTTAGTTTATCTTTGATTAATTTCTAAATTCGAAAGTGATTTTTTTTTTCTTTATTTTTATTTCAACCGTGAAAAACTTACTTAAGAAGCGATTTTCTTTCCATAAACTTAAATACAAAGCTCAAACTCATTCTTAAAGGTTTCGGTTGAGTTTTTCTTAATTTCAAGCTTAAGTATTTTTTTTACCAATTTTTAAACAGAAATGCGTTTTTTTTTTTCTTGGATTCTACTTTAAGCATGAATAACTTGCTTAAGGTCGCTTTAATTTTCTTCCAACCGACTTAAGCATAAAACTCAGACTATCTCTTAGTGCTTTTAGTTGAGTTTTGTTTAATTTGAAGCTTAAGTAATTTTTTACGATTTTTTAAGTAGAAAATGCGTTTTTTTTTTCTTTCCCTCAATTTTAAGTATAAATGACATGCTTAAGCTCGCTTCGATTTTGTTTCGACCCGCTTAAATACAAAGCTTAAACTAAGCGCTAATGGTTTCTGCTAGGTTTTGCTTAATTTCAAGCTTAAGTGATTTTTTACGAATTTTTAAGCAGAAATACCTTCTTTTTTTTCTTGGTTTCTAACTTAAGCTTGAATAATGTGCTTAAGCGTGCATCAATTATGTTTTAACCAATTTAAATACAAAGCTCAGACTTGTTCTTTGACGTTTCGGTTAAGTTTTCCTTAATTTCAAGCTTACGTAATTTTTAACGATTTTTTAAGCCGAAAATGCGTTTTTTTTTCTTGGTTTTTTAATTTAAGCGTGAATAACTTGCTTAAGCTTGCTTAGATTTTGTTTCCATCGACATAAATACAAAGCTAAGACTTGCTCTTAATGGTTTCCGTTGAGTTTCACTAAATTCCAGGCTTAAATATTTTTTTACGATTTTTTAAACGAAAAATACGCGCTTGTTTTTCTTTGTTGCCACTTTAAGCGTGAATAACTTGCTTAAGCTTGCTTAGATTTTGTTTCCATCGACTTAAATACAAAGCTAAGACTTGCTCTTAATGATTTTCGTTGAGTTTTACTAAATTCAAAGTTTAAATATTTTTTTACGATTATTTAAACGGAAAATACGCGCTTGTTTTTTCTTTGTTGCCACTTTAAGCGTGAATAACTTGCTTAAGCTTGTTTCGATTTTGTTTCCATCGACTTAAATGCAAAGCTAAGACTTGCTCTTAATTGTTTCCTATGAGTTTTACTAAATTCCAAGCTTAAATATTTTTTTACGATTTTTTAAATTGAAAATATGCGCTTGTTTTTTCTTTGTTGCCACTTTAAGCGTGAATAACTTGCTTAAGCTTGATTCGATTTTGTTTCCATCGACTTAGATGTAAAGCTAAGACTTGCTCTTAATGGTTTCCGTTGAGTTTTATTAAATTCCAACCTTAAAATTTTTTTTACGAATTTTTAAACGAAAAATGCGCGCTTGTTTTTTCTTTGTTGCCACTTTAAGCGTGAATAACTTACTTAAGCTTGCTTCGATTTTGTTTCCATCGACTTAAATGCAAAGCTAAGACTTGCTCTTAATGGTTTCCGTTGAGTTTTACTAAATTACAAGCTGAAATATTTTTTTACGATTTTTTAAACTGAAAATACGCGCTTGTTTCTTCTTTATTACCACTTTAAGCGTGAATAACTTGCTTAAGCTTGATTCGATTTTGTTTCCATCGACTTTGATGTAAAGCTAAGACTTGCTCTTAATGGTTTCCCTTGAGTTTTACTAAATTACAAGCTTAAATATTTTTTTACGATTTTTTAAACGGAAAATACGCGCTTGTTTTTTCTTTGTTGCCACTTTAAGCGTGAATAACTTACTTAAGCTTGCTTCGATTTTGTTTCCATCGACTTAAATGCAAAGCTAAGACTTGCTCTTAATGGTTTCCGTTGAGTTTTACTAAATTACAAGCTTAAATATTTTTTTACGATTTTTTAAACGGAAAATACGCGCTTGTTTTTTCTTTGTTGCCACTTTAAGCGTGAATAACTTGCTTAAGCTTGCTTCGATTTTGTTTTCATCGACTTAAATGCAAAGCTAAGACTTGCTTTTAATGGTTTCTGTTGAGTTTTACTAAATTCCAAGCTTAAGTATTTTTTACGATTTTTTAAACGAAAAATGCGCTCTTATTTTTTCTTTGTTGCCACTTTAAGCGTGAATAACTTGCTTAAGCTCGCTTCGATTTTGTTTCCATCGACTTAAATACAAAGCTTATACTTGCTCTTAATAGTTTCCGTTGAGTTTTACTAAATTCTAAGCTTAAATATTTTTTTACGATTTTTTAAACGAAAAATGCGCGCTTGTTTTTTCTTTATTACCATTTTAAGCGTGAATAACTTGCTTAAGCTTGCTTCGATTTTGTTTCCATTGACTTAAATGTAAAGCTAAAACTTGCTCTTAATGGTTTCCGTTGAGTTTACAATTTATTTTACGATTTTTGAAACGGAAAATGCGAGAATGAAAAATTATAATTTATTTAAAAGAATTGAATTTGTAAAGGGTTGTTTTTTATTTCAAGGGTGGTTTAATTAATGCTAGTCGGCGACGACGTGAGCAGCGCTAGACGAGCCCGAGGGTTCAACGCGGGCGAAGGGGTGGATGGAAGGGGGTTGAGGGTCGCATTAAACATGCACGACGGCCCTCTTTAAAACCAACCCCCTCCCGGCATTTTCCATCCCCTCGGGCCATCAGCGAAAGCGCGATGACACATTTAAAACGTCAATATTAACACCCTACAGCGACATTTATTATTATTATTATTATTTTAATTTAAATCTCATATTTTTTATTTTTATTAAAACGAGTTTAAAGTTTAAGCTCGGATATTTCAGGCTTACGCTTTACAAATTTCACATTTTCTAGCTTAGTTGTACAGAATGAACCTTTCTTAAAAACCGGAATTAGTTTTTAAGTCGATTTTAAGTTTGGCTTATTTTTTATAATTTTTTAAACACAACGCAACATTAATCGATCCCGGCGCATTCACCATAATGTACAAATACCTTCGAATCCACTTAAGCGTCTGTATTTCAATGCTTAGGGCAACAATTCTGCGTTTTTCGATTTATGTCCGTTGTTTGATTGTCTGCCAATAGATTTAAGTGGGCTTTCATTTAATCCGGACTTTAAAACTCATTTAAAAAAATTCTAAAAGCGAAATAATTTACTTGCAATAATTAATCAAAATTATAATGAAAAATAAACTAAGCTTAAAATCCACTCAAAATTAAATTTGTATAATCAAGAAAAGTCTATTAGTTGCGATTAAGTTTGGAAATTTGAAAATTGTAAATCGTAAGTGCGAATTATTTACGCTTAATATTGGAATTCTTAATTTGAATGAACAAAATAGAGAATTCGACTTTAAAGTCTCGCTAATCTTAATCTCAGAACGCTCAGCTTGAGTTATTAAGCATATACGGGAAACTTAAGCATCTGAGAGATGATTCTAGTTGGATTTGAGTGGATGTTAAGTCAGACTTAACTTTTACGCGTCTCCGAAGACGAAACGGAAATTCCTCCCAATGTAATAATTGTGAATTAAAATTTTAAGTCTAGCTAATTTCAACATCCGAACGCTGAGCCTGGGTTATGAAGCTTGAGCGGGAAGCTTAAGTATCTGAGAGATGATTCTAGTTGGATTTGAGTGGATGTTAAGTCAGACTTAACTTTTACACGTCTCGGAAGACGAAATGGAAATTCCTCCTTTGTTCTGTCATAAAGACTTTATTTTTTAAGTAAGACTTAATGTCCACACTTAAATCTATTAAGAGATAATCAAACTATAGACATAAGTCGAAAAACCGACATTTCTAACGCTTAGCGTTTATTTAAAGTGAATTATAAATTTTAATTGAATATTGAATAAAATTATATTTTTTGTTCCGTCATGAAGACTTTCTTTTTTAAGTAAGACTTAATGTCTGCACTTAAATCTGATAAGGGATAATCAAGCTATAGGCTTAAGTTGAAAATCATGTAGTTTTTTCGCTAAGTGTGGAATTACAGGCAATTAAAGGCGATTCAAACAAAAAGGTTAGTGTTTTGGTGAATGCGCCGGGATCAATTAATATTACCGTAGGTTTAAAAAATTATAAAAAATAAACTAAGCTTAAAATCTACTCAAAATTAAATTTGTGTAATCAAGAAGAGTCTATTAGATGCGATTAAGTTTGGAAATTCGAAAAATGTAAAGCGTAATTGCAAATTATTTTCGCTTAATGTTGGAATTGTTAATTTGAATGAACAAAACAGAGAATTCGACTTTAAAGTCGCGCTAATCTTAATCTCAGAACGCCCAGCTTGAGTTATTAAGTATATACGGGAAGCTTAAGCATCTGAGAGATGATTCTAGTTGGATTTGAGTGGATGTTAAGTTAGACTTAAGTTTTACGCGTCTGCGAAGACGAAGCGGAAAAAAAGATTGATTTGATTTTTTTGGTTGAATTTAAGAGACAATTGAAAATAATTAATAAAGGGTGAATAAAATAATTCGAGGGGGAATGTTTCACGTTTTCACGTTGAGTCGGGGCCGGACGGATGAATTTTGCATGGGCGTAAAGTGACGCGCGTGCATTATTCAGATGGGAATTTTCGGCTCTCACTCTCTCGTCCCTCTTTCGCCCTTCCTTCCCTTTTAATAAACCTCTCTCTCTCTCTTTCACACACACACACATCTCTTCTCTCTCTGTTCTCTTTCGCTCTCTCTCTCTCTTTCTCTCTTTCCATCTCTATCTCTCGTCTTAAATTATTGAAGTCCGTGCGAAATTATGGATGGAGCGCACGCGGTGTATTCCGGCTATAAGTGAGGGAACGAGGGAGGGGGAGGAGGAATGGGGATTTTGATGGGGACGTGCAATTATCGCCTTAAAAATTTAGAGCCGGAAAACGACGGGGAAGTGGCTGATGGAAATTAAGAGCCCGGCGCTAAGCTGCAATCTGCAATTTTTATCATACCCTCGACGTTTTGCATTTCCATTAATAATTCGGATTATTTTTTAAATCCAATTTACGCTTTACGGCTTGAATTGAGAAATCTTGATGCTTTGATTTAAGCGGAGAAAACATAAAATCGACAGAGTAAGCGTGAAATTACGAGCGCTTAAATTTGTTTCGATAAATTATTAAATTAAAATAATCATCGTTTCTGTCTTTGAAAATTCATAAAAAATAACTTAAGCTTAAAATAAGCTATAAAATTTGTATTAATGAATTGAGAAAACTTGAGGCTTTGATTTAAGCAGAGAAAACATAAAATCGACAGAGTAAGCGTGAAATTACGGGCGCTTAAATTCGTTTCGATAAATTATTGAAATAAAATAATCATCGTTTTTGTCTTTGAAAATTCATAAAAAATAACTTAAGCTTAAAATAAGCCATAAAATTACTATTAATGAATTGAGAAAACTTGAGGCTTTGATTTAAGCAGGGAAAACATAAAATCGACAGAGTAAGCGTGAAATTACGAGCGCTTAAATTTGTTTCGATAAATTAGTAAATTAAAATAATCATCGTTTTTGTCTTTGAAAATTCATAAAAAATAACTTAATCTTAAAAGAAGCCATAAAATTACTATTCATGAATTGAGAAAACTTGATGCTTTGATTTAAGCAGAGAAAACGTAAAATCGACATAGTAAGCGTGAAATTACGAGCGCTTAAATTTGTTTCGATAAATTTGTAAATGTCTTTGAAAATTCATAAAAAAATAACTTAAGCTTAAAATAAGCTATAAAATTTGTATTAATGAATTGAGAAAACTTGAGGCTTTGATTTAAGCGGAGAAAACATAAAATCGACAGAGTAAGCGTGAAATTACGAGCGCTTAAATTTGTTTCGATAAATTAATAAATTAAAATAATCATCGTTTCTGTCTTTGAAAATTCATAAAAAATAACTTAAGCTTAAAATAAGCTATAAAATTTGTATTAATGAATTGAGAAAACTTGAGGCTTTGATTTAAGCAGAGAAAACATAAAATCGACAGAGTAAGCGTGAAATTACGAGCGCTTAAATTTGTTTCAATAAATTAATAAATTAAAATAATCATCGCTTTTGTCTTTGAAAATTCATAAAAAAATAACTTAAGCTTAAAATAACCTTTAAAATTACTATTAATGAATTGAGAAAACTTGATGCTTTGATTTAAGAAGAGAAAACATAAAATCGACAGAGTAAGCGTGAAATTACGAGCGCTTAAATTTGTTTCGATAAATTAGTAAATTAAAATAATCATCGTTTTTGTCTTTGAAAATTCATAAAAAATAACTTAAGCTTAAAATAAGCTATAAAATTACTATTAATGAATTGAGAAAACTTGATGCTTTGATTTAAGTAGAGAAAACATAAAATCGACAGAGTAAGCGTGAAATTACGAGCGCTTAAATTTGTTTCGATAAATTAGTAAATTAAAATAATCATCGTTTTTGTCTTTGAAAATTCATAAAAAATAACTTAAGCTTAAAATAACCCATAAAATTATTATTAATGAATTGAGAAAACTTGAGCCTTTGATTTAAGCAGAGAAAACATAAAATCGACAGAGTAAGCGTGAAATTACGAGCGCTTAAATTCGTTTCGATAAATTATTGAAATAAAATAATCATCGTTTTTGTCTTTGAAAATTCATAAAAAATAACTTAAGCTTAAAATAACCCATAAAATTACTGTTAATGAATTGAGAAAACTTGATGCTTTGATTTAAGCAGAGAAAACATAAAATCGACAGAGTAAGCGTGAAATTACGAGCGCTTAAATTTGTTTCGATAAATTAGTAAATTAAAATAATCATCGTTTTTGTCTTTGAAAATTCATAAAAAATAACTTAAGCTTAAACTAAGCTATAAAATTACTATTAATTAATTGAGAAAACTTGATGCTTTGATTTAAGCGGAGAAAACATAAAATCGACATAGTAAGCGTGAAATTACGAGCGCTTAAATTTGTTTCGATAAATTATTGAAATAAAATAATCATCGTTTTTGTCTTTGAAAATTCATAAAAAATAACTTAAGCTTAAATTAACCTATAAAATTACTATTAATGAATTGAGAAAACTTGATGCTTTGATTTAAGTAGAGAAAACATAAAATCGACAGAGTAAGCGTGAAATTACGAGCGCTTAAATTTGTTTCAATAAATTAATAAATTAAAATAATCATCGCTTTTGTCTTTGAAAATTCATAAAAAAATAACTTAAGCTTAAAATAACCTTTAAAATTACTATTAATGAATTGAGAAAACTTGATGCTTTGATTTAAGAAGAGAAAACATAAAATCGACAGAGTAAGCGTGAAATTACGAGCGCTTAAATTTGTTTCGATAAATTAGTAAATTAAAATAATCATCGTTTTTGTCTTTGAAAATTCATAAAAAATAACTTAAGCTTAAAATAAGCTATAAAATTACTATTAATGAATTGAGAAAACTTGATGCTTTGATTTAAGTAGAGAAAACATAAAATCGACAGAGTAAGCGTGAAATTACGAGCGCTTAAATTTGTTTCGATAAATTAGTAAATTAAAATAATCATCGTTTTTGTCTTTGAAAATTCATAAAAAATAACTTAAGCTTAAAATAACCCATAAAATTATTATTAATGAATTGAGAAAACTTGAGCCTTTGATTTAAGCAGAGAAAACATAAAATCGACAGAGTAAGCGTGAAATTACGAGCGCTTAAATTCGTTTCGATAAATTATTGAAATAAAATAATCATCGTTTTTGTCTTTGAAAATTCATAAAAAATAACTTAAGCTTAAAATAACCCATAAAATTACTGTTAATGAATTGAGAAAACTTGATGCTTTGATTTAAGCAGAGAAAACATAAAATCGACAGAGTAAGCGTGAAATTACGAGCGCTTAAATTTGTTTCGATAAATTAGTAAATTAAAATAATCATCGTTTTTGTCTTTGAAAATTCATAAAAAATAACTTAAGCTTAAACTAAGCTATAAAATTACTATTAATTAATTGAGAAAACTTGATGCTTTGATTTAAGCGGAGAAAACATAAAATCGACATAGTAAGCGTGAAATTACGAGCGCTTAAATTTGTTTCGATAAATTATTGAAATAAAATAATCATCGTTTTTGTCTTTGAAAATTCATAAAAAATAACTTAAGCTTAAATTAACCTATAAAATTACTATTAATAAATTGAGAAAACTTGATGCTTTGATTTAAGCAGAGAAAACATAAAATCGACATAGTAAGCGTGAAATTACGAGCGCTTAAATTTGTTTCGATAAATTAGTAAATTAAAATAATCATCGTTTTTGTCTTTGAAAATTCATAAAAAATAACTTAAGCTTAAAATAACCCACAAAATTACTATTAATGGATTGAGAAAACTTGATGCTTTGATTTAAGTATAGAAAACATAAAGTCCGCAAAGTAAGCGTGAAATTACGAGCGCTTAAATTTGTTTCGATAAATTATTGAAATAAAATAATCATCGTTTTTGTCTTTGAAAATTCATAAAAAATAACTTAAGCTTAAAATAAGCTATAAAATTTGTATTAATGAATTGAGAAAACTTGAGGCTTTGATTTAAGCAGAGAAAACATAAAATCGACAGAGTAAGCGTGAAATTACGGGCGCTTAAATTTGTTTCGATAAATTTGTAAATTAAAATAATCATCGTTTTTGTCTTTGAAAATTCATAAATAATAACTTAAGATTAAAATAAGCTATAAAATTTGTATTAATGAATTGAGAAAACTTGAGGCTTTGATTTAAGCAGAGAAAACATAAAATCGACAGAGTAAGCGTGAAATTACGAGCGCTTAAATTTGTTTCGATAAATTTGTAAATTAAAATAATCATCGTTTTTGTCTTTGAAAATTCATAAAAAATAACTTAATCTTAAAATAACCTTTAAAATTACTATTAATGAATTGAGAAAACTTGATGCTTTGATTTAAGCGTAGAAAATATAAAATCGACAGAGTAAGCGTGAAATTACGGGCGCTTAAATTTGTTTCGATAAATTAATAAATTAAAATAATCATCGTTTTTGTCTTTGAATATTCATAAAAAATAACTTAAGCTTAAAATAAGCCATAAAATTACTATTCATGAATTGAGAAAACTTGATGCTTTGATTTAAGCGGAGAAAACATAAAATCGACATAGTAAGCGTGAAATTACGAGCGCTTAAATTTGTTTCCATAAATTTGTAAATTAAAATAATCATCGTTTTTGTGTTTGAAAATTCATAAAAAATAACTTAAGCTTAAAATAACCAATAAAATTCTATTAATGAATTGAGAAAACTCGAGGTTGTGAGTTAATCTGAGAAAGTAAATTAAATTTTGCACGTTAAGGTTGAATTTACAAGCGCATAAACAAAAATTTTTTCTGTCAATTTGTGAATTGAAAAATCATCTTTGTTAAAAAAAAAAAATGCAAAAATAGTTAAAGCTAAACTCAAAAATCAGGATTAATCGATTGCAAAAACTTGAGGCTGCAATTTAAACTGTTGAACCTGATTTTTAAGTCGTACTTCAGTCTTTTTTTATGATTACACTCACTAATAGTGATGAGGAAAAACATGTTTAAAAAAGATTATTATTGCTTTATCTTTAAGTCGCTGTAATTTAACGCTTAACTTAAAAATTTCGTTGTTTTTTACTCTAATCGAAAACTCAGAGGTCTAAAACGATTTCCAGATCATTTTTTAAATCTTAAGTTATTTGATTTTTTTATAATTTTATATTTAAGAAAGCATAAAAAATAAGGTATTTCTTTCAAATTTATGTCGCTGTGATTTTACGCTTACCATAAAATGTTGTTTTTTTTTTAACTTTAATCGAAAGCTCAGTAATTCTAAAACCATTTCGTGAAGGAAATTTTGTAATCTTAAGTGGATTGATTAATTTATAATTTTATATTTAAGAAAGAATAATCTATTTAAAATACAAAATCATTGTTCCAATTTCAAGTCGTTGTAGTTTAACGCTTAGCTTACAAATATCATTGTTTTTACTTTAATGGCACGTTCAGACTTTCTCAAATGATTTTTGGGCGTAAGATTTGAAAGTTGATTTTTTTATGATTTAATTTCCAAACAAATAAAAAATATATTTAAAAATACGGCAAGAAAACTAGTTCTCGGCGTTAAGTTTCTTTAAATTCACTCTGAGCTTATATTTTTCATTGATTTTTACTTTAATGGAAACCTCAAATATTTTTCAAATGATTTTCGAGTATAACATTTGTAATTTTAAGTTGGTTGATTTTTTATGATTTTATTTTCAACCTAAGAAAAAAATATTTTTTGGAAATGTTTGAGACATTTTTGGGAATTCTTTTAATATTGCTCAGATTAAAACTATTGCCTAAAATTTATGGAAAGAACTTACAAGAAAGTTAAGCTTTAACATTGAGTTCAAAAAAAAAAATATTTTAAGAGTGCTAAGCGTCGACTTAAAGTTTTAGAATTGAAATCGAATCCATCAATTTATAGTTAAAATAATAAATGTAAAAAACTGAAGGAAAACGAGATAATTTTAGGAATTCTTAAAAAAAATCATCAGACTTAAATTCAAGTTGAAACTTATGAGAATGCCTTAAGAAAGGATTAAACTTTGAAATTAATTATTTTCAAACTTAAAAACTTCTTTTATATTATTGAGCTATTTCGTTTATGATTTTCTTTGTCAATATTTTAAAGAAATATTAAAAAAAAAATAATAGAGCTTAAATTACAGTTAACATTTATGAAAATAGCTTAAGAAAGAATTACGTTTTCAGGTTAAGTTTGAAAATTTACTTCAAGTACTTTGAGCGTATGTATAGATAAAGTTTATATTTATATTAAAATCGACGAAGAAAATTGTTTGAAACATTTTCAGAAACTATTTAGAAATCACGCAGACTTAAATTCGCGTTAAGATTTGTTAAGATACCTTAGGCGAGTATTAAAACTTCAGGTTGAGTTTGAAAATTTACTTTAAATGCGCCGAGTTTGAAATTATTGAGGCTTAAAGTCGTTTAAGTTATTTTCCGTATGATTTTATTTGTTGATAATATTTAAAAAAAATGAATTAAACTTAAATTACAGTTAAAATGAATAAAAATAACTTAGAAAAGCATTAAGCGTTCAGGTTGAGTTTGAAAATTTGCTTCAAGTGCGTTTAGCTTGAATTTATATCGATTTAAATTTGGAAATTTTAACTAAAATCCATCGATTGAAGAAAATTCCTTATAAATTATTTGAAAACTTAAATTCTAGTTGAAACTTATATGAGCGCATTACAAAAGCATCAATCTTTGAGGAAGAATTAGAAAATTTGCTTAAAAAGCATTGAGTTTCAAATTCTTATAACTTAAACTTGTTTAAGATGATTTTTTGTTGATTCTTTAAGAATTATTAAAAAAAATACAAGTTGACATTAGATTATACTTAAAAATGATGAAAGTAGCCTAAGCGAGGATTAAGCTTTCTAGATGAATTTAAAAATTTCCTCTAAGTGTACTGAGAGTGAACTTATGTGGATTTAAATTTATGAAGTTATAATTTCATCAATTGTTTGAGACATTTTTAATAATTTTTTTTAGACTTAAATTATTGAAGTACGTGTGAGGTTTCAAGTTGAAACTTATAAGGATAGGTTAGGAAAGGATTGAGCTTTCAGCTTGAGTTTGAAAATTTGCTTTAAAAGCATTCAGTTTGCAATTATTGAAGCTTACATCAATTTAACATTTTTTTTAATTATTAAAAAAATAAAGGAATTTAAATTATAGTTGTAATTAATAAAAATAATTCATTATAGGATTAAGTTTTGAAGACTTAATTCTATTATGCTAAACTAATGAAGATAGCTTATAAGAGGAATAAGCTTTAAGGTTGTGTTCTAAATGCCCTAAGCGTGAAATTATATAGCTTAAAGTTGGGGAATCTAAATTTAATTAATCAACCAAAGAAAATTGCTCGAGACATTTTTAGGAATTATTTAAAAAATACTCAGACTTAAATTAGATTTGAAATTCGTGAGGATATCTTAAGAGTGGATTCAACTTTTATATTTTCTGTTTAAATTAAACAAATATAGTATTATTAATATTTATTTTGCATTTTCAAATAAAAGTTCGTTTGTAATTTTAGAAAATTCTTTAACGCCATCCCTCGCATATTTATATTACTCCACTTTAGGGCGGCGGGGGGTGAGCGGGGGGGTGTTGGTGGTTTGATTTGATGAGGCGTTAGAGAAAATTAAGTGTTGGGTGGTGGGAGGAAGATGATGAGGCGTTGGAGGAGAGAGCGCGAAAGGACATTAAAATGCCATTACCGACCCACGAAATAATAATAATAACAACAATAAAAATAATAACGGGTTTTTCCTCTTGCCGGTGGGAAATCTTTAAATAATAACAGACAATTAAAATCGACTTTCATCATCGTCCAACGCCGCCCCTGATTTTCCACTTGGATCTGATGAGAACATTATCAATAATTGAGTTTCTTTCGTTCCGTCGATTATTTCAGAAACGGCATTAAGCGTATAAATAAAGCCCGGTAAAGCGAGCAACGCGAGAAAACGTGGAATTTACAGCTTGAGAGTCGAATTATCAGAGCCGAAAATCGGTCGCTCCTAAACTCGTCTTAGTTCGAGGCATCCAAAATATGAAGAAACTGAAACATTTCTCTTGAATTATTCCTTAAAAATTCATTTGATATTTCCAACAAAAAAAAAAATATATATTGAATCGCGCTTAAGATAAACGAAATGACATTGAGTGCATCGAGAAAACATGAATCGAACGAAGAATGTGTTGAATTTACAGGCCAGGAGTGAAATTATTAGAGCTGAAAGTCGCTCGTAAAAAAATATTTTTTAAATATTCCATTCAACATTTAAAAATTAAAAAAAAAAATATCGAAGCGCACGTAAAACGAACGAAACGGCATCGAGCGCACTTAAAAAGATTGAGTCAGTCGAGTTATGTAAGAAAACATGGAATTTTCGGGTTAAGAGTGGAATTGTCAAAAGCTGAAAGTCTCTCGCAAGAAATTCTCCTAAATTATTCGCTAAAAATTCCATTTGATATTTAAAAATAATATAGAATCACGCTTAGAACATACAAAATTAAGTTGAGTAAGCTTAGAAAGCCTTAGTCTATCGAGCAAAGTGATAAAACATGAAACTTACAGGTTAAGCGTGGAATTATTAAGCTGAAATTTGCTCGTGAATAATTCTCTTCAGTTTTTCTTCAAAATTTTCATTTGATATTTAAAAAATTACAAAAAATATCGAATCATGCTTAAAAGTAAGGAAATGGCTTTGGGAGCACTTAGAAAGCGTAAGTCAATCGAGTTAAGTTATAAAACATTGAAATTACTGGTTAAGAGTGGAATTATCGGAGCTCGTAAAAAATTCTCTTGAAATATTCGCTAAAAAAATCCATTTGACATTTAAAAATTTGCAAAAATTTCAAACTACGCTTAAAATAGACGAAATGGCATTGAGCGCGCTTAAAAAGCCCGATTCAATCATAAGAAGTTATAAATCATGGAAATTACTGGTTGAGAGTGGAATTATTCAAGCTTAAAGTCTCTCGCAAGAAATTCTCCTAAATTATTCGTTAAAAATTCCATTTGATATTTAAAAATTTACAAAAAATATAGAATCCCGCTTAAAACATACAAAATGGGGTTGAGTAAGCTTAGATAACCCTAGTCTATCGAGTAAAGTGATAAAACATGAAACTTACAGGTTAAGCGTGGAATTATTAAGCTGAAATTCACTCGTGAATAATTCTCTTCAGTTTTTCTTCAAAATTTTCATTTGATATTTAAAAAATTACAAAAAATATCGAATCATGCTTGAAAGTAGGGAAATGGCATTGAGAGCGCTTAGAAAGCATAAGTCAATCGAGTTAAGTTATAAAACATTGAAATTACTGGTTAAAAGTGGAATTATTCGAGCTTAAAGTCTCTCGCAAGAAATTCTCCTAAATTATTCGCTAAAAATTCCATTTGATATTTAAAAATTAAAAAAAAATATAGAATCACTCTTAAAACATACAAAATAAGGTTGAGTAAGCTTAGAAAGCCTTAGTCTATCGAGCAAAGTGATAAAACATGAAACTTACAGGTTAAGCGTGGAATTATTAAGCTGAAATTCACTCGTGAATAATTCTCTTCAGATTTTCTTCAACATTTTCATTTGATATTTAAAAAAATACAAAAAATATCGAATCATGCTTAAAAGTAGGGAAATGGCATTGAGAACGCTTAGAAAGCATAAGTCAATCGAGTTAAGTTATAAAACATTGAAATTACTGGTTAAGAGTGGAATTATTCAAGCTTAAAGTCTCTCGCAAGAAATTCTCCTAAATTATTCGTTAAAAATTCCATTTGATATTAAAAAAATTACAAAAAATATAGAATCATTCTTAAAACATACAAAATAGGGTTGAGTAAGCTTAGAAAGCCTTAGTCTATCGAGCAAAGTGATAAAACATGAAACTTACAGGTTAAGCGTGGAATTATTAAGCTGAAATTCGCTCGTGAATAATTCTCTTGAATTATTCTTAAAAAAATCCATTTGATATTTAAAAAATTACAAAAAATATCGAATCATGCTTAAAAGTAGGGAAATGGCATTGAGAACGCTTAGAAAGCATAAGTCAATCGAGTTAAGTTATAAAACATTGAAATTACTGGTTAAGAGTGGAATTATTCAAGCTTAAAGTCTCTCGCAAGAAATTCTCCTAAATTATTCGTTAAAAATTCCATTTGATATTAAAAAAATTACAAAAAATATAGAATCACGCTTAAAACATACGAAATGGGGTTGAGTAAGCTTAGAAAGCCTTAGTCTATCGATCAAAGTGATAAAACATGAAACTTACAGGTTAAGCGTGGAATTATTAAGCTGAAATTCGCTCGTGAATAATTCTCTTGAATTATTCTTAAAAAAATCCATTTGATATTTAAAAAATTACAAAAAATATCGAATCATGCTTAAAAGTAAGGAAATGGCATTGAGAGCGCTTAGAAAGCATAAGTCAATCGAGTTAAGTTATAAAACATTGAAATTACTGGTTAAGAGTGGAATTATCAGAGCTCGTAAGAAATTCTCTTGAAATATTCGCTAAAAAATCCATTTGACATTTAAAAATTTGCAAAAATTTCAAACTACGCTTAAAATGAACGAAATGGCATTGAGCGCGCTTAAAAAGCCCGAGTCAATCATAAGAAGTTATAAATCATGGAAATTACTGGTTAAGAGTGGGATTATTCAAGCTTAAAGTCTCTCGCAAGAAATTCTCCTAAATTATTCGTTAAAAATTCCATTTGATATTTAAAAATTTACAAAAAATATAGAATCACGCTTAAAACATACAAAATAGGGTTGAGTAAGCTTAGATAACCCTAGTCTATCGAGTAAAGTGATAAAATATGAAACTTACAGGTTAAGCGTGGAATTATTAAGCTGAAATTCGCTCGTGAATATTTCTTTTGAATTATTCAAAAAAAAAGTATTTGATGTTAAAAAAATTACAAAAAATATCGAATCATGCTTAAAAGTAAGGAAATGGCATTGAGAGCACTTAGAAAGCATAAGTCAATCGAGTGAAGTTATAAAACATTGAAATTACTGATTAAAAGTGGAATTATTCGAGCTTAAAGTCTCTCGCAAGAAATTTTCCTAAATTATTCGCTAAAAATTCCATTTGATATTTAAAAATTTACAAAAAATATAGAATCACGCTTAAAACGCACGAAATGGCACTTAGCGCACTTAGCAAGCTTGAGTTAATTTTTAATGTGATAAAACGTAAAAAAATTGAAGTTAAGAGTAGAATTATTAGAGCAAAAACTCGCTTGCTAGAAATGTTGTTGAATTATTCAATTTAAATAATATGAAAAGCCTTCGCCAAATTTAAGCGTCTGTAATTAAGCATTTAAAGACTCAATTTTGTTTTAATGTAAACCTGGAGCTTTCTGAAGCAATATAAATAATTTTTATTCGAATCTTAAGTTCGGTTGATTAAAAAAAATATTATAAATATATAAATATTTGTATTAAATGAAAATAATTTTCAACATAAATTAAAGCGAAAGAGTTCGCTAACTTTGAGTGTATGTAATTCCACACTTAACGACTTAATTTTGTTTTCGCTTCCTGTAAATTGAAGTTCAATGCTTTGCAAATTATAAAAGTGTTTCTTTTTTGAATCTTAAGCTCAGCTTGCTTGAAAAATCAAAGAATTAGTGAAACGGATTTTTTGCTTTCAATTTAAATCAATTGCGTTCGTTTCCATTAACAAGTCTTAAAAAGCACAAATTAAGCTTAAAAAGCGCGATAAGTATATTAGGGATTCGTTCAAGATTAATCCAACTTTGCATTTAAGTGCATGAAAGTTACTTTAGTGCGCTAAGAGTGAAATTATTCGAGCGCAAATACGCGAAGTGTTTTCAATCGGAATGAAAGGATTGTTTCGGGTTTTAAGTCTCGCAATATGCAAGCTTAGCTTAAAAACCGCGATGAGTATTTTAGGGATTCGTTTAAGATTAATCAAACTTTGCATTTAAGTGCAAGAAAGCGACTTTAGTGCGCTAAGATTGAAATTATTTGAGCTCAAATACGCGAAGTGTTTTCAATCAGAATGAAAGGATTGTTTCGGTTTTTAAGACTCGCAATTTGCAAGCTTAGCTTAAAAACCGGGATGAGTATATTAGGGATTCGTTCAAGATTAATGCAACTTTGTATTTAAGCGCGAAAGAGCGCCTTTAGTGCGCTAAGAGTGAAATTATTCGAGCTCAAATACGCGAAGTGTTTTCAATCAGAATGAACGGATTGTTTCGGATTTTAAGACTCGCAATTTGCAAGCTTAGCTTAAAAACCGCGATGATTATTTTAGGGATTAGTTTAAGATTGATCTAACTTTGCATTTAAGCGCGAAAAAGCGACTTTAGTGCGCTAAGAGTGAAATTATTCGAGCTCAAATACGCGAAGTGTTTTCAATCGGAATGAAAGGATTGTTTCGGGTTTTAAGACTCGCAATATGTAAGCTTAGCGTAAAAACCGCGATGAGTATATTAGGGATTGATTCGTTTAAGATTTATCTAACTTTGCATTTAAGTGCAAGAAAGCGACTTTAATGCGCTAAGAGTGAAATTATTCGAGCTCAAATACGCGAAGTGTTTTCAATCGGATTGTTTCGGATTTTAAGACTCGCAAAATGCAAGCTTAGCTTAAAAACCGCGATGAGTATTTTAGGGATTCGTTTAAGATTGATCTAACTTTTCATTTAAGTGCAAGAAAGCGACTTTAATGCGCTAAGAGTGAAATTATTCGAGCTCAAATACGCGAAGTGTTTTCAATCGGAATGAAAGGATTGTTTTGGGTTTTAAGACTCGCAAAATGCAAGCTTAGCTTAAAAACCGTGATGAGTATATTAGGGATTCGTTTAAGATTGATGTAACTTTGCATTTAAGTGCAAGAAAGCGACTTTAGTGCGCTAAGAGTGAAATTATTCGAGCTCAAATACGCGAAGTGTTTGCAATCGGAATGAAAGGATTGTTTCGGGTTTTAAGTCTCGCAATTTGCAAGCTTAGCGTAAAAACCGCGATGAGTATATTAGGGATTCGTTTAAGATTGATCTAACTTTGCATTTAAGTGCAAGAAAGCGACTTTAGTGCGCTAAGATTGAAATTATTTGAGCTCAAATACGCGAAGTGTTTTCAATCAGAATGAAAGGATTGTTTCGGTTTTTAAGACTCGCAATTTGCAAGCTTAGCTTAAAAACCGGGATGAGTATATTAGGGATTCGTTCAAGATTAATGCAACTTTGTATTTAAGCGCGAAAGAGCGCCTTTAGTGCGCTAAGAGTGAAATTATTCGAGCTCAAATACGCGAAGTGTTTTCAATCAGAATGAACGGATTGTTTCGGATTTTAAGACTCGCAATTTGCAAGCTTAGCTTAAAAACCGCGATGATTATTTTAGGGATTAGTTTAAGATTGATCTAACTTTGCATTTAAGCGCGAAAAAGCGACTTTAGTGCGCTAAGAGTGAAATTATTCGAGCTCAAATACGCGAAGTGTTTTCAATCGGAATGAAAGGATTGTTTCGGGTTTTAAGACTCGCAATATGTAAGCTTAGCGTAAAAACCGCGATGAGTATATTAGGGATTGATTCGTTTAAGATTTATCTAACTTTGCATTTAAGTGCAAGAAAGCGACTTTAATGCGCTAAGAGTGAAATTATTCGAGCTCAAATACGCGAAGTGTTTTCAATCGGATTGTTTCGGATTTTAAGACTCGCAAAATGCAAGCTTAGCTTAAAAACCGCGATGAGTATTTTAGGGATTCGTTTAAGATTGATCTAACTTTTCATTTAAGTGCAAGAAAGCGACTTTAATGCGCTAAGAGTGAAATTATTCGAGCTCAAATACGCGAAGTGTTTTCAATCGGAATGAAAGGATTGTTTTGGGTTTTAAGACTCGCAAAATGCAAGCTTAGCTTAAAAACCGTGATGAGTATATTAGGGATTCGTTTAAGATTGATGTAACTTTGCATTTAAGTGCAAGAAAGCGACTTTAGTGCGCTAAGAGTGAAATTATTCGAGCTCAAATACGCGAAGTGTTTGCAATCGGAATGAAAGGATTGTTTCGGGTTTTAAGTCTCGCAATTTGCAAGCTTAGCGTAAAAACCGCGATGAGTATATTAGGGATTCGTTTAAGATTGATCTAACTTTGCATTTAAGTGCAAGAAAGCGACTTTAGTGCGCTAATATTGAAATTATTCGAGCTCAAATACGCGAAGTGTTTTCAATCGGAATGAAAGCATTGTTTTGGGTTTTAAGACTCGCAATATGCAAGCTTAGCTTAAAAACCGCGATGAGTAAATTAGGGATTCGTTTAAGATTGATCTGACTTTGCATTTAAGTGCAAGAAAGCGACTTTAATGCGCTAAGAGTGAAATTATTCGCACTCAAATACGCGAAGTGTTTTCAATCGGAATGAAAGGATTGTTTCGGGTTTTAAGACTCGCAAAATGCAAGCTTAGCTTAAAAACCGCGATGAGTAAATTAGGGATTCGTTTAAGATTGATCTAACTTTGCATTTAAGTGCAAGAAAGCGACTTTAATGCGCTAAGAGTGAAATTATTCGAGCTCAAATACGCGAATTATTTTCAATCGGAATGAAATGATTGTTTTCGATTAGCAAAACGAAAGCTTAGCTTATAAATCGCCAATAAATACTTTCTAATTATTTCAGACTCCTCTTTTTCGTTGATAAAGTTGTAGTTATCTTCATTAAGCTTAACGGTTTATTACCATTCGCCGGTCTCTTTATTATTATCATCGTTGTTGTTGTTATTATTGTGGCAATTATTTTGTTTCATTGTTCCTTTGTTTCGTTGAAAAGCTCGATTGGCCTCCATAAAGAGCTGGGGAAGGGGGGGGTGGAGAAAGGCCCGGTCTGGTCTGGCCGTGTTGTTACTTTTTACTGCTTACTGTTATTATTATTTGCGTCGTCGTTTGGCGGTCGGCGATGGAAGGGGAGGCTTTATCGCGAGCGGTAAACTACCGAATCGACCTCTAAAGAGTAAAGAGACGGAAAGAGAGGAAAAGTTGAAAAGCCACGTTTAATACGGCCCTCCGTTTCCAACGATTTTATCTTCATTTCAATTAAAATCGTCTACTATTTAATAATAAATTTATTTCACACGACGTTCATTTATTTACTTTTGTTATTTTCATTATATTTCAAAATTGATTTAGTATAACTCAAGTGAGTACACTTCTTTATTTTTATTGTCGCTGAAAGAGCACTCGTTGGAAGCACTTATTTATATTTTTATTTATTATTTGAAATGCATCGAGATTTAGACGGAGGAGCATTGAGTGTAATTTTCTAAATTACGTGTGTACTTTGTTTTTATGGTCGTTTCGCAGTCGCCGTTGCGTCTCGCGTGATAAGCGATGTGTGCATGCAAGAAAGCCTAAGTGTTTCCCTTTGTGTATACGTGTTTGAGTACATTCGTACTAAATGTGTGTTGGTGCTGTGTGTCGGGGGAGGTTTAAATTAATTTCCTGACCTATTTATAAGCGAACGTGCGATCGAGTAGGCGAGCTAGCAAGCGGGCGGGCGAATGAGTCATCCGTTGTAATGGAGTTTCCGACTGCCTCACTCGTGACGCGCGATGGATCGAAAAACAACAACGAAAGAAGAAAAAAAAAAAGAGAGAGAAGGAAGGAGAACGGAAATATAGAGATGGAATAAGGAAAAGCAATAGGATTCGAATTTATTTAAAATGCGAAACTGGTAAAATCGACCCGGTTTTGGCTGAAAGGCTTCCGGCCAATAGCCAATTCACACACGAACATTTGTTTAAAGTTTAAATTCAATTCAATTTACTTTATTAACGGAATCTCCATTTCCAAATTACAATTATAATTACATATTAAAAATTTTTATAAGAAAAGTGTGACGCTCTAAAAAGATTATAAAACATATGTATAAAAAAAAGGCAAATTACCAATCACAAATTACGACAAAATACAAAATAAAAATGATACGCATCAAAATATTTATTTATCAATCCCAAACAGTTCATTGTGAAAATAAAATGCAACCGGCTTATTCCTATCTTCAAGTGATAATAAAAAATATAGATAAAAAAAATAAAAAAAAAAAAAAATTATGTAGTATGAATGAGATGGGAAATATCCATGCGGCGTAAATGGGCTGTGAAAACTGCAAATGAAGAAGTGAAGAGCATAAAGTTTGAATTGGTAGACAAATCGTTCGCATACCTCATCATACGATCAATAGGGTTATACATACCATATTTTGTGGTGTGAAAACTAATGCGAAATATTGGTCGTTGTCTGGAATGAATACTCCGAGGTATGTTAAAATCCAACGCTCCCACTAATTCACTGCAATTCACAAACCCATTTACTAACTTAAATAAAAAAGAAAGGTCAAGAAAGGTCTTTCGCCCAACGAATGTAAATTAAGGATTGCAAGCATTTCGCTATGGCTAAACTCTAGCAATCTTTTTCCCATACGAAAAAACATCAACTTCAGAAACTTTCCCTGTACCATTTCAATCTGATGGATGGCACTGTTTGTAAAGGGAGACCAGATTACAGACGCATATTCAACATGTGGCCGTACCAGAGACAAATATAATATTTTTACAGTTGAATTTTTGAAATGCCTACTATGACGATTAATAAAACCCAACACTTTTAAAGACTTATTGCACACATGAGAGATGTGTTCTTTAAAATCAAGTTTTGAGGTAAATATAACCCCCAAATCTTTTATTTTTGTTACTAATGCCAACTGTTGATCACGCAGGGGGAACGAGTAGTGTTTAATACTTCCGCGGTGAAAACTTATATGAAAGCATTTACTCAAATTCAATTATAAATTATTATGTATACACCACTTTGAAATGTTATTTAGGTCTTTCTGAAGCTGGTGCTGGTCTGACACAGTAGCAACTTTTTTAAAGAGTTTCAAATCGTCAGCAAACAGAAGAACTTTACTATACTTTATGGTTGAAACAATATCATTTATAAAAAGTAAAAATAATAGCGGCCCACAGTGCGAGCCCTGAGGCACCCCAGAAGTTACTGTAATAGTATCAGATACATCCTGACCAATGCGAACACGCTGAGATCTACCTACCAAATAGCTCTCTAGCCATTTCAACATATTACCAAAGAAGCCCATGTAACGGAGTTTATGTATTAGAATGCTATGCTGCACTCGATCAAATGCTTTGGAAAAGTCGGTGTAAATTGAATCAACCTGCAAACCTTCCTCCAAAGCATTCGATATGTATCTCTGATAAATCAGCAAATTAGTACTAGTTGATTTGCCTTTAAGAAAGCCATGCTGCTCTTCAACTATATATTGTGAACATTTCACCTTCAATTGATCAGAAACAAGTTGATCTAAAAGTTTCGGGATAGCTGATTGTATGCACACACCACGATAATTTGTCACATTAGATCTGCATCCGCTTTTAAAAATAGGTACAACATAGCTATTTTTCCAATACATGGGAAAAACTCCTGATGATAATGACTCTTGGAATAAAGTATGAATGGGACCGCTTAAGGTATAGACGCATTGTTTTAAAAAATATGGGGGAACGCCATCAGGACCCGAACTGCAAGATTCAGGAAGCGTACATAAATGACTAAAAACATCTTGAAGATTCAGATTAAGCTGGTTCAAATCTAAAAATGATTTTACATTACAATCAATAGGCACAGAACAGTTAAGATCGTTATATGATTTTGAAAAATGAGTTACAAATAAATTTGCACAACCTGCTGTTGTATTACTAGATATATTATTATAAAACATTTTTTCTGGGAATCCAAAAGATTTTCTAGATACGTTTACAAATGTCCAGAATGATCTAGTATCAATATTAATTTTATTCTCAATTGAATCTATATATCTATTATACAACTGCTCATTTAATGTATTACACTGTTTTCTTAACTTTTTGAACGACTCATAATGACATGTTCGGCCAGAGGACTTATACATAGCATGAGCATGCTTTTTCTCTCGCGTTAATTTGATCAATTCACTATTGAACCATTTAGGGTATTTTGACACGTTTACAAATTTAGTTGGAATAAATTTATCTATCACTGAATACAAAATATTGTAAAACGTGGAAACATTATTATCAACATCAAAACTGGATAACGCCTTATGCCACTCAACGGCCCCTAAGTAATTGTTTATTGCTGTATAGTCAGCTGATTTGAAATCGTAGAAACCATCCCGTATTGAAATCTGAAAATACAACTTTGGAGGTGGGTAAGCTAATTGCGTAAGGTCGCTTAAAATCAAATTTTTAAACCTACGTTAATAGTAATTGATCCCGGCACATTCACCAAAACACCAACCTTTTTGTTTGAATCACCTTCAATTGCCTGTAATTTCACACTTAGCGAAAAAAACTCCATGATTTTCAACTTCAGTATATAGTTTGATTATCTCTTAACGGATTTAAGTCTGGACATTAAGTCTTACTTAAAAAAGAAAGTCTTCATGGCGGAACAAAAAATATAATTTTATTCAATAATCAATTAAAATTTATAATTCACTTTAAATACACGCTAAGCCTTAAAAATGTCGCTTTTTCAACTTAAGTCTATAGTTTGAATATCCCTTAACAGATTTAAGTGCAGACATTAAGTCTTACTTAAAAAAGAAAGTCTTCATGATGGAACAAAAAAATATAATTTTATTCAGTAATCATTTAAAAATTATAATTCACTTTAAATACACGCTAAGCGTTAAAAATATCGGTTTTTCGACTTAAGTCTATAGTTTGAATATCCCTTAATCGATTTAAGTGCAGACATTAAGTCTTACTTAAAAATGAAAGTCTTCATGACGGAACAAAAAATATAATTTTATTCAATAATTAATTAAAATTTATAATTCACTTTAAATACACGCTAAGCGTTAGAAATGTCGGTTTTACAACTTAAGTCTACAGTTTGATTATCCCGTAATAGATTTAAGTGCAGTCATTAAGTCTTACTTAAAAAAGAAAGTCTTTATGGCGGAACAAAAAATATATTTGTATTCAATAATCAATTAAAATTTATAATCCACTTTTAATACACGCTAAGCGTTAGAAAAGTCGGTTTTTCGACTTAAGTCTATAGTTTGATTATCCCTTAACAGATTTAAGTGCAGACATTAAGTCTTACTTAAAAAAGAAAGTCTTCATGACGGAACAAAAAATATAATTTTATTCCATATTCAATTAAAAATTATAATTCACTTTAAATACACGCTAAGGGTTAAAAATGTCGGTTTTTCAACTTAAGTCTATAGTTTGAATATCCGTTAACAGATTTAAGTGCAGACATTAAGTCTTACTTAAAAAAGAAAGTCTTTATGACAGAAAAAAGGAGGAATTCTCATTTCGTCTTCGGAGACGCGTAAAAGTTAAGTCTGACTTAACATCCACTCAAATCCAACTAAAGTCATCTCTTAGAAGCTTAAGCTTCCCGTTTAAGCTTAATAACTTCAGCTCAGCGTTCGGATGTTGAAATTAGCTAGACTTAAAATTTTAATTCTCAATTATTACATTGGGAAGAATTTCCGTTTCGTTTTTGGAGACGCGTAAAAGTTAAGATACACTTAACATCCACTCAAATCAAAACATAATCTCCTCTCAGATCCTTAAGCTTCCCGTATATGCTTAATAACTGAAGCAGAGCGTTCTGAGATTAAGATTAGTACGACTTTAAAGTCGAATTCTCTATTTTGTTCATTCAAATTAACAATTCCAACATTAAGCGTAAATAATTTGCACTTACGCTTTACAATTTTCGAATTTTCAAACTTAATCGCATCTAATAGACTTTTCTTGATTACACAAATTTAATTTTGAGTAGATTTTAAGCCTAGTTTATTTTTTATAATTTTTTAAACCTAAGTTAATATTAATTGATCCCGGCGCATTCACCAAAACACCAACCTTTTTGTTTGAATCACATTTAATTGCCTGTAATTCCACACTTAGCGAAAAAACTCCATGATTTTCAACTTCAGTATATCGTTTGATTATCTCTTAACAGATTTAAGTCAGGACATTAAGTCTTACTTAAAAAATAAAGTCTTCATGACGGAACAAAAAATATAATTTTATTCAATAATCAATTAAAATTTATAATTCACTTTAAATACACGCTAAGCCTTAAAAATGTCGGTTTTTCAAGTTAAGTCTATAGTTTGATTATCTCTTAACAGATTTAAGTGTGGGCATTAAGTCTTACTTAAAAAAGAAAGTCTTCATGACGGAACAAAAAATTTAATTTTATTCAATAATCAATTAAAATTTATATTTCACTTTAAATACACGCTAAGCGTTAAAAATGTCGGTTTTTTGACTTAAGTCTACAGTTTGATTATCCCTTAATAGATTTAAGTGCGAGCATTAAGTCTTACTTAAAAAAGAAAGTCTTTATCACAGAAGATAGGAGGAAATTCCATTTCGTGTTCCGAGACGCGTAAAAGTTAAGTCTGACTTAACATTCACTCAAATCCAACTAGAATCATCTCTCAGAAGCTTAAGCTTCCCGTTCAAGCTTAATAACCCAGGCTCAGCGCACGGATGTTGAAATTAGCTCGACTTAAAATTTTAATTCACAATTATTAGATTGGAAGGAATTTCCGTTTCGTCTTCGGAGACGCGTAAAAGTTAAGTCTGACTTAACATCCACTCAATTCAAACTAGAATCATCTCCCAGATGCTTAAGCTTCCCGTTCAAGCTTAATAACCCAGGCTCAGCGCTCGGGTGTTGAAATTAGCTAGACTTAAAGTTGTAATTCTCAATTATTACATTGGGAGGAATTTCCGTTTCGTTTTTGGAGAAGCGTAAAAGTTAAGTCTGGCTTAACATCCACTCAAATCCAACTAGAATCATCTCTCAGATGCTTAAGCTTCCCGCTTAAGCTTAATAACCCAGGCTCAGCTCTCGGGTGTTGAAATTAGCTAGACTTAAAGTTGTAATTCTCAATTATTACATTGGGAGGAATTTCCGTTTCGTCTTCAGAGCCGCGTAAAAGTTAAGTCACACTTAACATTCACCCAAATCCAACCAAAATCCCCGCTCAGATATTTAAGCTTCCCGAATATGCTTAATAGCTCAAGTTCAGAGTTCTTATATTAAGATTTGCAAAGCGTTGAATTCTTATTTATTACATTTTTTTTAAAATGAAACGAAACGATTCCAATTTTAAGCGTAGAAAACTCAAATTTGCGGTTTACAAATTTCATCTTTTCAAGCTTAATAAGCTAAATTAAACCTGTCTTTATTATTTAAATCTTGTTATGAGTGGATTATTAAGTGCGATCCATTTTTAATGATTTTTTATAAACTAGAGTTAATATTAATCGATCCCGGCGCATTCACCAAAATTACAACTTTCCTTTGAATCAAGTTTAAGCGTCTGTAATTTCACATTTAGCGCAAAAAAATGCATAATTTTCAACTAAAGTGTATAGCTGCACTATTCCACAATAGGTTAAAATTATATTAATGTAATTTAAGTTTTAAGTTCTACTTAAAAAAAAATCTTAAAAAAAACATATTTTAATTCAGGAATTAATCACAATTTATAATTGATTTTAAGCTTAAGTAATTCCACGCTTTACGTAAAATATGCCAGTTTTTCAACTTAAAATACGATTATTTGTGAGTATATTTTAAGTCCACCTTTAAGTTTATTTATTATTTTATTTTTAAATCAATATTTTTTTTAATAAATAATGATTATTCAATTTTTATTAAGCCAAATTTATACGTCCATAATTTCACTCTTAGCGCATCGATTTTGTTTTTTTAAAAACTCGAACACTAAGCGTAGACATTCTTAAAACCGTATTAGTTGAAATTGAGCTGATTTTAAGCTTACTTATTTTTGTAATTAATTTATAAAACAAATAACGGCGACTCATTTCGATTTTAATCGATTCCAAATTTAAAGCTCCGTAATTTCACGCTTATCGTTTCGATTTCGTTAATTCTTAACTGTTTCGTGAGCTTAAATATTTCTTAAATATATTAAGTGTATTTAAAGCCTCTTAAGATTGTTTAAGTCGCAATTTAAATGAATAAGTTTTTTTTTAATAAATAATGATTATTCGATTTTAATTAAGCCAAATTTAAACGTCCATAATTTCACTCTTAGCGCATCGATTTTGTTTTTTTTTTTTAAAGTCGAACACTAAGCGTAGACATTCTTAAAACCGTATTAGTTGAAATTGAGCTGATTTTAAGCTTACTTTTTATTGTAATTAATTTATAGAGACAAATAACGGCGACTCTTTTCGATTTTAATCAATTCCAAATTTAAAGCTCCGTAATTTCACGCTTATCGTTTCGATTTCGTTAATTCTTAACTGATTCGTGAGCTTAAATATTTCTTAAATATATTAAGTGTATTTAAAGCGTCTTAAGATTGTTTAAGTCGCAATTTAAATCAATGAGTTTTTTTTTAATAAATAATGATTATTCGATTTTTATTAAGCCAAATTTAAACGTCCATAATTTCACTCTTAGCGCATCGATTTTGTTTTTTAAAAAACTCGAACACTAAGCGTAGACATTCTTAAAACGGTATTAGTTGAAATTGAGCCGATTTTAAGCTTACTTTTTATTGTAATTAATTTATAAAGACAAATAACGGCGACTCTTTTCGATTTTAATCAATTCCAAATTTAAAGCTCCGTAATTTCACGCTTATCGTTTCGATTTCGTTAATTCTTAACTGATTCGTGAGCTTAAATATTTCTTAAATATATTGAGAGTATTTAGAGCCTCTTAAGCTTGTTTAAGTCGCAATTAAATACAAAAAAACAGAAAGAAGTATGAAATTAAGAAAAAAATCATTTTCTTTTTTTTCCTTGCATTTTTTGTTTTTCTTTTTTTTTTGTTTTTCTCTTTTTTAGTCCTCGCTGTTATTGCCTTATATGCTGTGAAATACGTCAGGCTTGAAATATGAACGGACGTGAGGCAAATTCGAGGCATGATCGATACTCAATCTCACCATATCCACGAATGCTCGATTCGATTTTGTTTTTTCCTCGTTTTTTTTTTTTTTTGTTCGCTTCCCTTCCTTCCTGGAGATTTATTCAGCTCGGAGGAGGGTGGGGGGTGATTTATTGCCTCTTGCACGGTTTCGCGATTTTTCTCACCGGGACGTGCGATCAACAAGAATAAGCAGAAGAATACAAGCGAGGAGGAATTGAATAATTAATTTTTCCCGACAAATCCATTCAAAGTTTCACGCTCAGCGTACGGAATTTACGTCTGAGCATTTAAAGTCACGCCTGAAATATCGGTGAATGAGTTCAGCGTGTTTTAAGCTTGACTTAAGCGTAATTTTGTAAAACTTACGATTTAATAAATAAATTATTGTTAATTGTAGTTTACGTCATCATAATTTCACGCTTAGCGCAGGAAATTGAAAAATTCCGGTTTAATTAAGTAGAATCGGGTTTTCTGAATCGATTCCGTTGAATCTTAAGTCCGTCTTAAGTTTAGATTATTTTTTAATAATTTTTATAAGCGATTATGTTTTTTTTTTATTTCCCCAAATTAATTGAACGCAATTTTAAAATTAAATAAAAATTACTTAAAAGCTGCGAATTTGTCAAAATCAACCTTAATTACATAAAATGAGCTTTTGTGATTCGACTAAGTTGAGTTTTAAGTTTATCTTAAGCTCGGCCTATTTTTCACGATTTTTTTTATTCAAACTCGTCTGAAATTAATTCGTTTCAATTTTAATAAATTGTAAGTCTCAGTTACGCCAAACTTAACGCTTCGATTTTGTTTATTCAAACTTAAAAGCAATCCTAACCTTATAAATTTTAATGATTTGGTTCAGTTCAAAGTGAATTAATTTTTATTTCGACAAATTAATTCGACTTTACAAAGACGCAATTTTAAGATTAAATAAAACGTACTTAAAAACTGCGAATTTGTCAAAATCGACCTTAATCACATAAAACGAGCTTTTGTGATTCTACCAAGTTGAGTTATAAGTTTGTCTTAAGCTCACCTTATTTTTCACGATTTTTTTTATTCAAACTCGTCTGCAATTAATTCGTTTCGATTTTAATAAATTATAAGTCTCAATTACGACAAACTTAGCGTTTCGATTTTGTTTATTCAAACTTAAAAGCAATCCTAACCTTACAAATTTTAATTATTTAATTCAGTTCAAAGCGAATAAATTTTTATGTTTTTTTTTATTTCGCCGAATTAATTGGACTTTATAAAGACGAAATTTTAACATTAAATAAAACACACTTAAGAGCTGCGAATTTGTCAAAATCGACCTTAATTACATAAAATGAGCTTTTGTGATTCTACCAAATTGAGTTATAAGTTTGTCTTAAGCTTAGCTTATTTTTCATGATTTTTTTATTCAAACTCGTCTGAAATCAATTCGTTTCAGTTTTAATAAATTGTAAGTCTCAATTAAGGCAAACTTAGCGCTTCGATTTTGTTTATTCAAACTTAAGAGCAATCCTAACCTTACAAATTTTAATGATTTAGTTCAGTTCAAAGCGAATCAATTTTTATCTTTTTTATTTCCGCAAATTAATTCTAGTTTATAAAGACGCAATTTTAAGATTAAATAAAACACACTTAAGAGCTGCGAATTTGTCAAAATCGACCTTAATTACATAACATGAGCTTTTGTGATTCTACCAAGTTAAGTTATAAGTTTGTTTTAAGATTAGCTTATTTTTCATGATTTTTTTTTATTAAAACTCATCTGAAATTAATTGGTTTCAATTTTAATAAATTGTAAGTTTCAGTTACGCGAAACTTAGCGCTTCGATTTTGTTTATTCAAACTTAAAAGCAATCCTAACCTTACAAATTTTAATTATTCAGTTCAATTCAAAATGAATCAATTTTTATGTTTTTTTTTATTTTCGCAAATTAATTGGACTTTATTAAGACGCAATTTTAAGATTAAATAAAACATACTTAAGAGCTGCGAATTTGTCAAAATCGACCTTAATTATATAAAATGAGCTTTTGTGATTCGACTAAGTTGAGTTTTAAGTTTATCTTAAGCTCGGCTTATTTTTCACGATTTTTTTATTGAAACTCGTCTGCAATTAATTCGTTTCAATTTTAATAAATTGTAAGTTTCAATTACGGCAAACTTAGCGCTTTGATTTTGTTTATTCAAACTTAAAAGCAATCCTAACCTTACAAATTTTAATTATTTAGTTCAATTCAAAGCGAATAAATTTTTATGTTTTTTATTTCTGCAAATGAATTGGAGTTTATAAAGACGCAATTTTAAGAATAAATAAAACACACTTAAGAGCTGCGAATTTGTCAAAATCGACCTTAATTACATAAAATGAGCTTTTGTGATTCTACTAAGTTTAGTTATAAGTTTGTCTTAAGCTTAGCTTATTTTTGAGGATTTTTTTATTCAAACTCGTCTGAAATTAATTCGTTTCAATTTTAATAAATTGTAAGTTTCAATTACGGCAAACTTAGCGCTTCGATTTTTTTGATTCAAACTTAAAAGCAATCCTAACCTTACAAATTTTAATAATTTAGTTCATTTCAAAGCGAATAAACTTTTATGTTTTTTTATTTCTGCAAATGAATTGGACTTTATAAAGACGCAATTTTAAGATTAAATAAAACGTACTTAAAAACTGCGAATTTGTCAAAATCGACCTTAATTACATAAAATGAGCTTTTGTGATTCCACTAAGTTGAGTTATAAGTTTGTCTTAAGCTCAGCTTATTTTTCATGATTTTTTTTTATTCAAACTCGTCTGAAATTAATTCGTTTCGATTTTAATAAATTGTAAGTCTCTGTTACGACAAACTTAGCGCTTCGTATTTGTTTATACAAACTTAAAAGCTATCCTAACCTTACAAATTTTAATAATTTAGTTTATTTCAAAGCGAATAAATTTTTATGTTTTTTTATTTCTGCAAATGAATTGGAGTTTATAAAGACGCAATTTTAAGATTAAATAAAACACACTTAAAAGCTGCGAATTTGTCAAAATCGACCTTAATTACATAAAATGAGCTTTTGTGAATCTACTAAGATGAGTTTTAAGTTTGTCTTAAGCTTCGCTTATTTTTCAGGATTTTTTTTTATTCAAACTCGTCTGAAATTAATTCGTTTCAATTTTAATAAATTGTAAGACTCAATTACGGCAAACTTAGCGCTTCGATTTTGTTTATTCAAACTTAAAAGCAATTCTAACCACACAAATTTTAATTATTTAGTTCAGTTCAAAGTCAATCAATTTTTATGTTTTTTTATTTCGCCGAATTAATTGGACTTTATAAAGACGCAATTTTAAGATTAAATAAAACATACTTAAGAGCTGCAAATTTGTCAAAATCGACCTTAATTACATAAAATGAGCTTTTGTGATTCGACTAAGTTGAGTTTTAAGTTCATCTTAAGCTCAGCTTATTTTTCATGATTTTTTTTATTCAAACTCTTCTGAAATTAATTCGTTTCAATTTTAATAAATTGTAAGTTTCAATTACGGCAAACTTAGCGCTTCGATTTTTTTGATTCAAACTTAAAAGCAATCCTAACCTTACAAATTTTAATAATTTAGTTCAGTCGAAAGCGAATAAATTTTTATGTTTTTTTTATTTCTGCAAATGAATTGGAGTTTATAAAGACGCAATTTTAAGATTAAATAAAACACACTTAAGAGCTGCGAATTTGTCAAAATCGACCTTAATCACATAAAATGAGCTTTTGTGATTCCACTAAGTTGAGTTATAAGTTTGTCTTAAGCTCAGCTTATTTTTTATGATTGTTTTTTTATTCAAACTCGTCTGAAATTAATTCGTTTAAATTTCAATAAATTGTTAAATTGTAAGTTTCAATTACGGCAAACTTAGCGCTTCGATTTTGTTTATACAAACTTAAAAGCAATCCTAACCTTACAAATTTGAATGATTTAGTTAAATTCAAAGTGAATCAATTTTTATTTCCCCAAATTAATTGGACTTTACAAAGACGTAATTTTAAGATTAAATAAAACACACTTAAGAGCTGCGAATTTATCAAAATCGACCTTAATCACATAAAATGAGCTTTTGTGATTCCACTAAGTTGAGTTATAAGTTTGTCTTAAGCTTAGCTTATTTTTCATGATTTTTTCATTCAAACTCGTCTGAAATTAATTCGTTTCAATTTTAATAAATTGTAAGTTTCAATTACGCCAAACTTAACGCTTCGATTTTGTTTATACAAACTTAAAAGCAATCCTAACCTTACATATATATATAATCAGTACCATATGGTGTCGGGTTGCAATCCTAACCTTTAAAATTTTAATTCTTTAGTTCAATTCAAAGTGAATTACTTTTTTAGAGCAAATCAGTTTGTTTGAATCTTAATAAAATCTAGAAAATAAAATAATTAAGCTTGAGTTAAAGATAAAATCAATTGGGATCGCTTGGGATAACCTAATTCTAAGACTTATGTCAAAAAACAATCAATTTTCTACGCTAAGCGTGGAATTATTGAGGCTTAAATTTAGCAATTTATACGAATTTGTTTCTGCAAAAAATAAGATTTTCTTTTTCTTCTATAAAATTATTAAAAAATAATCTTAAGCCTAAGGTAATAATAATATCAATTGCGTTCACTTATAATAAATAGCCTAAGTGTATAAAAGACGAAATGGACACGTTAAGTCTGGACTTATCGGAGCTTAAAGTCGAGTCTGATTAAAATCGAAATAAATCAAGATTTATCGTTTCCACATTTTGTCTTATTTAAGAAACGACTCAGTAGAAAAATCAGCTTAATTATAACTAGGAACTCTTTGTGAATATCCACGCTTAGCGTGTACGGTGGAATAAACAAAATCGACACGCTAAGACTGGAATTATAGAATCTGAAAGTTGAGAGAAACAATTGGTGAATGCGCCGGGATTTACAGAAAAATACCCTTTAAAAAAATCATAAACGCTTAAGCATACTTAAAATAATCTTAAACTCCAACTAAGATTGTTCATAAAGGATCAATCTGTTGTATTAAGCTTACAAGTAGAAAATTTTAACGCTCATAATTGATTTTTCGGGGCTTAAATTCAAGCCTTAGAAATTCCAAATATGAAAAAAATCGTTTTACGTTCAGAAATTTTAAAAAAAATCATCCGAGCCTAAAATAACGCTAAGCGTTGCAATTATCTATAATAACAACATCAACTTAGAAGTCGAGTGTGGTAAAAATAAAATTCATACGCTGAGCGTGAAATAACGGAGGCCTAAAAGCGACGAAATATTTATTTCAATTTTTTCTACAGAAACTATTTTTGTTTGAAAAAAAAAATAAACAACGCTTAAGTTTAAGAAAATACATAAGTGGAATCCCTTAAGCGAACTTTACTCTTTATGTTGATGTTTACAGATTGAAAATGAGTAAACTTAAATGTGAATTACATCGACTTAAATTTGATGAATATTCGAAAAGTAAAGAAATGGAGTTTTCTTTCCGTCTGGCTGAAATTAAGCGTGAGGCTAGAAAGCCAGGGGTCTCTGGTTCGATTCCAGGATTGCGCTGGTTCTTGTAAGAATGGTGTGATTGTCCCTCAAACTTAAAGTTACAAAAATACAAAGATAACTGGGTTAACCAACCGGTGCCCATGTGTGAGTGGTGAATATTTTTTAAAAAATACTTAAAAATAAACAGAGACTTAAATTTAAGAAAAACTCTACTGGAATTGCTTAAGGAAAGTGTAATCTCCGATTTAAGCTTATAACACGTAAAATCCTCGCGCTTTGTATGGATTTACAACGATTTAAAATCGACAAAGGCAATTCGTTGATGAAAAATGAATGGTTTATTAAAAAAAATCTTAAAAAATAATTGGAGATTTAAGTTTACAAAAAATTTACGCGAAATCACTTACGAGAAGACTAAGCTATGATTTAAAATTGATTAATTGAAAATTCCTAAGCTTAAAGCTGAATTATACCGACTTAAAATTTATGCATAAATCAGCAGAGAAAAATATGAATGCTTTATGTAAAAATTCTTAAAAAAAATCGTGTAAACTTAAGATAGACGAAAATCTCAACTTAAACAATTCACAAAGGCTTATTCTTCACAGTTAAACTTAAAATTGAAAAATTACCATCGCGTAAGTGCGAATTATTCGTGCTTAAAAGTATAAGGTAATAAATTAGATTCATTTTTAAATTATCGTTTACGTCTTCAAATTAAAATAAAAAATTAACTAAGCTTAAGACTAATATGAAAACCAAACTTAAATCTTCCACGAAAACCTATGTTTCATAATTAATTACAAACGGATGAAATGTTAAGCTTTTAAGTCTGATTTATTTGCGCCTAAACTTCTTGAAACAAATTTATTATTTCTCGAAATTCATTTTAAAAAAAATACTGTACTTAAATCCAAGATTGTACAGGGTGAATCTCGTGTCTGAAAAAACCGTCGTTGAGTAGAGCCTTAAATTTATCGAAAAGAAAAATCAAAAGTTTACTTTAAGTGCTCAAATTTCCGCTCTAAAGGTAATTCGCAATTGAATATAAAATTATTAACAAATAAACTTAAGCCTAAGAAAAGAATAAAATCATTTGGAATTGATTTTAATTTAATCCCAAACACACATAAAATTTAGTCTTATAATAAGGGGTTTTGTTGTAATTGTAAGCTTAGCTTATTCAAAAAAATGAAGACGAGTAAAGTTAGTTGTTTGAATGCGAATGACGATCAATTTTAAGCTCGATTAATTCGAGACTTAAGTAACCGATTACGTTGATTCAAATTTAAGCACGAAGCTACAACATTCCCCTAATGATCTTTTGTTGAATTTGAGCGTTTCTTAAGCTTGGCTTATTTCGTATAATTTTTAAAGGCAAACGGAGATTGTTTTCAAACTGATTCTATGTTTGAAATAATCCAACGATTTAAAGTTCGAATAATTCGAAGCTTAACCTGACAACAGCAACTTTTTCAGCTTAATCATGAAGCACGGACCTTTTTTTTTAGATAAGCGGCGTGAGATGCGATTTAAGCTTAAAAATAATAATGTTTTAAAAAATCTCATTTTTATTTAATTGCGATTTTTTCTTCAATTACGGTTTTAAATAAATAAAACTTAAATAAAATTCAATAATACTTAAGTTTAGCTTAAATTATTTCCAAGACTCTAGATTTTAACTTAAGCCTAATTTTGAAAAAAAATGCATGCTCAGTCTGCAATTAAGCGCGAATTATCTCGACGCTTGGAATTCCACGGTTTTAAATTTAATTTTTCGTTCACGAATCGATTTTAAGCTAATTAAAACAAGAAACGAATTTTTAATCTCAGTTATGTTAAGCTTAAATCATTCTCAAGACTTCGGGCTTTGATTTAAAATCGACTTTTAGAAAATCCGCAGTCTCAATCTGGAGTTAAGCGCGAATTAAATCGACCCTTGAAATTTCATTTGAATCTATCTTGTTTGCTGGAATTTCGGTTTTGATTAAATTAAACCATAAAGAGAATTTTTAATCTCAACTAAGTTCAGCTCAAATCATTCCCAAGATTCCGGGCTTTCATTAAAGTTCGATTTTGAAAAACTCCGCACTCTTAGCTTAAGCGTGAATTGAATTGAAGCTTGGAATTCCGTTTGAATCGGTGTTTAATTTTTCGCTCGCTTTTCGGTTTTAATTAAATAAAAATCAGAAAGGAATTTTTAATCTCAACAATATTCAGCTTAAATCATTCCTGAGACTCAGAGCTTTATTTTAAGCTTTAATTTATGAAAATCTGAAAATTAAGTCTTGAATTAACCGCGAATTAATTCCATTTGAATCCATCTTTAATTTTTCGCCAACGTTTTGAATTTAATTAAATTAAAATAAGAAACGATTTTTTTTCTTAGTTATGTTTTGCTTAAATCATGCCCAAGACTCAGACCTATGATTTAAGATTACCTCCGAGAAAATCCACACACTCAGCCCGGAGTTAAGCGCGAATTAATTCAACACTTGAAATTTTGAATAGATCTTCAATTTTCGGCTCGCGTTTTATTTTTAATTAAATAAAAATTAGCAAAGAATTTTAGATTTAAACTACGTTAAGCTTAAATCAATCCTAAGACTCCGGGCTTTGATTTAAGCTCCGCATTGAGAAAATCCGCAGTCTTAGTCTGGAGTTAAGCGCGAATTAAATCGACCCTTGAAGTTTCATTTGAATCGATGTTTAATTTTTCTCTCGCGTTTCGGTTTTAATTAAATAAAAATCGGAAACTAATCTTAAAATTGAACTATGTTAAGCTTAAATCAATCCCAAGACTCCGGGCTTTGATTTAAGCTCGATATTGAGAAAATCCGCAGTCTCAGTCTGGAGTTAAGCGCGAATTAAATCGACCCTTGAAATTTCATTTGAATCGATGTTTAATTTTTCGCTCGCGTTTCTGTTTTAATTAAATAAAAATCTCAAGCTAATCTTAAAATTAAACTATGTTAAGCTTAAATCAATCTCAAGACTCCTGGCTTTAATTTAAGCTCGACATTGAGAAAATCCGCAGTCTTAGTCTGGAGTTAAGCGCGAATTAAATCGACCCTTGAAATTTCATTTGAATCGATGTTAAATTTTTCGCTCGCGTTTCGGTTATAATTAAATAAATATCTGAAGCTAATCTTAAAATTGAACTAAGTTAAGCTTAAACCAATCCTAAGACTCAGGGCTTTGATTTAAGCTCGATATTGAGAAAATCCGCAGTCTCAGTCTGGAGTTAAGCGCGAATTAAATCGACCCTGGAAGTTTCATTTGAATCGATGTTTAATTTTTCGCTCGCGTTTCGGTTTTAATTAAATAAAAATATGAAACTAATCTTAAAATTGAACTATGTTAAGCTTAAATCAATCCCAAGACTCCGGGCTTTGATTTAAGCTCGACATTGAGAAAATCCACAGTCTCAGTCTGGAGTTAAGCGCAAATTAAATCGACCCTTGAAATTTCATTTGAATCCATGTTTCATTTTTCGCTCGCGTTTCGGTTATAATTAAATAAAAATATGAAACTAATCTTAAAATTGAACTATGTTAAGCTTAAATCAATCCCAAGACTCCGGGCTTTGATTTAAGCTCGACATTGAGAAAATCCACAGTCTCAGTCTGGAGTTAAGCGCAAATTAAATCGACCCTTGAAATTTCATTTGAATCCATGTTTCATTTTTCGCTCGCGTTTCGGTTATAATTAAATAAAAATATGAAACTAATCTTAAAATTGAACTATGTTAAGCTTAAATCAATCCCAAGACTCCGGGCTTTGATTTAAGCTCGACATTGAGAAAATCCGCATTCTCAGTCTGGAGTTAAGCGCGAATTAAATCGACCCTTGAAATATCATTTGAATCGATGTTTAATTTTTCGTTCGCGTTTCGGTTTTAATTAAATAAAAATCGGAAACTAATCTTAAAATTGAACTACGTTAAGCTTAAATCAATTCTAAGACTCCGGGCTTTGATTTAAGCTCGACATTGAGAAAATCCGCAGTCTCAGTCTGGAGTTAAGCGCAAATTAAATCGACCCTTGAAATTTCATCTGAATCGATGTTAAATTTTTCGCTCGCGTTTCGGTTTTAATTAAATAAAAATCTGAAGCTAATCTTAAAATTAAACTAAGTTCAGCTTAAATCAATCCCAAGATACCGAGCTTTGATTTAAGCTCGACATTGAGAAAATCCGCAGTCTCAGTCTGGAGTTAAGCGCGAATTAAATCGACCCTTGAAATTTCATTTGAATCGATTTTAAATTTTTCGCTCGCGTTTCGGTTTTAATTAAATAAAAATCTGAAGCTAATCTTAAAATTAAACTATGTTAAGCTTAAATCAATCCCAAGACTCCGGGCTTTGATTTAAGCTCGACATTAAGAAAATCCGCAGTCTTAGTCTGGAGTTAAGCGCGAATTAAATCGACCCTTGAAATTTCATTTGAATCGATTTTTAATTTTTCACTCGCGTTTCGGTTTTAATTAAATAAAAATCTGAAACTAATCTTAAAATTGAACCAAGTGAAGCTTAAATCAATCCTAAGACTCCCGGCTTTGATTTAAGCTGGACACTGAGAAAATCCGCAGTCTCAGTCTGGATTTAAGCGCGAATTAAATCTACCCTTGAAATTTCATTTGAATCGATGTTTAATTTTTCGCTCGCGTTTCGGTTTTAATTAAATAAAAATCTGAAACTAATCTTAAAATTGAACTACGTTAAGCTTAAATCAATCCTAAGACTCCGGGCTTTGATTTAAGCTCGACATTGAGAAAATCCGCAGTCTCAGTCTGGAGTTAAGTGCGAATTAAATCGACCCTTGAAATTTCATTTGAATCGAAATTTAATTTTTTGCTCGCGTTTGGGTTTTAATTAAATAAAAATCTAAAAATAATCTTAAAATTGAACTATGTTAAGCTTAAATCAATCCCAAGACACCGGGCTTTAATTTAAGCTCTACATTGAGAAAATCCGCAGTTTCAGTCTGGAGTTAAGCGCGAATTAAATCGACCCTTGAAATTTCATTTGAATCGATGTTTGATTTTTCGTTCGCGTTTCGGTTTTAATTAAAAAAGAATAATAATCTTAAGTAAGTTTATCTTAAATCGTTTTCTAGGCTTAGTTCTTCAACATAAGTTCGACTTTAATAAATTCGTTAAGCGTGGATTTTTTTTAATCTTTAAAAATTGGGAATACATTTTTGTTTTTCACTTCTAAAAATTACAAAAATTGAAAAAAAAAAACGATCACACTCCCTCTCTTCCTCCCAACATAACAAAACCCTCCTCCCATCCCCTCCCCGCGTATTCAATTTTTGTAAAAAAAATCAACCGAAGCAGCAAATTCGCATCAACTCAAAATTTTTCGATTACAACTTCCTCCCGTCCACTCCCCCTCCCTCTGGGGGACTCGAGGGAGGCGGGGGAGGGTCCGTTACGGTAATCGTGAGTTAATGCCTCCCATTCCCCGCATAAATCAGCCGCTAATTGCGGTCGCAACGATATCAATGTTCATTACGCCGTCGAGGGGAGTGGGAGGGGGAGGTGCGCGCCGTGTTAACACACCCTGTCGGACATCGTGCTTGATTTACTGCCCTTTGGCGTCCACTGAATTAACGGCTTTTTTAGTTTCGGTCGATTTTGATTTCCTAAGCGAAAATTTGAAACGGAACTAAATTAATTAATTATAGAAAGCTGAGCGTGCGGATTTACATAAATCGAAGCTTAAATCATAGCTGTGAAACCTGGGAATGATTTAAGCTAGATTTTGTTGAGATTCAAAATTAGCTACTTAGTTTTATTTAATTAAAACGGAAACGCGAGCGAAAAATGTAACATCGATTCAAATGAAACTTCAAGGGTCGATTTAATTCGCGCTTAACTCCAGACCAAGACTGCAGATTTTCTCAATGTTAGGCTTAAATCAAAGCCCGGAGTCTTGGGAATGATTTAAGCTTAACTTAGTTGAAATTTAAAATTAGTTTCAGATTTTTATTTAATTAAAACCGAAACTCGAGCGAAAAAATAAACATCGAATAAAATGAAATTTCAAGGGTCGATTTAATTCGCGCTTAACTCGAGAATAAGACTGCGGATTTTCTCAATGTCGAGCTTAAATCAAAGCCCGGAGTCTTGGGAATAATTTAAGCTTAACTTGGTTCAATTTTAAGATTAGTTTCCGATTTTTATTTAATTAAAACCGAAACGCGAGCGAAAAATTAAACATCGATTCAATTGAAATTTCAAGGATTGATTTAATTCGCGCTTAACTCCAGACTAAGACTGCGGATTTTCTCAATGTCGAGCTTAAATCAAAGCCCGGAGTCTTGGGAATGATTTAAGCTGAACTTAGTTCAATTTTAAGATTAGTTTCAGATTTTTATTTAATTATAACCGAAACGCGAGCGAAAAAATAAACATCCATTCAAATGAAACTTCAACGGTCGATTTAATTCGCGCTTAACTCCAGACTAAGACTGCGGATTTTCTCAATGTCGAGCTTAAATCAAAGCCCGTAGTCTTAGGATTGATTTAAGCTTAACTTAGTTCAATTTTAAGATTAGTTTCCTATTTTTATTTAATTAAAACCGAAACGCGAGCGAAAAATTAAACATCGATTCAAATGAAATTTCAAGGGTCGATTTAATTCGCACTTAACTCCGGACTGAGACTGCGGATTTTCTCAGTGTCCAGCTTAAATCAAAGCCCGGAGTCTTGGGAATGATTTAAGCTGAACTTAGTTCAATTTTAAGATTAGTTTCAGATTTTTATTTAATTAAAACCGAAACGCGAGCGAAAAATTAAAGATCGATTTAAATGGAATTCCAAGCATTGATTTAATTCGCGCTTAATTCCAGACTGAGCGTGCGTACTTTCTCAAAGTCTAGCTTAGATTATAGCCCGGAGTATTGGGAATGATTTAAGTTGATCTTAGCTGAGATTCAAGCATTATTTTTTTAGTAATATTTCATTAAAACCGAAAATCGAATAAAATATTTAAGATCGATTCTTTAAATCGCTCATAATTCCACACTTAGCATGTGAATTTTGTTTTTTCTATAATTAAGTCTTAGAATAGAGTTATCTTAAGCCATTACAATTGATTTTGTAATAATCTTAATCTTAATTGTAATTTATTAAATTCTTTTAAAACGAAACAGATCGATTTTTGTTTCCGTTTTTACGCTTAAATCTTATTTAAAACCCAACTTAAGCTTAAGCTTACAGAATTTAGCTATTGATTCACTTTGAGAATAATTAGGCTTACTTTTAAGCTCGAAAGAAACAAAATATAACTACCAAGTTTTGCATAAGCGAAGCTTGAAATTTGCTCAAGTTCAAACGGATTATTTTGATTTAAGTTTCAGCAAAAAAATTATAAAAAATAAACTAAGCCTAAGACAAACTCAAAAGCCCACTGAGTTCATTCACAAAAGCCCATTCTACAGAATTAAGCTGGAATTTGTGAATTTGCAGCTTTTAAGTGTACCTCATTAAAGCTTAAAATTGCGTCTTTATAAAAATCGAATTAATTTATTAAAAAATCAAGTGAGTTTAAGCTAGACTTAAAATCCAACTGAATCGATTAAGAAAAGCTCTTTCTGCGTGATTAATCTTGTAATCGCGAATTTTTAACCTTTTAAGCGTATTAAATTTGAGCCTAAATTTTGGTCTCTATTAAAATCGAATTAATTCGTGGAAATTATTCGTTTTTTGCATTAAAAAATTCTTAAAAAAATCAAATAAGCTTAAGCCAGACTTAAAATGTAATTCAGTTTATTCTGAAACGTTCGGGGATGTTCTCTGCATGATTTAAAATGAACAAATCTCAATTCCATACGCTGAGCGTAAAATTACGAGAACTTAAAGTGCAACTAAAAAAATATTTATTTAATAATCGTAAGTTTTTAGAAATCGCTACAAAAGCGCTTAAGTCAACCTTAAGATTAAGCTTAAAACACTCTAAATTCATTCGGGGATGTTCTCTGCGTGATATAAAATGAAGCAACCTCAATTCCGTACGCTAAGCGTTAAATTACGAGAACTTAAAGTGGAAGTAATAAATTATTTATTTAATAATCGTACGTTTTTAAAAATCGCCAGAATAATGCTTAAGGCAACCTTAAGATTAAGCTTAAAACACTCTAAGTTCATTCGGGGATGTTCTCTGCATTATTTAAAATGTAAAAATCTCAATTCCGTACGCTGAGCGTAAAATTACGAGAACTTAAAGTGCAACTAATAAATTATTTATTTAATAATCGTAAATTTTTAGAAATCGCCGCAATAACGCTTAAGTCAACCTTAAGATTAAGCTTAAAATACTCTAAGTTCTTTCGGGGATGTTCTCTGCATAACTTAAAATGAACTAACCTCAATTCCGTACGCTGAGCGTAAAATTACGAGAACTTAAAGTGGAAGTAATAAATTATTTATTTAATAATGGTAAGTTTTTAGAAATCGCCACAATAATGCTTAAGTCAACCTTAAGATTAAGCTTAAAACACTCTAAGTTCATTCGGGGATGTTCTCTGCACGATTTAAAAAGAAAAAAATCTCAATTTCGTACGCTGAGCGTTAAATTACGAGAACTTAAAGTGCAACTAATAAATTATTTATTTAATAATCGTAAGTTTTTAGAAATCGCCGCAATAGCGCATAAGTCAACCTTAAGATTAAGCTTAAAACACTCTAAGTTCATTCGGAGTTGTTCTCTGCGTGATAAGAAATGGATATATCTCAATTCCGTACGCTGAGCGTAAAATTACGAGAACTTAAAGTGGACGTAATAAATTATTTATTTAATAGTAAGTTTTTAGAAATCGCCACAATAGCGCTTAAGTCAACCTTAAGATTAAGCTTAAAACACTCTAAGTTCATTCGGGGATGTTCTCTGCATGATTTGAAATGAACAAATCTCAATTCCGTACGCTGAGCGTAAAATTACGAGAACTTAAAATGCAACCAATAAATTATTTATTTAATAATCGTAAGTTTTTAGAAATCGCCAAAACAGCGCTTAAGTCAACCTTAAGATTAAGCTTAAAACACTCTAAGTTCATTCAGGGATGTTTTCTGCATGATTTAAAATGAACAAATCTCAATTCCATACGCTAAGCGTTAAATTACGAGAACTTAAAGTGGAAGTAATAATTATTTAATAATCGTTAGTTTTTATTTATTTAATAATCGTTAGTTTTTAGAATTCGCCACAATAGCGCTTAAGTCAACCTTAAGATTAAGCTTAAAACATCCTAATTTCATTCGGGGATGTTCTCTGCACGATTTAAAATGTACAAATCTCAATTCCGTACGCTGAGCGTAAAATTACAACAACTTAAAGTGCAACTAATAAATTATTTATTTAATAATCGTATGTTTTTAGAAATCGTCACAATAGCGCTTAAGTCAACCTTAAGATTAAGCTTAAAACACTCTAAGTTCATTCAGGGATGTTCTCTGCATTATTTAAAATGAACAAATCTCAATTCCGTACGCTAAGCGTAAAATTACGAGAACTTAAAGTGGAAGTAATAAATTATTCATTTAATAATTGTAAGTTTTTAGAAATCGCTACAATAGCGCTTAAGTCAACCTTAAGATTAAGCTTAAAACACTCTAAGTTCATTCGGGGATGTTCTCTGCATGAATTAAAATGAACAAATCTCAATTCCGTACGCTAAGCGTAAAATTACGAGAACTTAAAGTGCAACTAATAAATTATTTATTTAATAATCGTAAGTTTTTAAAAATCACTAAAATAGCGCTTAAGTCAACCTTAAGATTAAGCTTAAAACACTCTTAAGTTCATTCAGGGATGTTCTCTGCTTGATATAAAATTAACAAATGTCAATTCCGTACGCTGAGCGCAAAATTACGAGAACTTAAAGTGCAACTATTAAAAATCGTAGGTCTTTAAAAGTAACTCAGAATTCACGTAAGTCAAGCTTAAGTATAATCTTAAAATACTCTAAGTATTTTCGATAAATTTCTGTGCTTAACTTAAAACAAACAAATATAAAATCCATAGGCTCAGCATAAAATTACAAAGTGTTCTAAAAAAAGCATTTATTTAAAACTTGTAAGTTCTTTAAAAATACGTAAAAAGCGCTTAAGTCAAGCTTAAAATGAAGCTAAAAACACCATAGTTTCATTCGTTAGATTTCTCTGCGTGATTTTAAGCGAAAACATATATTTTTCGTAAGCTGAGCGTTAAATTACGAGGACTTAAAGTACAACTAATAAATTATTAATTTATAAATCACAACCTTTTTAAAATACTCATATATTGCTTAAAGAAAACTTAAGTTTAAGCTTAAAACACTCTAGGTTCACCGGGACATATTTAATGAGTGATTTAAAAGGAAAAAATGCAAATCCCGTACGCTCAGTTCGAAAGTACAAAGACTTAAATTGCAAATAATTTGGAAATATATTTAAAACATTTTTCTTTAAAAAAATACAGTTTTGACAGTTCTGTCACCGTAAAATAAAACAAAACAAAAAAAAGCTATCGTATTTGAATTTTGTTTGAAACAAAACAACGGAGGTTTCGCCGTTTATTATTGTCTTTCGTTGTTTGTCATTTGTTTATTTGTTGTTGTTCGTCTTGTGACTCTGTTAGATTGGATGGTTTCTGTTTCTGGTCGAAAACAATCGCGCGTTTGTCTGATCTGGTTGGTTCTGTTTCTGTTTGTTGCAGGGACTGACCGCAGCGCCGTCTGTCGGGTCGTGTCCCGGCGACAGCAACAACAACAACAACAGCGCGAGCTGCAGCAGCGACAGCGGCGCGAAATGGCGGCGGCGCTTGTGGTGGTGGTTTTGTGGTACGACAACCCTTCTCACCAACGTCAACCCTCCAAACTGCCAACACAAAAAAAAAATTAAAACAAATAAAAAATTAAACGAAAATCGAAACAAACAAACAAAAAATGACAACTTCACTTCGAAACGTTTGTCTGTGTTTCTTTTGATGTCTTTGTTTTTTTGTTGTTCGTTGTCGTAAATGTCTCACTCACTCACTCACTCACTCGTTGTTTAGACTTCACCACCAATTATTGTTGTCGTTGTTGTTTTGTTAATTGTTGTTGTTGTTGTTACTGTTGTGATAATTATTGTTGTTACTGTTTTTTGTTTTTTAATTGTTGTCATTACTACACGATTATTCACCATCCTGATTACTATTACTCGTTGTTATTGTTATCGCTGTCCTTGTTATTGGCATCACCCTCTATATTATCTTTTGTCCATTTTTTTTTTACTCACACAATAAACTCTCGTAAAAAAAATTGTTTCAACTTGAATATACAGGCTGATTTTATTTCCTGGTAGATTTAAGTCAGTATTGGCTTAAACTGAGCGCTTAAGCTTAAGCCATTGTTAATATTAAAAACGAAGAATTTTACTGAAATTAAAATTTCACTTTGAGCGTCTGTAATTCCACGCTCAGTGCAACAGTTCCGTGTTTCTCAACTTAAGTTTGTAGCCTCGTTATCTCCTAACAGATTAAGGTTAGTTTTTACTTAATTGAGACTTTAAGTTTTATTTTAAGAAAATCTTAAAGTAAAAACGGTGAAAACAATTTCATTTAATTTTTAATTAAAAGTAAACGTTGATTTTAAGAGCGTGTAATTTCACACTAAGCGTAGCAATTCCGAGTTTTTTCACTTGAGACTATAGAGTGATTATTTCTTCGCAAATTTAAGCTAGATTTAGCTCGAAGCACACTTTAAATCTTACTCTAAATAAAATATTGAATTTGAAATTAGTGAAATAATTCAATTGAATAATTAATCAAAACTCACATCACGCTTAGCGTAATAATTCAGTGTTTCTCAACTTAAACTCGTAGCCTGATTATCTCCTAATGGATTTAAGTTGGTTTTTAGTAAATTGAGATTTTAAGTCTTACTTAAAATAAATATTAAAGAGAAAACGAAGAATTGTTAGTAAAAAATAAGCTTTGACTTTAGGCGTTTGTAATTTTACGCATTGCGCAAAAATTCCAGTTTTTTTAACTTAAGTTTGTAGCCTCGTTATCTCCTAACAGACTAAGGTTAGTTTTTACTTATTAAAGACTTTGAGTTTAATTTTAAGAAAATCTTAAAGAAAAAACGGAGAAAACAATTTCATTTAATAATTAATTAAAAGTAAACGTTTATTTTGAGAGCGTGTAATTTCACACTAAGCGTAGCAATTCCGTGTTTTTCCACTTGAGACTATAAACTGATTATTCCTTCGCAAATTTAAGCTAGTTTTAGCTCGATGCGCACTTTAAGTCTTACTCTAAATAAAAATTCAATTTGAAATTAGTAAAATAATTCAATTGAATAATTAATCAAAATTTAGGTCACACTTAGCGTAATAATTCCGTGTTTCTTAACTTAAATTCGTAGCCTGATTATCTCTTGAAGGATTTAAGTTGGTTTTTAGTAAATCGAGATTTTAAGTCTTACTTAAAATAAATATTAAAGACAAAACGGAGAATTGTTAGTAAAAAATAAGCTTTGACTTTAGGCGTTTGTAATTCCACGCAATGCGCAAAAATTCCGGGTTTTTCAACTTAAGTTTGTAGCCTCGTTATCTCCTAATAGATTAAGGTTAGTTTTTACTTAATAGAGACTTTAAGTTTAATTTTAAGAAAATCTTAAAGAAAATACGGAGAAAACAATTTCATATAATTTTTAATTAAAAGTAATCCTTGATTTTAAGAGCGTGTAATTTCACACTAAGCGTAGCAATTCCGTGTTTTTCCACTTGAGACTACAGACTGATTATTCCTTCGCAAATTTAAGCTGGTTTTAGCTCGATCCGCACTTTAAGTCTTACTCTAAATAAAAATTGAATTTGAAATTAGTGAAATAATTCAATTGAATAATTAATCAAAATTTAGTTCACACTTAGCGTAATAATTCCGTGTTTCTTAATTTAAATTCGTAGCCTGATTATCTCCTAAAGGATTTAAGTTGGTTTTCAGTAAATTGAGATTTTAAGTCTTACTTAAAATAAATCTTAAAGACTAAACGAAGAATTGTTAATTAAAAATAAAGTTTGACTTTAGGCGTTTGTAATTCCACGCATTGCGCAACAATTCCGGGTTTTTCAACTTAAGTTTGTAGCCTCGTTATCTCCTAACTGATTAAAATTAGTTTTTACTTAATTAAGACTTTAAGTTTTATTTTAAGACAATCTTAAAGAAAAAAGGGAGAAAACAATTTCATTTAATTTTTAATTAAAAATAAACGTTGTTTTTAAGAGCGTATAATTTCACACTAAGCGTAGCAATTTCGTGTTTTTGCACTTGAGACTATAGACTCATTATTCCTTCGCAAATTTAAGCTGGTTTTAGCTCGATTCGCACTTTAAGTCTTACTCTAAATAAAAATTCAATTTGAAATTAGTAAAATAATTCAATTGAATAATTAATCAAAATTCAGGTCACACTTAGCGTAATAATTCCGTGTTTCTGAACTTAAATTCGTAGCCTGATTATCTCTTAAAGGATTTAAGTTGGTTTTTAGTAAATCGAGATTTTAAGTCTTACCTAAAAAAATATTTTCTTTGTTTTGTCGTTAAGAAAACAAAGAAAATATTTTTTAATTAAATATAAACGTATGTAATTCTACGCTAAGAGCAAGAATTCATCCGAAACTTAACTTAGGTTATGTGCCTGATTACTTCCTAATGGATTTCAGTCCGTTTTTATGTTAGTGTAGATTTTAAATCCTACTTAAAACACTCTTAAAGAAAGAAAGAAAAAAAAAGAAAACAATTTAATTAAATATAAACTACGACTTAAGCGTCTGTAAATCCGCTCTTAGCGCAATAATTTCGTGTTTCTCAATTTAAGTTCGTAGCCTGATTATTTCCTGATGGATTTAAGTTGGTTTTAATTTAATACATATTTTAAGTCTTACTTAAAAAAAATCTTAAAGAAAAAATGGAGAAAACAATTTCGTTCAATAATTAATTAAATATAATTTTTGACTTTAAGCGTCTGTAATTCCGCTCTTAGCGCAACAATTTCGTGTTTCTCAATTTAAGTTCGTAGCCTGATTATTTCCTGATGGATTTAAGTTGGTTTTAATTTAATACATATTTTAAGTCTTACTTAAAAAAAATCTTAAAGAAAAAATGGAGAAAACAAATTCTTTCAATAATTAATTAAATATAATTTTTGACTTTAAGCGTCTGTAATTCCGCTCTTAGCGCAAAAATTTCGTGTTTCTCAATTTAAGTTCGTAGCCTCATTATTACCTAATGGATTTAAGTTGGTTTTAATTTAATACATATTTTAAGTCTTACTTAAAAAAAATCTTAAAGAAAAAATGGAGAAAACAATTTCGTTCAATAATTAATTAAATATAATTTTTGACTTTAAGCGCCTGTAATTCCGCTCTTAGCGCAAAAATTTCGTGTTTCTCAATTTAAGTTCGTAGCCTCATTATTACCTAATGGGTTTAAGTTGGTTTTAATGTAATACATATTTTAAGTTTTACTTAAAAAAAATCTTAAAGAAAAAATGGAGAAAACAATTTCTTTCAATAATTAATTAAATATAATTTTTGTCTTTAAGCGCCTGTAATTCCGCTCTTAGCGCAACAATTTCGCGTTTCTCAATTTAAGTTCGTAGCCTCATTATTACCTAATGGATTTAAGTTGGTTTTAATTTAATACATATTTTAAGTCTTACTTAAAAAAAATCTTAAAGAAAAAATGGAGAAAAGAAATTCTTTTAATAATTAATTAAATATAATTTTTGACTTTAAGCGTGTGTAATTCCACGCTAATTGCAACAATTTCGTCTTTCTCGTCTTAAATCCCAAGCTTGATTATCTTCTAATGGATTTAAGTCGCTTTTAATGTATATAGATTTTAAGTCCTACTTAAAAAATAATCTTGAAGGCAAAACGAAAAATAAAACATTTAATTATATGAATTATTAAAAAATATACGCCTGTAATTCCACGCTTACTGTAATAATTTCGCGTTTCTCAAATTAAGTTTATAACCTGATTTACTCTTAACGGATTTAAGTTGTTTTTAACTGAATCGAGACTTTTATTTCTTGCTTTAAAAAATCGTAAAGGCAAAACGAAGAAAACAATGTTATTTAAAAATTAATTAACCATAAACTTTAAGTTACTATATTTCAACGCTTAGCGCAACAATTCTGCGTTTTTCAACTTAAGTTCGTAGCCTCATTCATTCTTAATAGACTTAAGTAGGTCTTAATTTAATATACAATTTCAATCTTACTTAAAAAATCTCAAAGACAAAAGGAAGAAAACAATTTCATTTAAAAATTGATTAACCATAAACTTTAAGTTACTATATTTCAACGCTTAGCGCAATAATTCCGCGTTTTTCAACTTAAGTTGGTAGCTTGATTCATTCTTAATAGATTTAAGTAGGTCTTAATTTATTATACAATTTCAGTCTTACTAAAAAAAATCTTAAAAACAAAAGGAAGAAAACAATATGATTTAATAATTAATTAAAAATAAACGTTGACTTTGAGTGGCTGTAATTCTACGCTTAACGCATCAATCCCGTTATTTTCTTTACTTAAGTCGATAGCTAGGTTATATCTTGATAAATCTAAGTCGTTTTTTTTTACTAAATCAAGGCTTTAAGTTTTATATAAAAAAATCGCAATGACAAAATCATGAAATAATTTCATTCAATAAATAATTAAAATTTCTCTTTAAGCGTCTACAATTCCGCACTCAGCAAAACATTTCCGTGTTCCTCAGCTTAAATTGCAAGCTTAATTATCTCCAAACATAATTAAGCCGGTTTTGAGTTTAAATCTAGTTTAAAAAAATCTTAAAATTACATTTCATTTAATGCTCAATCAATATTAAAGTCTTGCTTTAAGCGACTGCAATTCCACGCTTAGAGCAGCAATTCCGTGTTATTGGACTTAAGTCTGTAGATTGATTATTTCCACACTGATTTAAGCCGGTTTTAGCTTAATCCAGACTTTAAGTCTTACTTTAAATAAATCTTACATTTGAAACTATGAAAATGATTGTATTGAATAATTAATGAAAATCAATGTTGGACTTAAAGCGAATGCAACTCCACGCTTAGAGCAGCAATTTCGTGTTATTGGACTTAAGTCTGTAGATTGATTATTCCCTCACTGATTTAAGCCGATTTTAGCTTAATCCAGACTTAAGTCTTCCTTTCAATAAATCTTACATTTGAAACAATGAAAATAATTGCATTGAATAATTAATGAAAATCAATGTTTGACTTAAAGCGACTGCAACTCCACGCTTAGAGCAGCAATTCCGTGTTTTAGACTTAAGTCTGTAGATTGATTATTCCCTCACTGATTTAAGCCGGTTTTAGCTTAATCCAGACTTAAGTCTTACTTTAAATAAATCTTAAATTTGAAACTACGAAAATAATTGTATTGAATAATTAATGAAAATCAATGTTTGACTTAAAGCGACTGCAACTCCACGCTTAGAGCAGCAATTCCGTGTTATTGGACTTAAGTCTGTAGATTGATTATTCCCTCACTGATTTAAGCCGATTTTAGCTTAATCCAGACTTTAAGTCTTACTTTAAATAAAATGATTGCATTGAATAATTAATGAAAATCAAAGTTTTATTTTAAGAGCCTGTAATTCCACGCTTAGTGCAACAATTTTATTTTTTTCAACTTGAATCGACAGCCTGGTATTTTCCCTAACAGGTTTAAGTCGATCCCAACTTATATTAAAGTTTAAGTCTAATTAAAAAAAATCTTAAAGACGAGATGAAGAAAAAATTATTTCATTCAGTAACATAAAAAAGCAAAATAATTCACCCTTAAGATCTAAAAATCTTGAAAATTTGAGCTTAAGAATGAAAAATGAGGCTCTACGAATATATTTATTTTAATTTTAAGTTTAAAAAATCTTTTTATTTATTGAAAAATACAATTTTAAAAATTGTTTCAGGAATTTATTTTCGTTTCAACTTTAAGCTCAAATATTTTCACTCTCACCGTATAGATTTTGTTATTTTTGAGCTTAATACAAAGCTTGGTATCTCCCTAAATAAGTTTTGCGGATTTTAAGCTAATCTTAAGTTTAGTAATTTTGTCATTGATTCTTAAAAAAAAAACATTAAAACTATTTTAAATTCGAAAATGCATGCAATTGAATTTCAACTTTAAGCGCTTATAAATCAAATCTCAGCGTGCACATTGCACATTTTCTTCTTTACAAACACTAAGCTTCATCTAATTAATTGAGATTTTTGTTTTTATAACTTAGCTTAGGTTTGTTTGTATTTTTTAAGGGGGAAAGAAGGAAATATGAAAATTGTTTTACGAATAAATTTTCGTTTTAAGTTTAAGCTCAAATAATTTCACATAGCGTGTTGATTATGTTTATTTTAAATTTTTACGCTAAGCGTGAACACATTCAAAGCGATTTAAATTAAGTTTTAATCCACGCTTGCTTGATTTTAAATTAATTTTCATATACAATTGAGAATTTCATTTAAATTTTAATTAACCCTAAATTTAAGCCCCAGTAATTCCACTCTTAGCTTATCGATTTTGGTTTTTTTAACTTGTACGCTAAGCGTGGACATTCACGAAGGGCTCTCGCTTAAAATAACCCTTAAGTTACACTTAGTTGATTTTTAATTAATTTTAATAGACAAAATGACAATTTTATTTGAATTATTCTTAAGCTCAGAATGGAAGCCCCAGTAATTCCACTCTTAGCTTATAGATTTTGTTTTTTTTAACTTGTACGCTAAGCGTGGACATTCGCGAAGGGTTCTTGCTTAAAATAACCCTTAAGTTACACTTAGTTGATTTTTAATTAATTTTAATAAACAAAATGACAATTTTATTTGAATTATTCTTAAGCACAGAATGGAAGCCCCAGTAATTCCACTCTTAGCTTATCGATTTTGATTTTTTTAACTTGTACGCTAAGCGTTGACATTCACGAAGGGTTCTTGCTTAAAATAACCCTTAAGTTACACTTAGTTGATTTTTAATTAATTTTAATATACAAAATGACAATTTTATTTGAATTATTCTTAAGCACAGAATGGAAGCCCCAGTAATTCCACTCTTAGCTTATCGATTTTAATTTTTTTATCTTGTACGCTAAGCGTGGACATTCACGAAGGGTTCTCGCTTAAAATAACCCTTAAGTTACACTTAGTTGATTTTTAATTAATTTTAATAAACAAAATGACAATTTTATTTGAATTATTCTTAAGCACAGAATGGAAGCCCCAGTAATTCCACTCTTAGCTTATCGATTTTGTTTTTTTTTAACTTGTACGCTAAGCGTGGACATTCACGAAGGGTTCTTGCTTAAAATAACCCTTAATTTACACTTAGTTGATTTTTAATTAATTTTAATAAACAAAATGACAATTTTATTTGAATTATTCTTAAGCACAGAATGGAAGCCCCAGTAATTCCACTCTTAGCTTATCGATTTTAATTTTTTTTAACTTGTACGCTAAGCGTGGACATTCACGAAGGGTTCTTGCTTAAAATAACCCTTAAGTTACACTTAGTTGATTTTTAATTAATTTTAATAGACAAAATGACAATTTTATTTGAATTATTCTTAAGCACAGAATGGAAGCCCCAGTAATTCCACTCTTAGCTTATTGATTTTGTTTTTTTTAACTTGTACGCTAAGCGTGGACATTCACGAAGGGTTCTTGCTTAAAATAATCCTTAATTTACACTTAGTTGATTTTTAATTAATTTTTAAAGATAAAATTTAAAAATATCGTTTCGATTCTAACAAATCACGAGTTTAAGTCGCTGTAATTTCACACTTAGTGTGCAGATTTGGTTTATTCAGACTTAGATTAAGTCTGAAGGGCTTAAGATTATTTTCCCTACCTCGATAACAATATGTCCGTCGCTTTTCACCTCATTTGATCTTTTGCTTCGTATTGCTTTCATCCCTCCATTCTTTTCCTTATCAATACATTTTTTTGTCTCTCAATCCCTGTCTATTCCCCAAGTTTAGTTAAGTTTAGTTTAGTTGAATTCAGTTCGTTCCTTCTGAGTCCGCGGGCTCGCCGGAGATCCTGCGGGATCATCCTTTCTCTTCGCCCTTTCCCTCTTGCACGGCGCAGCACACATGGATTTGAAAAGTTCGGGAATCCGTGAATCCGGAAAGTTAATAATGTACGAATTTCCAATAACGGTCTTCCTCCCTTCACCCCACACCCCCCACGGCCCAGCGGGGATAGTCCCCCCAAAGCCGAACACACGGATTCAATACATTCCCAACTTTTCGCAGCACAGTCCTGTCCCTTTTATTCCTCCCTTCGTCCTTCCAGATAAAACGTCAGAGTTTATTACCTTGCACCTCCGGAAAGTTTTTCTTCTCTATCTCTCGCCCTCTTTTTTTGTTTTTTTCTTTATTCAGAATTCATTTCGATTGTTTGTTCTATTTTTGTATAAACTTTTCCCCTTTTTTTTCTATTTCTCTTTCAATCTCATAATTAATTCAATTTTAACGTAAAATAAATCAATCTTGCGCGACTCAAACTTAAGGTTTTTTAATCTTAAATCAAAGCTTGGACTTTTCCCAAGCAAATAAAGTTGATTTTTTCAGTCTTAAAAGTTTAAGTATTTTTTTATGAATTTTTAATTAAAAAATCGTCCTTTTTTACTCCATTTATTTAAATTAAACAAAGAATCGACTTTAAGGTAAAATAAATCAGTCTTTTGTGACTCAAACTTAAGGTTTTTTAGTCTTAAATCAAAGCTTGGACTTTTCGCAAGCAATTAAAGTCGATTTTTTACAGTCTTAAAAGTTTAAGTATTTTTTTATGAATTTTTAATTATTAATCGTACGTTTTTTACTCCATTTTTTATTAATTAAACACAGAATCGACTTTAAGGTAAAATAAGTCAGTCTTATCCGACTCAAACTTAAGATTTTTTAGTCTTAAATCAAAGCTTGGACTTTTCGCAAGCTACTAAAGTTGATTTTTTTACAGTCTTAAAATTTTAAGTATTTTTTATGAATTTTTAATTAAAAAATCGTACGTTTTTTCCTCCAATTTCTTGAATTAAACAAAGAATCGACTTTAAGGTAAAATAAATCAGTCTTACGCGACTCAAACTTAAGGTTTTTTAGACTTAAATCAAAGCTTGGGCTTTTTTTAAGCAAGTAAAGTTGATTTTTTTACAGTCTTAAAAGTTTAAGAATTTTTTATGAATTTTTAATTAGAAAATCGTACGTTTTTTACTCCAATTTCTTGAATTAAACAAAGAATCGACTTTAAGGTAAAATAAATCAGCCTTGTGCGACTCAAACTTAAAGTTTTTTAGTCTTAAATCAAAGCTTGGACTTTTCGCAAGCAAGTAAATTTGATTTTTTGACAGTCTTAAAAGTTTAAGTATTTTTTATGAATTTTTAATTAAAAAATCGTACGTTTTTTCCTTCAATTTCTTGAATTAAACAAAGAATCGACTTTAAGGTAAAATAAATCAGTCTTACGCGACACAAACTTAAGATTTTTTAGTCTTAAATCAAGGCTTGGACTTTTCGCAAGCAACTAAAGTTGATTTTTTCACAGTCTTAAAAGTTTAAGTATTTTTTTATGAATTTTTAATTAAAAAATCGTACGTTTTTTCCTCCAATTTCTTGAATTAAACAAAGAATCGACTTTAAGTTAAAATAAATCAGTCTTGCGCGACTCAAACTTAAGGTTTTTTAGTCTTAAATCAAAGCTTGGACTTTTCGCAAGCAATTAAAGTTGATGTTTTTACAGTCTTAAAAGTTTAAGTATTTTTTTATGAATTTTTAATTAAAAAATCGTACGTATTTTCCTCCAATTTCTTGAATTAAACAAAGAATCAACTTTAAGGTAAAATAAATCAGTCTTGTGCGACTCAAACTTAAGGTTTTTCAGTCTTAAATCAAAGCTTGGACTTTTCGCAAGCAATTAAAGTTGATTTTTTGACAGTCTTAAAAGTTTAAGTATTTTTTATGAATTTTTAATTAAAAAATCGTAAGTTTTTTACTCCAATTTCTTGAATTAAACAAAGAATCGACTTTAAGGTAAAATAAATCAGTCTTGTGCGACTCAAACTTAAGGTTTTTTAGTCTTAAATCAAAGCTTGGACTTTTCGCAAGCAACTAAAGTTGTTTTTTTGACAGTCTTAAAAGTTTAAGTATTTTTTATGAATTTTTAAATTATAAATCGTACGTTTTTTACTCCAATTTTTTTAATTAAACAAAGAATCGACTTTAAGGTAAAATAAATCAGTCTTACGCGACTCAAACTTAAGGTTTTTTAGTCTTAAATCAAAGCTTGGACTTTTCGCAAGCAACTAAAGTTGTTTTTTTGACAGTCTTAAAAGTTTAAGTATTTTTTTATGAATTTTTAATTGAAAAATCGTACGTTTTTAACTCCAATTTCTTGAATTAAACAAAGAATCGACTTTAAGGTAAAATAAATCAGTCTTGTGCGACTCAAACTTAAGGTTTTTTAGTCTTAAATCAAAGCTTGGGCTTTTCGCAAGCAACTAAAGTTGATTTTTTGACAGTCTTAAAAGTTTAAGTATTTTTTATGAATTTTTAATTAAAAAATCATCCTTTTTTTACTCCAATTTTTTTAATTAAACAAAGAATCGACTTTCAAACTTAAGGTTTTTCAGTCTTAAATCAAAGCTTGGACTTTTCGCAAGCAACTAAAGTTGATTTTTTGACAATCTTGAAAGTTTAAGTATTTTTTATGAATTTTTTAATTATAAATCGTACGTTTTTTACTCCAATTTTTTGAATCAAACAAAGAATCAACTTTAACGTAAAATAAATCAATCTTGAGCGACTTAAACTTAAGGTTTTTTAGTCTTAAATCAAAGCTTGGACTCTTCGCAAGCAACTTAAGTTGATTTTTCGACAGTCTTAAAAGTTTAAGTATTTTTTATGAATTTTTAATTATTAATCGTACGTTTTTTACTCCAATTTCTTGAATTAAACAAAGAATCGACTTTAAGGTAAAATAAATCAGTCTTATGCGACTCAAGCTTAAGGTTTTTCAGTCTTAAATCAAAGCTTGTACTTTTCGCTAGCAACTAAAGTTGATTTTTTTACAGTCTTAAAAGTTTAAGTATTTTTTTATGAATTTTTAATTAAAAAATCGTACGTTTTTAACTCCAATTTTTTGAATTAAACAAAGAATCGACTTTAAGTTAAAATAAATCAGTCTTACGCGACTCAAACTTAAGGTTTCTTAGTCTTAAATCAAAGCTTGGACTTTTCACAAGCAACTAAAGTTGATTTTTTTACAGTCTTAAAAAGTTTAAGTATTTTTTTATGAATTTTTAATTATAAAATCGTCCTTTTTTTACTCCAATTTCTTGAATTAAACAAAGAATCGACTTTAACGTAAAATAAATCAGCCTTGCGCGACTCAAACTTAAGGTTTTTTAGTCTTAAATCAAAGCTTGGACTTTTCGCAAGCAATTTAAGTTGATTGTTCGACAGTCTTAAAAGTTTAAGTATTTTTTTATGAATTTTTAATTAAAAAATCGTACGTTTTTTACTCCAATTTCTTGAATTAAACAAAGAATCGACTTTAATGTAAAATAAATCAGTCTTACGCGACTCAAACTTAATGTTTTTTCGTCTTAAATCAAAGCTTGGACTTTTCGTAAGCAACTAAAGTTGATTTTTTGACAATCTTAAAAGTTTAAGTATTTTTTATGAATTTTTTAATTATAAATCGTACGTTTTTTACTCCAATTTTTTGAATCAAACAAAGAATCAACTTTAACGTAAAATAAATCAATCTTGCGCGACTCAAACTTAAGGTTTTTTAGTCTTAAATCAAAGCTTGGACTTTTCGCAAGCAAGTAAAGTTGATTTTTTTACAGTCTTAAAAGTTTAAGTATTTTTAATGAATTTTTAATTAGAAAATCGTACGTTTTTTACTCCAATTTTTTGAATTAAATAAAAAATCGACTTCAAGGTAAAATAAATCAGTCTTGCGCGACTCAAACTTAAGGTTTTTCGGTCTTAAATCAAAGCTTGGACATTTCGCAAGCAATTAAAGTTGATTTTTCGACAGTCTTAAAAGTTTAAGTATTTTTTTATGAATTTTTAATTAAAAAATCGTACGTTTTTTTCTCCAATTTCTTGAATCAAACAAAGAATCGACTTTAAGGTAAAATAAATCAGTCTTGAGCGACTCAAACTTAAGGTTTTTTAGTCTTAAATCAAAGCTTGGGCTTTTCACAAGCAACTAAAGTTGATTTTTTTACAGTCTTAAAAGTTTAAGTATTTTTTATCAATTTTTAATTAAAAAATCGTACGTTTTTTACTCCATTTTTTTAATTAAATAAAGAATCGACTTTAAGGTAAAATAAATCAGTGTTGTGCGACTCAAACTTAAGGTTCTTCAGTCTTAAATCAAAGCTTGGACTTTTCGCTAGCAACTAAAGTTGATTTTTTTACTGTCTTGAAAGTTTAAGTATTTTTTAATGAATTTTTAATTAAAAAATCGTACGTTTTTTACTCCAATTTCTTGAATTAAACAAAGAATCGACTTTAAGGTAAAATAAATCAGTCTTGTGCGACTCAAGCTTAAGGTTTTTTAGTCTTAAATCAAAGCTTGGACTTTTCGCAAGCAAGTAAAGTTGATTTTTCGACAGTCTTAAAAGTTTAAGTATTTTTTATGAATTTTTAATTAAAAAATCGTACGTTTTTTAATCATTTTTTTTAAATTAAACAAAGAATCGACTTTAAGGTAAAATAAATCAGTCTTGTGCGACTTAAACTTAAGGTTTTCTAGTCTTAAATTAAAGCTTGGAATTTTCGCAAGCAACTAAAGTTGATTTTTCGACAGTCTTAAAAGTTTAAGTATTTTTTATGAATTTTTAATTGACGTACGTTTTTAACTCCAATTTTTTGAATTAAATAAAGAATCGACTTTAAGGTAAAATAAGTCAGTCTTGTGCGACTCAAACTTAAAGTTTTTTAGTCTTAAATCAAAGCTTGGACTTTTCAAAAGCAAGTAAAGTTGATTTTTTGACAGTCTTAAAAGTTTAAGTATTTTTTATGAATTTTTAATTAAAAAATCGTCTTTTCTTTACTCCATTTTTTTAATTAAACAAAGAATCGACTTTAAGGTAAAATAAATCAGTCTTGTGCGACTCAAGCTTAAGGTTTTTTAGTCTTAAATCAAAGCTTGGACTTTTCGCAAGCAACTAAAGCTGTTTTTTTGACAGTCTTAAAAGTTTAAGTATTTTTTATGAATTTTTTAATTATAAATCGTACGTTTTTTACTCCAATTTCTTGAATTAAAAAAAGAATCGAGTTTAAGGTAAAATAAAGCAGTCTGGTGCGACTCAAACTTAAGGTTTTTTAATCTTAAATCAAAGCTTGGACTTTTTGCAAGCAAGTAAAGTTGATTTTTTTACAGTCTTAAAAGTTTAAGTATTTTTTATGAATTTTTAATTAAAAAATTGTACGCTTTTTAATCATTTTTTTTAAATTAAACAAAGAATCGACTTTAAGGTAAAATAAATCAGTCTTACGCGACTCAAACTTAAGGTTTTTTAGTCTTAAATCAAAGCTTGGACTCTTCGCAAGCAACTTAAGTTGATTTTTTGACAGTCTTAAAAGTTTAAGTATTTTTCATGAATTTTTAATTAGATAATCGTACGTTTTTTCCTTCAATTTCTTGAATTAAACAAAGAATCGACTTTAAGGTAAAATAAGTCAGTCTTGCGCGACTCAAACTTAAGGTTTTTTTAGTCTTAAATCAAAGCTTGGACTTTTCACAAGCAAGTAAAGTTGATTTTTTTACAGTCTTAAAAGTTTAAGTATTTTTTTATGAATTTTTAATTGAAAAATCGTCCTTTTTTACTCCAATTTCTTGAATTAAACAAAGAATCGACTTTAACGTAAAATAAATCAGTCTTGTGCGACTCAAACTTAAGGTTTTTTAGTCTTAAATCAAAGCTTGGACTTTTCGTAAGCAACTAAAGTTGATTTTTTGACAGTCTTAAAAGTTTAAATATTTTTTATGATTTTTTTAATTTAAAATCGTACGTTTTTTACTCCAATTTCTTGAATTAAACAAAGAATCGACTTTAACGTAAAATAAATCAGTCTTGTGCGACTCAAACTTAAGGTTTTTTAGTCTTAAATCAAAGCTTGGACTCTTCGCAAGCAACTTAAGTTGATTTTTTGACAGTCTTAAAAGTTTAAGTATTTTTCATGAATTTTTAATTAGATAATCGTACGTTTTTTCCTTCAATTTCTTGAATTAAACAAAGAATCGACTTTAAGGTAAAATAAGTCAGTCTTGCGCGACTCAAACTTAAGGTTTTTTTAGTCTTAAATCAAAGCTTGGACTTTTCACAAGCAAGTAAAGTTGATTTTTTTACAGTCTTAAAAGTTTAAGTATTTTTTTATGAATTTTTAATTGAAAAATCGTCCTTTTTTACTCCAATTTCTTGAATTAAACAAAGAATCGACTTTAAGGTAAAATAAATCAGCCTTGCGCGACTCAAACTTAAGGTTTTTTAGTCTTAAATCAAAGCTTGGACTTTTCGCAAGCAATTAAAGTCGATTTTTTACAGTCTTAAAAGTTTAAATATTTTTTATGATTTTTTTAATTTAAAATCGTACGTTTTTTACTCCAATTTCTTGAATTAAACAAAGAATCGACTTTAACGTAAAATAAATCAGTCTTGTGCGACTCAAACTTAAGGTTTTTTAGTCTTAAATCAAAGCTTGGACTTTTCGTAAGCAACTAAAGTTGATTTTTTGACAGTCTTAAAAGTTTAAGTATTTTTTATGAATTTTTAATTATTAATCGTACGTTTTTTACTCCAATTTTTTTAATTAAACAAAGAATCGAATTTAAGGTAAAATAAATCAGTCTTGTGCGACTCAAACTTAAGTTTTTTAGTCTTAAATCAAAGCTTGGACTTTTCGCAAGCAACTAATGTTGATTTTTCGACAGTCTTAAAAGTTTAAGAATTTTTTATGAATTTTTAATTGAAAAATCGTACGTTTTTTCCTTCAATTTCTTGAATTAAACAAAGAATCGACTTTAACGTAAAATAAATCAGTCTTGTGCGACTCAAACTTAAGGTTTTTTAGTCTTAAATCAAAGCTTGGACTCTTCGCAAGCAACTTAAGTTGATTTTTTGACAGTCTTAAAAGTTTAAGTATTTTTCATGAATTTTTAATTAGATAATCGTACGTTTTTTCCTTCAATTTCTTGAATTAAACAAAGAATCGACTTTAAGGTAAAATAAGTCAGTCTTGCGCGACTCAAACTTAAGGTTTTTTTAGTCTTAAATCAAAGCTTGGACTTTTCACAAGCAAGTAAAGTTGATTTTTTTACAGTCTTAAAAGTTTAAGTATTTTTTTATGAATTTTTAATTGAAAAATCGTCCTTTTTTACTCCAATTTCTTGAATTAAACAAAGAATCGACTTTAACGTAAAATAAATCAGTCTTGTGCGACTCAAACTTAAGGTTTTTTAGTCTTAAATCAAAGCTTGGACTTTTCGTAAGCAACTAAAGTTGATTTTTTGACAGTCTTAAAAGTTTAAGTATTTTTTATGAATTTTTAATTATTAATCGTACGTTTTTTACTCCAATTTTTTTAATTAAACAAAGAATCGAATTTAAGGTAAAATAAATCAGTCTTGTGCGACTCAAACTTAAGTTTTTTAGTCTTAAATCAAAGCTTGGACTTTTCGCAAGCAACTAATGTTGATTTTTCGACAGTCTTAAAAGTTTAAGAATTTTTTATGAATTTTTAATTGAAAAATCGTACGTTTTTTCCTTCAATTTCTTGAATTAAACAAAGAATCGACTTTAACGTAAAATAAATCAGTCTTGTGCGACTCAAACTTAAGGTTTTTTAGTCTTAAATCAAAGCTTGGACTCTTCGCAAGCAACTTAAGTTGATTTTTTGACAGTCTTAAAAGTTTAAGTATTTTTCATGAATTTTTAATTAGATAATCGTACGTTTTTTCCTTCAATTTCTTGAATTAAACAAAGAATCGACTTTAAGGTAAAATAAGTCAGTCTTGCGCGACTCAAACTTAAGGTTTTTTTAGTCTTAAATCAAAGCTTGGACTTTTCACAAGCAAGTAAAGTTGATTTTTTTACAGTCTTAAAAGTTTAAGTATTTTTTTATGAATTTTTAATTGAAAAATCGTCCTTTTTTACTCCAATTTCTTGAATTAAACAAAGAATCGACTTTAACGTAAAATAAATCAGTCTTGTGCGACTCAAACTTAAGGTTTTTTAGTCTTAAATCAAAGCGTGGACTTTTCGGAAGCAACTAAGATTGATTTTTTTACAGTCTTAAAGGTTTAAGTATTTCTTATGAATTTTAAATTAAAACATCGTCCTTTTTTTTACTCCAATTTTTTGAATTAAACAAAGAATCGACTTTAAGGTAAAATAAGTCAATGTTGCGCGTCTAAAACTTAAGGTTTTTTAGTCTTAAATCAAAGCTTGGACTTTTCGCAAGCAACTAAAGTTGATTTTTTGGCAGTCTTAAAAGTTTAAGTATTTTTTTATGAATTTTTAATTAAAAAATCGTCCCTTTTTTACTCCAATTTCTTGAATTAAACAAAGAATCGACTTTAAGGTAAAATAAATCAGTCTTGTGCGACTCAAACTTAAGGTTTTTTAGTCTTAAATCAAAGCTTGGACTTTTCGTAAGCAACTAAAGTTGATTTTTTGACAGTCTTAAAAGTTTAAGTATTTTTTATGAATTTTTAATTATTAATCGTACGTTTTTTACTCCAATTTTTTTAATTAAACAAAGAATCGACTTTAAGGTAAAATAAATCAGTCTTGCGCGACTCAAACTTAAGGTTTTTTAGTCTCAAATCACAGCTTGGACTTTTCGCAAGCAATTAAAGTTGATTTTTTACAGTCTTAAAAGTTTAAGTATTTTTTATGAATTTTTAATTAAAAAATCGTACGTTTTTTACTCCAATTTCTTGAATTAAACAAAGAATCGACTTTAACGTAAAATAAATCAGTCTTGTGCGACTCAAGCTTAAGGTTTTTTAGTCTTAAATCAAAGCTTGGGCTTTTCGCAAGCAACTAAAGTTGATTTTTTGACAGTCTTAAAAGTTTAAGTATTTTTTATGAATTTTTAATTAAAAAATCGTCCTTTTTTTACTCCATTTTTTTAATTAAACAAAGAATCGACTTTAACGTAAAATAAATCAGTCTTGCGCGACTCAAACTTAAGGATTTTCAGTCTTAAATCAAAGCTTGGACTTTTCGCAAGCAACTAAATTTGATTTTTCGACAGTCTTAAAAGTTTAAGTACTATTTTATGAATTTTTAATTAAAAAATCGTCCTTTTTTACTCCAATTTCTTGAATTAAACATAGAATCGACTTTAAGGTAAAATAAATCAGTCTTACGCGACTCAAACTTAAGGTTTTTCAGTCTTAAATCAAAGCGTGGACTCTTCGCAAGCAACTAAAGTTGATTGTTTGACAGTCTTAAAAGTTTAAGTATTTTTTATGAATTTTTAATTAAAAAATCGTACGTTTTTTACTCCATTTATTTAAATTAAACAAAGAATCGACTTTAAGGTAAAATAAATCAGTCTTGTGCAACTCAAACTTAAGGTTATTTAGTCTTAAATCAAAGCTTGGACTTTTCGCAAGCAAGTAAAGTTGATTTTTTCACAGTCTTAAAAGTTTAAGTATTTTTTTATGAATTTTTAATTAAAAAATCGTACGTTTTTTCCACCAATTTCTTGAATTAAACAAAGAATCGACTTTAAGGTAAAATAAATCAGTCTTGTGCGACTCAAACTTAAGGTTTTTTAGTCTTAAATCAAAGCTTGGGCTTTTCGCAAGCAACTAAAGTTGATTTTTCGACAGTCTTAAAAGTTTAAGTATTTTTTATGAATTTTTAATTAAAAAATCGTACGTTTTTTCCTTCAATTTCTTGAATTAAAGAAAGAATCGACTTTAAGGTAAAATAAATCAGTCTTGTGCGACTCAAACTTAAGTTTTTTAGTCTTAAATCAAAGCTTGGGCTTTTCGCAAGCAACTAAAGTTGGTTTTTTGACAGTCTTAAAACTTTAAGTATTTTTTATGAATTTTTAAATCAATTGAAAGTAACATTGTTTCTCACTATTTAAAAATTACTTAAAAATACACTAAGCTTAAGAATGATATAAAGCGTGCTGGGAGTATTTGAGGAAGGATCAAGCTTGAGATTAAAAACAAAAGCAACGAAAATTTTACACTAATATTGGGATTATTAAGACTTAAAATTCATGAAAAAAAAAATGTTACGTTTTTTTGTGTGATTTTCTTATTTTAAAATTACTTAAAAATCAACTAAGCTTAAATTTACACAAATACAATTCAGATAATTCAATAAAGAATTAAGCTTGAGATTAAAGTTGGTAATTTCAAAATTTGCTCGCTGAGCTTAGAATTATCGGGACTTAATGTCAAGTGAGTCGATTCGTTTCGTATGAATTGAAAGTAAAATTGTTTCTCATTATTTAAAAATTACTTAAAGATAAACTAAGCATGAGAATGATATAAAGCGTGTTGAGAGTATTTGAGGAAGGTTTAGGCTTGAGATTAAAACCAAAAACAAAGAAAATTGTACCATAAGATTGGGGTTATTAAGACTTAAAATTGATGAAAAAAAAATGTTGTTTTTTTGTGTGATTTTCTTATTTTAAAATTATTAAAAAAATAATTGAGGTTAAGATTAAAATAAATAAAGTTTAAATTGTTAAGAATAGGACTAAGCTTGAGATTAAGGTTTTAAATAAGGAAATTAATACGCTCAGTTTAAATTAATTAAAACTTAAAAGTTGATTCGAAGAATTTGTTTTAAATTTGTAGTGATTTTATTATTTGAAAATTATTTAAAAATCAACTAAGCTTAAAATTAACAGAATTTCCGCTCAAATTATTCAAAAAAGGATTGAGCCTTAGATTAAACTTGGTAATTTCAAAAGTCGAAAGCTGAGCTTAGAATTATTGAGATTTAAATTCAAGTGAATTATTTCTCGCTATTTAAAAAATATTTAAAAAAATATTAAGCTTGACAATAACATAAAAAAGCACTCAGATTATTCGAAGGATGATTGGACTTAAGGTTAACGTTGTAAACAACGAATATTGTACGCTAAGTTCAAAATTATCAGAACCTATATTTGACGCAAAAAAATTTGTTTTCTATTTTAATCGATTTTTTTATTGCAAAATTATTTAAATATCAATTAAGCTTAAAATTAACATAAATGTCATAAATCCCGTGGTTTTACTCTTATCTTAAAGATTTCATTGCAGTCGACTTAAATTTAAGGCAAAACGATTTTTTGTTATGTTGAAATAAATCGGAAAATAACGTTTTAACTTTGAGCTTCTGCAATTCCACACTAAGCTTAAATATATTCGTACAATCTACATACAGTAATTGCTTGATTCTTCCTGAAACGATTTCAGTTGTTGTTTATTTAGACTTAAATCGTTAGGATTATTTAAAGTCTAAAGGATTTTATTTTAAGTTAAAACAAATTGGGAAATTTAATTCAAAATTTAAGCTCCTGTGTTTCTACCCTAAGCTTTAAGATTTCATTGAAATCGACTTAAAATCATAGCTTCAAACTTTCTCGAACGATTTCAATAGTTTTTTCGCTAAATCTTAAGTCGTTAAGATTTTTTGTGATTTTTATAAACCTTAAAGGATTTTTTAATACTTGAAACCAATCTGGAAATATTATTTCATATTTAAGTTCCTGTGTTTACACTCTAAGCTTAAAGATTTCATTGACATCGACTTAAAATCATAGCTTAAACCTTTCTGGAACGATTTCAGTAATTTTTTCACTAAATCTTAAATCATTAAGATTTTTTGTGATTCTTATAAACCAAAAAGGATTTTTTTATACTTGAAACCAATCTGGAAATATCATTTCATATTTAAGCTCCTGTGTTTCTACTCTAAGCTTAAATATTTCATTGACATCAACTTAAAATCATAGCTTAAACCTTTCTGGAACGATTTAAGTAGTTTTTTCACTAAATCTTAAGTCGTTAAGATTTTTTGTAATTTTTTTAAACAAAAGATTTTTTATAATTGAAACCAATCAGGATAAATCATTTCATATTTAAACTCCTGTATTTCTACTCTAAGCTTAAAGATTTCATTACAATTAATTTAAAATAATAACTTGACTTTTTGTGAAGCGATTACAATATGTTTTTAAGCAAATCTTAAATCGTTAAGGTTTTTTTAAAGGCAAACAGAATTGGTTTAGTTTGAAATAAATCGTTTCAACTTAACCTCCTGTAATTGCATCCAAAACTTAAAAATGTCTTTGAAACTCACATGAAATCACAGCTTTATTCGTACTGAAACGATTGCAATTGTTTCTTCACTAAATCTTAAATCATTAAGAATGTAATGATTTTTTAAAGGCAAGCCGATTTTTTTAAATTTTAAACAAATTGGGAAATACCGTTTCAATTTTAAGTTCTTGTAATTCCACGCACAACTTAACTATTTCGATGCAATCGATCGAAACTCGTAGCTTGATGCTTCCTGCAGCGAACGCAATTGTTTTTTCACTAAATCTTAAATCGTTAAGATTTTTTCTGATTTTTATAAACCACAAAGGATTTTTTAAAACTTGAAACTAATCGGGAAATATTATTTCATATTTAAGCTCCTGTGTTTCTACTCTAAGCTTAAAGATTACAGTGAAATCGACTTAAGATCATAGCTTAAACCTTTCTGGAACGATTTCAGTAGTTTTTTCACTAAATCTTAAATCGTTAAGATGTTTTCTGATTTTTATAAACAACAGAGGATTTTTTATAATTGGAACCAATCTGGAAATATCATTTCATATTTAAGTTCCGGTGTTTTCACTCTAAGCTTAAATATTGTATTAACATCGACTTAAAATCATAGCTTAAACATTTCTGGAACGATTTAAATAGTTTTTTCAGTAAATCTTAAGTCGTTAAGATTTTTTGTGATTTTTTTAAACCACAAAGGATTTTTTGTATATTTTAAACCAATCTAGAAAAATTATTTTATACTTAAGTTTCTGTGTTTCTACTCTAAGCTTAAATATTTCATTGAAATTGACTTAAAATCATAGCTTAAACCTTTCTCGAACGATTTAAATAGTTTTTTCACTAAATCTTAAGTCCTTAAGATTTTTTGTGATTTTTATTAACAACAAACGATTTTTTTATTTTTGAAACCAATTGTGAAATATTATTTCATATTTAAGTTCTTCAGTTTCTAGTCTAAGCTTAAATATTTCATTGATATCGACTTAAAATCATAGCTTAAACCTTTCTGGAACGATTTCAATAGTTTTTCACTAAATCTTAAATCGTTAAGATTTTTTTGTGATTTTTATAAACCATAAAGAATTTTTTTATACTTGAAATCAATCTGGAAATATCATTTCATATTTAAGTTTCTGTATTTCTACTCTAAGCTTAAAGATTTCATTGACGTCGACTTAAAATCATAGCTTAAACCTTTCTGGAACGATTTCAATAGTTTTTTTCATTAAATATTAAATCTTTAAGATTTTTTGTGATTTTTATAAACCTCAAAGGATTTTTTATGCTTGAAACAAATCTAGAAGTATTATTTCATATTTTAGCTCCTGTGTTTCTACTCTAAGCTTAAAAATTACATTGAAATCGACTTAAGATCATAGCTTAAACCTTTTTGGAACGATTTAAATAGTTTTTTCAGTAAATCTTAAGTCGTTAAGATTTTTTGTGATTTTTATAAACCACAAAGGATTTTTTTAAACTTGAAACCAATCGGGAAATATCATTTCATATTTAAGCTCCTGTGTTTCTACTCTAAGCTTAAATATTTCATTAACATCGACTTAAAATCATAGCTTAAGCCTTTCTGGAACGCTTTCAGTAGTTTTTTCACTAAATCTTAAGTCGTTAAGATTTTTTGTGATTTTTTTATTAGACTATATAGTCTCTCATACTCTTTCTCTCTTTGTGTGTCTCTCTCACTTTATCTTTCCATTATCTCATCCGAATTGTTTCAGACTTGCTATCGGAGTTCATTCCTGTTACTTTTATATTTCTTTCCGCTCTGTTCCTTTATTATTCCTGACGTTTATTTGATTCGACTTTCCTTACTTTTTTTTTCTTTCGTTTCGATACCGCGGAAAAGTTGCTCACGTCGGAAAAAGTTTAGCGGGGATTTGAATAATAAATGTATACTCCCTCCCTCTCTCCCTCACTCTCACACACACGAAGAAAAAAAAAGAATTCGAATAAGAAACTGCACGGAATGTTAAAAAGTTTAAATGGAATATAAGAAATAATGGTTATTCAGTATTTTCAACTCGAATAAATCCTCGCATCGAACTCTAACAAGTCTCACGCTCGGATCAACAGGGTTCGGAATATCACGGGATTGAATCAGCTGAGGAATGTTCAAGATTCTATTCGCGCTTAAATACGCGAGTCCGGAGCGCTTAAGTGTGGAATAATTGAGCGCGTAAAGTTGGAATTGAAATTAAAAAAAAAATACATACATTTAAGTCTTATTATTAAGGCTTATATAAGTCTTAAAAAAATACATACATTTAAATCTTATTATTAAGACTTAAATAAGTCTTATTATTAATTGAAATTAAAAAAAAATTACATTTAAGTCTTATTATTAAGACTTAAATGTATGTATTTTTTTTTGTAATTTCAATTCCAAATTAACGCGCCCAATTATTCCACACTTAATCATAGCTTAGAGTGCGAATTTTGAAATTACTATCTTTATTCTCATGCTTAATTATTCCTTGAATTATGTGTGCGGGATTTATGCTAATTTTAAGCTTAGCTGATTTTTAAATAATTTTTAAATAACAAAAAAGCGTTTAAAAAAGAAAACACATTATTTGTGTTAAATATCTGTCTTGATTATTTTGAACTTAGCGTGCAATATTCGTTGTTTTCAAGTTTAATCTCAAGCCCTTTCTTCGAATAATCTGAGTGATTTTTAGGTTATTCTCAAGTTTAATAAATTTTTAAATGATTTTTAAAGAGTGAGAAACAATTTAATGAAACGAAGCGATTGACTCGACTTTAAGTCTCAATAATTCTAAGCCCAGCATTGGAATTTTAAAATTGCAAACTTTAGTCTAAAGCTTAATACTTCTTGGAATAATCTGAGTGTGACTTACGTTAATTTTAAGCTTAGCTGATTTTTAAATAATTTTCAAATAAGATAATCAATAAAAAAGAAAAATAATTGTTTAACTCAACTTTTAAGTTTTAATAATTTTAAACTGAGCGTACAAATTTCCTTTTTTAAAACCTTAATCTCAAGCTTAGTTCTGTTCATTATAATTTAAGCTTTATTTATGCTAATATTAACCTCAATTATTTTTTAAATAATTTTAAAATAAGAAAATCACAAAAAACGTAACATTTTTGATTCATCAATTTTAAGTCTTAATAATTTCAATCTTAGAGTACAATTTTCTTTGTTTTTCGTTTTAGTCTCAAACTTAAACCTTTCTCTAATACTCTCATCACGCTTTATATCATTCTCAAGCTCAGTTTATTTTTAAGTAATTTTTAAATAATGAGAAACAATGTTACTTTCAATTCAAACGAAACGAATCGATTCGCTCGACTTTAAGTCTCCATGATTCTAAGCTCAGCGAGAAAATTTTGAAATTACCAACTTTAATATCAAGCTTAATCCTTTATTGATATATCTGACTAGTATTTGTATTAATTTTAAGCTTAGTTGACTTTTAAATAATTTTCAAATATCAAAATCACTACAAAATTAAAACAAATTCTTCAACTCATCTTTTAAGTTTCAATAATTTCAAACTGAGCGTACAAATGTCATTCTTTAAAACTTTAATCTCAAGATTAGTTCTTTTCCTTATAATATAAACTTATTTCTTTATTAATCTTAACCTTAATTAATTTTTAAATAATTTTAAAATAAGAAAATGCCACAAAAAAACCTAACAATTTCTTTTCATTAACTTTAAGTCTTAATAATCTCAATCTTAGAGTACAATTTTCTTTGTTTTTAGTTTTAATCTCAAGCTTAATCCTTTCTCTAATACTCTCATCACGCTTTACATCATTCTCAAGCTCAGTTTATTTTTAAGTAATTTTTAAATAGTGCAAAACAATGTTACTTTGAATTCAAACGAAACGAATCAATTCGCTCGACTTTAAGTCTCCATAATTCTAAGCTCAGCGAGAAAATTTCGAAATTACCAACTTTAATCTCAAGATTAATCCATTATTGATACATCTGTCTAGTATTTGTATTAATTTTAAGCTTAGTTTATTTTTAAATAATTTTCAAATCTTAAGTTAATTTTAAAAATAAGTAAAAACAATGCAAACGATTTTTTGTTTTGTTGGCGATTTCTAATATATAAGTTTAAGCTCCCATAATTCTGGACTTAAAACACTAATTGACATTTCACAAACTTAGACACATAGCTTAGACCTTCTCCGACCATTTTATTAGTTTTGATAAATTTAAGCTTAACTTATATTTTTTTTATATTTTTTTATTGGAATTAAATCAAATTATCTTTTTTTTTTCTTAAGCGATTTGAATACAACTTTAAGCCCTAGGTAAAGTGTAGACTTAAAAAAAACAATTGGCACTCGGATACATAGCACAATCCTTCTCTAAGAACTTTAGTTGTTTTTTTTATACTTTTAAGCTCAACTAATATTTATTTACGATTTTTTAAGAATTATTCAAACTCAGTAAGCGATTTCGAGTATACAACTTTAAATCCTCATAAGTCTCGACTTAAAACCCCAATTGACATTTCACAAACTTAGACACATAGCTTAGTCCTTCTCCAAGAATTGTTATTAATTAAAAATATAAGCTTAACTTATATTTTTAGAAATAAAAAAAAAACAATTCAATCAAATTTACCTTTTTTTACTAAGCGTTTTCAAGTTAACACATTTAAGCTCCCATAATTCTCGTCTTAAAAAAGCAATTGACATTTTACAAACTTAGTTACAAAGCCTAACCCTTCTTCGGCAACTTTTGTTGTTTTTTTAGTAATTTTAAGCTCAACTTATATTTTTTACGAATTTTTAAAAATAATTCAAACAAATTTTCGTATTTCACGAAGCGATTTCGTGTTTGCAAATTTAAGCTCCCGTAATTCTATAGTTAAAACACTAATTGACATTTTACAAATTTAGACACAAAGCTTAGACGTTTTTTTCTTAATTTTAAGCTTAGCTTATATATTTTTTTACATAATTAAAAAAAAACAATTCAATTAAATTTTCCTTTTTTATCACTAAGCGGTTTCAAATTTAAAACTTTAAGCCCCCATAGTTCTAGACTTAAAACACTAATTGACATTTTACAAACTTAGACACATAGCTCAGACCTTCTATAACAAATTTTACAAGATTTTTAATAATTTTAAGCTTAACTTATATTTTTTTTAACAAAATTAAAAAAAACAATTCAATCAAATTTTCATTTTTTTATCACTAAGCGGTTTCAAATTCATAACTTTAAGCCCCCATAATTCTAGACTTAAAACACTAATTGACATTTTACAAACTTAGACACATAGCTCAGACCTTCTATAACAAATTTTACAAGATTTTTATTAATTTTAAGCTTAACTTATATTTTTTTTAACAAAATTAAAAAAAACAATTCAATCAAATTTTCATTTTTTTATCACTAAGCGGTTTCAAATTCATAAATTTAAACCCCCATAATTCTAGACTTAAAACACTAATTGACATTTTACAAACTTAGACACATAGCTCAGACCTTCTATAACAAATTTTACAAGATTTTTATTAATTTTAAGCTTAACTTATATTTTTTTAACAAAATTAAAAAAAAACAATTCAATCAAATTTTCCTTTTTTTATCACTAAGCGGTTTCAAATTTATAACTTTAAGCCCCCATAATTCCGGACTTAAAAAAAACAATTGGCATTTTACAAACATATATAGCGTAACGCTTCTCCAATAACCTTTGTTGTTTTATTTTTGATAATTTTAAGTTTAACTTATATTTTTTACAAAAAACAATTCAAACCAATAATCGTTTTGCCAGTAAGCGATTTCGAGTTTACAACGTTAAGCCTCCATTATTCTCGACTTAAAACACGAATTGACATTTTATGCACTTAGCTTAATCCATTTCCAACAAGTTTTAGTAGTTTTTCGATTAATTTAAGCTTAACTTATATTTTTTACAATTAAAAAAAAACAATTCAAGGAATTTTTCTTTTATTTTAATTAAGTGATTTCCAGTTCACAACTTTAAGCCTCCGTAATTCAAGACTTAATCCCTTGTTTCGTGTTTTACAAACTCAGACACAAAGCTTAATCCTTCCACAACATCTTTCATTGAGATTTTGGTAATTTTAAGCTCCACTTATATTTTTTTATAAGTTTTCAAAAACAACTCAACCAATTTTTTATTCGATTGGGTTTTTCAGTTCACATTTCTGCGCTTAACTCACAAGTTGCGATTTTTTCAACTCCAACTCAAATCTTAATCCTTCTTTAATGGAATAAAGCAAATTTTGAGTCAAGATTGAGTTCGTTCCAATTTTAATAATAATAATAAAAAGATACAGCTAGGTTTGTGCATTTTCTTGTAATTTTTTTCTTTAAGTTATTATCCCGCGTTCTGCTGAGGTGAATCTCGTTGTTATTCAGAAGGTGGTTGAGCGAGGTGAAAAGGAGGGGGGGGAGGTTCATGAAGGCGCGACGGCGGGAGCGTAACCCTGTACGTGCGCCGAAATTTTCATCCGCTCGCTTCTGAAGCCTCGTGAATATCAAACTCCATTAAGCGCACACATATTTTTACAACTTAATCATATAAATTTATCTCGACGTTAATAAATTCCCTGTTCTTTACGATTAAGCTAGAAAATGCGATTCAAGTACGCTAAGCGTGAAGACACAGCCGCTTAAATTTGAACAGGCGGAAATATGTGTTTGTTTTTAGATTTGCGGAAAGTTTGAAAATTCATGAAACAAATCAATTAAGCTTAAAAGAATCTTAAGCTTACGTAGTGATGTTAGCGGAAAGACTGTTCTTTGCGATTAAGCTTAAAAACGCGACTCAAGTACGCTAAGCGTGAAAACACAGCCGCTTAAATTTGAACGGGCGGAAATATGTGTTTGTTTTTAGATTTCCAGAAAGTTTGAAAATTCATGAAATAAATCAATTAAGCTTAAAACAATCTTAAGCGTACGTAGTGATGTTAGCGGAAAGACTGTTCTTTGCGATTAAGCTTGAAAACGCGACTCAAGTACGCTAAGCGTGAAAACACAGCCGCTTAAATTTGAACAGGCGGAAATATGTGTTTGTTTTTAGATTTGCAGAAAGTTTGAAAATTCATGAAATAAATCAATTAAGCTTAAAACAATCTTAAGCGTACGTAGTGATGTTAGCGGAAAGACTGTTCTTTGCGATTAAGCTTGAAAACGCGACTCAAGTACGCTAAGCGTGAAAACACAGCCGCTTAAATTTGAACAGGCGGAAATATGTGTTTGTTTTTAGATTTGCAGAAAGTTTGAAAATTCATGAAATAAATCAATTAAGCTTAAAACAATCTTAAGCGTACGTAGTGATGTTAGCGGAAAGACTGTTCTTTGCGATTAAGCTAGAAAACACGACTCAAGTACGCTAAGCGTGAAAGCACAGCCGCTTAAATTCGAACGGGCGGAAATATGTGTTTATTTTTAGATTTGCAGAAAGTTTGAAAATTCATGAAATAAATCAATTAAGCTTAAAACAATCTTAAGCGTACGTAGTGATGTTAGCGGAAAGACTGTTCTTTACGATTAAGCTTGAAAACACGACTCAAGTACGCTAAGCGTGAAAGCACAGCCGCTTAAATTCGAACGGGCGGAAATATGTGTTTGTTTTTAGATTTTCAGAAAGATTGAAAATTCATGAAACAAATCAATTAAGCTTAAAACAATCTTAAGCGTACGTAGTGATGTTAGCGGAAAGACTGTTATTTACGATTAAGCTAGATAACACGACTCAAGTACGCTAAGCGTGAAAGCACAGCCGCTTAAATTCGAACGGGCGGAAATATGTGTTTATTTTTAGATTTGCAGAAAGTTTGAAAATTCATGAAATAAATCAATTAAGCTTAAAACAATCTTAAGCGTTCGTAATGATGTTAGCGGAAAGACTGTTATTTACGATTAAGCTAGAAAACACGACTCAAGTACGCTAAGCGTGAAAACATAGCCGCTTAAATTTGAACGGGCGGAAATATGTGTTTGTTTTTAGATTTCCAGAAAGTTTGAAAATTCATGAAATAAATCAATTAAGCTTAAAACAATCTTAAGCGTACGTAGTGATGTTAGCGGAAAGACTGTTCTTTGCGATTAAGCTTGAAAACGCGACTCAAGTACGCTAAGCGTGAAAACACAGCCGCTTAAATTTGAACAGGCGGAAATATGTGTTTGTTTTTAGATTTGCAGAAAGTTTGAAAATTCATGAAATAAATCAATTAAGCTTAAAACAATCTTAAGCGTACGTAGTGATGTTAGCGGAAAGACTGTTCTTTGCGATTAAGCTTGAAAACGCGACTCAAGTACGCTAAGCGTGAAAACACAGCCGCTTAAATTTGAACAGGCGGAAATATGTGTTTGTTTTTAGATTTGCAGAAAGTTTGAAAATTCATGAAATAAATCAATTAAGCTTAAAACAATCTTAAGCGTACGTAGTGATGTTAGCGGAAAGACTGTTCTTTGCGATTAAGCTTGAAAACGCGACTCAAGTACGCTAAGCGTGAAAACACAGCCGCTTAAATTTGAACAGGCGGAAATATGTGTTTGTTTTTAGATTTGCAGAAAGTTTGAAAATTCATGAAATAAATCAATTAAGCTTAAAACAATCTTAAGCGTACGTAGTGATGTTAGCGGAAAGACTGTTCTTTGCGATTAAGCTTGAAAACGCGACTCAAGTACGCTAAGCGTGAAAACACAGCCGCTTAAATTTGAACAGGCGGAAATATGTGTTTGTTTTTAGATTTGCAGAAAGTTTGAAAATTCATGAAATAAATCAATTAAGCTTAAAACAATCTTAAGCGTACGTAGTGATGTTAGCGGAAAGACTGTTCTTTGCGATTAAGCTAGAAAACACGACTCAAGTACGCTAAGCGTGAAAGCACAGCCGCTTAAATTCGAACGGGCGGAAATATGTGTTTATTTTTAGATTTGCAGAAAGTTTGAAAATTCATGAAATAAATCAATTAAGCTTAAAACAATCTTAAGCGTACGTAGTGATGTTAGCGGAAAGACTGTTCTTTGCGATTAAGCTAGAAAACACGACTCAAGTACGCTAAGCGTGAAAGCACAGCCGCTTAAATTCGAACGGGCGGAAATATGTGTTTATTTTTAGATTTGCAGAAAGTTTGAAAATTCATGAAATAAATCAATTAAGCTTAAAACAATCTTAAGCGTACGTAGTGATGTTAGCGGAAAGACTGTTCTTTACGATTAAGCTTGAAAACACGACTCAAGTACGCTAAGCGTGAAAGCACAGCCGCTTAAATTCGAACGGGCGGAAATATGTGTTTGTTTTTAGATTTGCAGAAAGTTTGAAAATTCATGAAATAAATCAATTAAGCTTAAAACAATCTTAAGCGTACATAGTGATGTTAGCGGAAAGACTGTTCTTTACGATTAAGCTAGATAACACGACTCAAGTACGCTAAGCGTGAAAACACAGCCGCTTAAATTCGAACGAGCGGAAATATGTGTTTGTTTTTAGATTTTCAGAAAGATTGAAAATTCATGAAACAAATCAATTAAGCTTAAAACAATCTTAAGCGTACGTAGTGATGTTAGCGGAAAGACTGTTATTTACGATTAAGCTAGATAACACGACTCAAGTACGCTAAGCGTGAAAGCACAGCCGCTTAAATTCGAACGGGCGGAAATATGTGTTTATTTTTAGATTTGCAGAAAGTTTGAAAATTCATGAAATAAATCAATTAAGCTTAAAACAATCTTAAGCGTTCGTAATGATGTTAGCGGAAAGACTGTTATTTACGATTAAGCTAGAAAACACGACTCAAGTACGCTAAGTGTGAAAACACAGCCGTTTAAATTCGAACGGGCGGAAATATGTGTTTGTTTTTAGATTTGCAGAAAGTTTGAAAATTCATGAAATAAATCAATTAAGCTTAAAACAATCTTAAGCGTACGTAGTGATGTTAGCGGAAAGACTGTTATTTACGATTAAGCTTGAAAACGCGACTAAAGGACGCTAAGCGTGAAGACACAGCCGCTTAAATTTGAACAGGCGGAAATATGTGTTTGTTTTTAGATTTCCAGAAAGTTTGAAAATTCATTAAACAAATCAATTAAGCTTAAAACAATCTTAAGCGTACGTAGTGATGTTAGCGGAAGGACTGTTCTTTGCGGTTAAACTGGAAAACGCGACTCAAGTACGCTAAGCGTGAAAACACAGCCGCTTAAATTTGAACCAGCGGAAATATGTGTTTGTTTTTAGATTTGCAGAAAGTTTGAAAATTCATGAAACAAATCAATTAAGCTTAAAACAATCTTAAGCGTACATAGTTATGTTAGCGGAAAGACTGTTATTTACGATTAAGCAAGAAAACGCGACTCAAGTACGCTAAGCGTGAAGACACAGCCGCTTAAATTTGAACAGGCGGAAATATGTGTTGGTTTTTAGATTTCCAGAAAGTTTGAAAATTCATGAAATAAATCAATCAAGCTTAAAACAATCTTAAGCGTACGTAGTGATGTTAGCGGAAAGACTGTTCTTTACGATTAAGCTAGAAAACACGATTCAAGTACGCTAAGCGTGAAAACACAGCCGCTTAAATTTGAACGGGCGGAAATATGTGTTTGTTTTTAGATTTTCAGAAAGTTTGAAAATTCATGAAATAAATCAATTAAGCTTAAAACAATCTTAAGCGTTAAGTCAATCTTTAAGCCTCCGTTTTGTTGATTCGCGTACGAATTTAAAGCAACGAGTCGCGTTGGTTTTAAATCAGTTCTAACGCTCAAATTTTATTCGTTTTCTTGAAACTGAGAAAGAAAAAAGGTAAGACGAGGACGAACAGGAACGAGATGAGAACTCAGGGAGGATTTGGGGAGGGTAGGGAGTGTGCCCCGTCGGTTTCGAGTGAAATTAGGCTCGAACAGGGCATAAATCTCCGCCAGCAAGGCGAAGGCGAAAGCGAGTCGAGGCGGCCGTGACTGGGAATATATTTATTGCCCTGAGCGGGCACTAAATAACTAAAATGCGGCTCGCGCGCGCTTCTCCTCCCATCCACCACATCCTCCCACTCCTTTCATCCCATTTCTTCTAACCTCGCACACTTCCTTTAATTTAATTTAATTTTTTTTTCCTTATACTCAAAACTTATTTTCACGCAAATATTTGATTTTCAGGTAAATTAATCAGTACAAGCAATAATTAAGCTTGAAATTAAGTGAATCTTAACAGAAATCGTTTCGGGATGTTAGAGCTTTAAGTCAAGCTTTGGAAAACCGAAGTACGATTTCGGTGCGTTAAGTTGTACAGCTTTAAAGCTGAGCATGTTTTTTTTTTAAATAATTTTCATTCGAATTAATAAAAAAAAAAAACAATAATTAAGCCTGATATTAAGTGAATCATAACAGAAATCGTTACGGAAAAGATATCACTTTAAGAAAAGCTTTGAAAATCCGAAATCCGCGCGCTGAGCGTTGAGCTGTTGAGATTTGAAGGCGGGGATTGTTTTATCCGAAAGAATCATTTGATTCTCAAAATAACAATCAATAATTAAGCTCGACGTTAAGTCGCTCTTTACAAAAATAATTCCGGGGAAAGATCGATTTTAAGTCAAGCTTTGAAAAAAAAAAACAAAATCCACACACTAAGCGTTGAGTTGTTGAACTTTAAAGCCGCGCATTGTTTTATTCAAAAAAAAAAGAATATTTTTATGGAAATTTATCAACAATAACAAACAATCATTGAATTTGCAGTTAAGTGAATATTTTCTGCAAGGACCAAGCTTTAAGTTAAGCTTTGAAAATTAAAAATCGACAAGCTGAGCGTTGAGTTGTTGAGCTTTAAACCCGAGCATTTTTTTTATCCGAAAGAAACATTTGATTTTAAAGGGAAATTGATCTATAATAACAAACAATAATTAAGCTTAGACTTAAGTGAATCGTTTCAGATACGATCGAGCTTTAAGTCAAACTTTGAAAAAACAAAATCCGCATCCTTAGCGTTGAGTTTTTGAGTCTTAAAGTCGTAGATTGTTTTATCCGAAAGAAACATTTGATTTTCAGCGAAATTAATCAATAAAAAACATTAATTAAGCTTGAAGTTGAGTGAATCTTCATAGAAATCGTTTTGGAAAGAATCGAGCTTTAAACCAAGCTTCCAGAAACCGAAATCCGCACGCTGAGCGTTGATTGGTTGAGCGTTAAAGCCTAGTATTGTTTTATTAGAAAGAAACATTTGATATTCAGGGAAATTAATCAATAATAAACAACTTTTAAGCCTAAAGTTAAGTGAATCTTTATAGAAATTATTTCGGAGAGTATTGAGCCTTAAATCAAGCTTTCAAAAACCGAAAACTACACGCTGAGCGTCGAGTTGTGGAGATATAAAACCCAAGCATTGTTTTATCTTAAAGAATAACATTGATTTTCATGGAAGTTAATGAATAAAGAAAAGTAATTAAGTTTGAAGTTTAAGTGAATCTTCATTGTAATCGTTTCGAAAAGTATTGAACTTTAAATTAAGCTTACAGAAACCGAAATCCGCACGTTGAGCGTTGAGTTATTGAGCTTTAAAGCCGAGCACTGTTTTTTCCGAAAGAAACATTTGATTTTCTGGTGAATTAATGGAAATAAATCTTGCACTTAAGTGCATCTTAATCAAAAATCGTTTTGGTAAGGATCGAGCTTTAAGTCGAGCTACGAAAAATCGAAATCGGTATATTGAACGTTAAGTTCTTGAGCTTAAAAGCCTAACATTGTTTCACCTAAAAATAACTTGTGATTTTAAGATTTATTTAATTAACAATATTAAGCTTAAGGTGAATCTTAACTGAAATAGTTTTAAGAAGGATTGAGCTTTAAGTCGTGATTCGACAAAACCGAAATCTGCACGCTGAGCTTTGAGTTGTTAAGCTTTAAAGTCAAGCATTGATTTATTCCGAAAGATACGTTTATTTTTAAATGGAATTAATCAATAACAAACAATAATTAAGCTTGAAGCTAAGCGAATCTTGAATGAAATCGTTTCAGGAAGCATAGAGCATTAACTTAAGCTTTGAAAAACAGAAATCTGCACTCTGAGCGTCGAGTTGTTGAGCTTTAAAGTCGAGCATTGTTTTAATCCGAAAGAAACATTTGATTTTCTCGGATTTAATCAATAACAAATAATAATTAAGCTTGAAGCTAAGTGAATCTTTACAGAAATCAGCTCGGGAAAGATTAATCTTTAAGTTAAGCTATGAAAAACCGAAATCCACATACTGAGCATTGAGTTGCTGAGCTTTAAACCCGAGCATTGTTTTAATCCAAAAGAAATATTTTATTTTCTGGCATTTAATCAATAACAAATAATAATTAAGCTTGAAGCTAAGCGAATCTTCAAATAAATCGTTTCAGGAAGCATCGAGCATTAACTTAAGCTTTGAAAAACAAAAATCCGCACTCTGAGCGTTGAGTTGTTGAGCTTTAAAGTCGAGCATTGTTTTAATCCGAAAGAAACATTTGATTTTCTGGGATTGAATCAAAAACAAACAATAATTAAGCTTGAAGCTAACTGAATCTTTACAGAAATCAGCTCGGGAAAGATTAAGCTTTAAGTTAAGCTATGAAAAACTGAAATCCGCACTCTGAGCGTTGAGTTGTTGAGCTTGAAACCCGAGCATTGTTTTAATCCGAAAGAAACATTTGATTTTCTGGGATTTAATCAAAAACAAACAATAATTAAGCTTGAAGCTAAGCGAATCTTTACAGAAATCAGCTCGGCAAAGATTAAGCTTTAAGTTAAGCTATGAAAAACTGAAATCCGCACTCTGAGCGTTGAGTTGTTGAGCTTGAAACCCGAGCATTGTTTTAACCCGAAAGAAACATTTGATTTTCTGGGATTTAATCAAAAACAAACAATAATTAAGCTTGAAGCTAAGCGAATCTTTACAGACATCAGCTCGGGAAAGATTAAGCTTTAAGTTAAGCTATGAAAAACCGAAATCTGCACGCTGAGCGTTGAGTTGTTGAGCTTTAAAGCCGAGCATTGTTTTAATCCGAAAGAAATATTTTATTTTCTCGGATTTAATCAAAAACAAACAATAATTAAGCTTGAAGCTAAGCGAATCTTTACATAAATTAACTCGGGAAAGATTAAGCTTTAAGTTAAGCTATGAAAAACCGAAATCCACACTCTGAGCGTTGAGTTGTTGAGCTTTAAAGCCGAGCATTGTTTTATCCGAAAGAAACATTTGATTTTCTCGGATTCAATCAATAACAAACAATAATTAAGCTTGAAGTTAAGTGAATCTTTACAGAAATCAGCTCGGGAAAGATTAAGCTTTAAGTTAAGCTATGAAAAATCGAAATCCGCACTCTGAGCGTTGAGTTGTTGAGCTTTAAACCCGAGCATTGTTTTAATCCGAAAGAAATATTTTATTTTCTGGAATTTAATCAATAACAAACAATAATTAAGCTTGAAGCTAAGTGAATCTTTGCAGAAATCAGCTCGGGAAAGATTAAGCTTTAAGTTAAGTCATGAAAAACCTAAATCCACACTCTGAGCGTCGAGTTGTTGAGCTTTAAAGCCGATCATAGTTTTATCCGAAAGAAATATTTGTTTTATATGGAAGTTAATCAATAATAAGCAATAATTAAGCTTAAAGTTCAGTGAATCTTAGCAGAAACCGTTTCGGGAAGGATCGCGGTTTAAGTCACGGTATGAAACACTTCGGTTTCCGTGTGCTAAGCGATCAGGACGACCGCGAGTTGGCTCTTTGCCCAAAAAATGAGCGAAAACGAGAACGATAGATACATAAATTGAGTACGTGTGGAAGTGAGAGAAAGTGAATGTGTGTGTGTGTGTGTGTGGGAGAGAGAAAGGAGAATCCCTCTTGTTACGTTTCAATCAGGCTCAGCGTTTCGCTCCCCCTTTTCCACTCACTCGTTTTCTTTTTTTTGTATTCCTTTCTTTATCGCTAATTTTCCTCGGTTCTCCCTCTCGGCGTTTTAATAATAACCCCGGCATTCAACAAATGCTAAGCTCACACACACACACAAACACACATTCAGACACAAAAGGATAGAAAAAAGGAAATGAAAAAAGGAGCCTCAATTATCCAATAAAAATTAATCACGGCTTTATCCTTCTTTTCGTTTGTTTCTTTCATTCAAATTTATTACTTTAATTTAATCAACGAAACGATAAAAACAAAATTAAATGAAACACACTCTTCTGTTTTCCTAAACAATTCGACAACATTTTTCTGTTTGTTTCTTCTAATTAATCACTTGGTAAAACATTATGAATAATTAGTTTAAAATTAGAAATAATATTCACTTGTTTTTTTTTTACTTAATACTTATTAGTAGTTGTTCTGACAACTATTAAGTTGAAATCAATGAAATGCGCAAGCTTAGATTAAAATTATTAGGACTTAAAGTTGATGTAGATAATAAATGAAAGACGACGCAAGCGCCATCTTTTATCTAATAATACCGGTGGTTGAACATTTTATTAAATTTATGTAAATAATTTTGTTCAGTTTTTTTTTAATATAAAATTATTTAAAATGCGCACAGGCTTAAAATGCACATGAATTGAACTAATGTTATCAGGGAAGGAATTAAGCTTGAGGTTTAAGTTAAAAACAACGAAATTTAGAGAGTCAATTTAGGATTATTTAGATTTAAAATTGACATAAAGATTAATTTCGTTCTTATAAACAGGTCAAGTTCGCCTTGCTTTAGTGGACGAAACAACGATTCTCGGTTGTCTATTTTGTGGACTCGAATGGCTAACGGCGCCACATGAAATTAGGCAAAATAGCTTAGAATAATCGCCTCATTGATCATTCGCTTAGCTTCAAGCTTAATTATTATTTGTTTTTGATTATTTCCATTTAAAAATAAATATTTCTTTCGGGTTAAAACAGTTCTCGCGTTTAATGCCCAACAACTCAACGCTCAGAGTGCGGATTTCGGTTTTTCATAGCTTAACTTAAAGCTTAATCATTCCCGAGCTGATTTCTGTAAAGATTCGCTTAGCTTCAAGCTTAATTATTGTTTGTTATTGATTAATTCCCTTTAAAAATAAACGTTTATTTGGGATAAAACTATGATAGGCTTTAAAGCTCAACAACTCAACGCTCAGCGTGCCGATTTCGGTTTTTCATAGCTTAACTTAAAGCTTAATCTTTCCCGAGCTGATTTCTGTGAAGATTCGCTTAGCTCCAAGCGTAATTATTATTTGTTATTGATTAAATCTCAGAAAATAAACTGTTTCTTTCGGATTAAAACAATGCTCGGCTTTAGAGCTCAACAATTCAACGCTCAGAGTGCAGATTTCTGTTATTCAAAGCTTAAGCTAATTCTGGATGCTTCCTGAAACGATTTCTTTGAAGATTCGCTTAGCTTCAAGCTTAATTATTGTTTGTTTTTGATTAAATCCCAGAAAATCAAATGTTTCTTTCGGATTAAAACAATGCTCGAATTTAAAGCTCAACAACTCGACGCTCAGCGTGCGGATTTCGGTTTTTTGAAAGCTTAACTTAAAGCTTAATCTTTCCCGAGCTGATTTCTCTAAAAATTCACTTAGCTTCAAGCTTAATTATTGTTTGTTTTTGATTAAATCCCAGAAAATCAAATTTTTCTTTCTTTAAAGCTCAACAACTCAACGCTCAGCTTTAGTTGTTAAGATATTTTTTTGTCGAGATGTGAAAACCCCAATGAAATCGCTTCGCAATATTTAAGCTTCCGTAATTTCTCTCTTGCTGTATGAAAATCGGATCTTGCAGCTTAAACCAAAAATCCAATAATCTTTAATTGAGTCTCAACAATATTTTTCGTATTTTCACGCTTAACTTAAGTTTTACGGACGTTTAAAATTAAAAGGAATTTCCAAACCAATAATGACATACAAAAAAAAAACTTTGCGATTTTAAGCGTTAATATTTTCAATCTGAGCTTTAGAAATTAGAATATTTATGCTTGGACTCTAATTCTAAGCGTTCCTCAATGACTTTGGATTATATTTCTCTTAATTTCATCCACAATTTATTTTTTTTTAAGCGATTAAACATGAAATACATTTTCAAAAGAATTAATTATGAAAAAACAAAACTCTAATTGTTTACGATTTCAAGCTCAGCTTAGGAAATGAAACCTTTCTAGCTTAAGTCGGAGCCATAATGAAATCTTAACATCTTTTAATAGTTTTTGTAGCGATTTTAAGCTCAGCTTTTGTTTTACAAGCACTTATAGTTAAGTTAAACTGTTATCGAAATGATAAAATTCTATTGATATTAAATCGCAACTTTTAAGCGTCCGTAATTTCGCTCTCAGTGAATGTAAGCCGAATCTTATAGCTTAAGCTCGAACTCCAATTATCTATAATCGAGTTTCAATTATTTTTCTGGTAATTTTACGCTTAGCTTATGTTTTACAGGCGCTTTAAGTTGGAACAGACTTTTAAGAAATTATAACAAAAAATAATCAAAACTTTATGTGTTAATAATTTTAAGTTCGACTTTAGAAATGCAAATTTTGTAGCTTTAGCCTCAACACCAATCATCCTTAAATAAGTTTCAATGATATTACTGGTAATATCAGGCTTAGCTTATGTTTTACAGGTGCTTAAAATTAAAAGAAATTCACAAATTAATGGCAACAAAAAATAATAATGACGATTTTAAGTGTTCATATTAACAAGCTTAGCGTAGGAAATGAGGTTTTCGCAGCTTAAATTCAAACTTTAATTGTCTTTCGAGGACTTTAAAATGTATTTTTAATAATATCACGCTTAGCTTATCTTTTATTGGCGCTTAAAGTTGAAACAAATTCCCAAATTGATGGTAACGAACAAAAAAAAATATATCGCGAGTTTAAGTGTTAATATTAAAAAGCTAAGCGTTGGAAATGAGGTTTTTGCAGCTTAAGCTCAAACTATAATTATGCTTCAATGATTTTTTAATGGTATTCTTAATAATTTCAAGCTCAACTATTTTTTTACGGGCGCTTAAAGTTGAAACAAACTTTTAAACTAATAATAACAGTAACAAAAAATAATCACCACTTTATGTGTTAATAACTTTAAGCTCAACTTTAAAAATGCAAATTTTGTAGCTTTAGCTCAAACACCAATCATCCTTAAAATAGTTTCAATGATATTTCTCGTAATATCACGCTTAGCTTATGTTTTACCGGCGCTTAAAATTGAAAAAAATCACAAATTGATGGCAACAAAAAATAAATAATAATCACGAATTTAAGTGTTCATATTAACAAGCTTAGCGTAGGAAATTGGAGTTTTGTAGCTTAAACTCAAACTTTAATTGTCCTTCGATGACTTTGAAAGGTATTTTTAATAATTTCACGCTTAGTTAATGTTTTACAGGCACTTAAAGTTGAAACAAATTCCCAAATCGATGGTAAAGAACAAAAAAAAAATATATCGCGAGTTTAAGTGTTCATATTAATAAGCTAAGCGTTGGAAATGAGGTTTTTGCAGCTTAAGCTCAAACTATAATTGTCCTTCAATGATTTTCAATGATATTTTTAATAATTTCACGCTCAACTTATTTTTTACGGGCGCTTAAAGTTGAAACAAACTTTTAAACTAATAATAACAGTAACAAAAAAATAATCGCCGCTTTATGTGTTAATAATTTTAAGCTCAACTTAAAAAAAATCAAATTTTGTAGCTTTAGCTCAAACACCAACCTTCCTTAAAATTGTTTCAATGATATTTCTCGTAAAATCACGCTTAGCTTAAGTTTTACCGACGCTTATAATTGAATGAAATTCACAAATTAATGGCAACAAAAAAATAATAATGACGAATTTAAGTATTCATATTAACAAGCTTAGCGTAGGAAATGGGAGTTTTGTAGCTTAAACTCAAACTTTAATTGTCCTTCGATGACTTTCAAAGGTATTTTTCATAATTTCACGCTCAACTTATTTTTTACGGACGCTTAAAGTTGAAACAAATTTTCAAATTGATGGTAACGAACAAAAAAAAAAATATCGCGAGTTTAAGTGTTCATATTAATAAGCTAAGCGTTGGAAATGAGGTTTTTGCAGCTTGAGCTCAAACTATAATTGTCCTTCAACTACTTTCAAAGCTTTTTTTCATAATTTCACACTTAGCTTATGTTTTACGGGCGCTTAAAGTTGAAACAAATTCCCAAATTGATGGTAACGAACCAAAAAAAATATCGCGAGTTTAAGTGTTAATATTAATAAGCTAAGCGTTGGAAATGAGGTTTTTGCAGCTTAAGCTCAAACTATAATTGTCCTTCAATGATTTTCAATGGTATTCTTAGTAATTTCACGCTCAACTTATGTCTTACAAGCGCTTAAAGTTGAAACAAACTTTTAAACTAATAATAACTGTAACAAAAAATAATCGCCGCTTTATATCTTAATAATTTTAAGCCCAACTTTAAAAATGCAAATTTTGTAGCTTTAACCTCAACACTAATCATCCTTAAATGGTTTCAATGATATTTCTTGTAATATCACGCTTAGCTTATGTTTTACCGGCGCTTAAAATTGAAAGAAATTCACAAATTGATGGCAACAAAAAATAAATAATAATCACGAATTTAAGTGTTCATATTAGCAAGCTAAGCGTTGGAAATGAGGTTTTTGCAGCTTAAACTCAAACTATAATTATCCTTCAATAACTTTTAAAAGTATTTTTAATAATTTCACGCTTATCTTATGTCTTACGGGCGCTTAAAGTTGAAACAAATTTTTAAACTAATAATAACAGTAACAAAAAATAATCACCACTTAATGTGTTTATAACTTTAAGCTCAACTTTAAAAATGCAAATTTTGTAGCTTTAGCCTCAACCCCAATCATCCTTAAATAAGTTTCAATGATATTTCTCGTAAAATCACGCTTAGCTTATGTTTTGCCGACGCTTAAAATTGAAAGAAATTCACAAATTAATGGCAACAAAAAAATAATAATGACGAATTTAAGTGTTCATATTAACAAGCTAAGCGTTGGAAATGGGAGTTTTGCAGCTTAAACTCAAACTTTAATTGTTCTTCGATGACTTTCAATGGTATTTTTAATAATTTCACACTTAGTTTATGTTTTACAGGCGCTTAAAGTTGAAACATTTTCCCAAATTGATGGTAACGAACAAAAAAAAAATATCGCGAGTTTAAGTGTTCATATTAATAAGCTAAGCGTTGGAAATTGGAGTTTTGTCGCTTAAGCTCAAACTATAATTGTCCTTCAATGATTTTAAATGGTTTTCTTAATAATTTCACGCTCAACTTATTTTTTACGGGCGCTTAAAGTTCAAACAAACTTTTAAACGAATTATAACAGCAAAAAAAATAATTGCCGCTTTATGTGTTAATAACTTTAAGCTCAACTTAAAAAAATGCAAATTTTGTAGCTTTAGCTCAAACACCAATCATCATTGAAATAGTTTCTATGATATTTCTCGAAAAATCATGCTCAGCTTATGTTTTACCGGCGCTTAAAATTGTATGAAATTCATAAATTGATGGCAACAAAATAAATAATAATCACGAATTTAAGTGTTAATATTAACAAGCTTAGCGTAGGAAATGGGAGTTTTGTAGCTTAAGCTCAAACTTTAATTGTCCTTCGATGATTTTAAAAGGTATTTTTAATAATTTCATGCTTAGCTTATGTTTTACGGGCGCTTAAAGTTGAAACAAATTCCCAAATTGATGGTAACGAACAAAAAAAAAAATATATCGCGAGTTTAAGTGTTCATATTAATAAGCTAAGCGTTGGAAATTGGAGTTTTGTAGCTTAAACTCAAACTATAATTGTCCTTCAATGATTTTCAATGGTATTATTAATAATTTCACGCTTAACTATTTTTTTACGGGCGCTTAAAGTTGAAACAAACTTTTAAACGAATTATAACAGTAACAAAAAAATTATCGCCGCTTTATGTGTCAATAACTTTAAGCTCAACTTAAAAAAATCAAATTTTGTAGCTTTAGCCTAAACACCAATCATCTTTAAATAAGTTTCAATGATATTTCTCGTAATATCACGCTTAGCTTATGTTTTACCGGCGCTGAAAATTGAAACAAATTCACAAATTAATGGCAACAAAAAAATAAATAATGACGAATTTAAGTGTTCATATTAACAAGCTAAGCGTTGGAAATGGGAGTTTAGTAGCTTAAACTCAAACTTTAATTGTCCTTGGATGACTTTAAAAGGTATTTTTAATAATTTCACGCTTAGCTTATATTTTACAGGCGCTTAAATTTGAAACAAATTTCCAAATTGATGGTAACGAACAAAAAAAAATATCGCGAGTTTAAGTGTTAATATTAATAAGCTAAGCGTTGGAAATGAGGTTTTTGCAGCTTAAGCTCAAAGTATAATTGTCCTTCAATGATTTTCAATGGTATTCTTAATAATTTCACGCTTAACTAATTTTTTACGGGCGCTTAAAGTTGAAACAAACTTTTAAACTAATAATAACAGTAACTGAAAATAATCACCACTTTATGTGTTAATAATTTTAAGCTCAACTTAAAAAAAATGCAAATTTTGTAGCTTTAGCCTCAACACCAATCATCCTTAAAATAGTTTCAATGATATTTCTCGTAATATCACGCTTAGCTTTTGTTTTATAGGCGCTTAAAATTGAAACAAATTCACAAATTGATGGCAACAAAAAATAAATAATAATCGCGAATTTAAGTGTTCATATTAACAAGCTTAGCGTTGGAAATGAGATTTTTGCAGCTTAAGCTCAAACTTTAATTGTCCTTCGATGACTTCCAAAGGTATTTTTCACAATTTCACGCTCAACTTATGTTTTACGGACGCTTAAAGTTGAAACAAATTTTCAAATTGATGGTAACAAACAAAAAAAATTATCGCAAGTTTAAGTGTTCATATTAATAAGCTAAGAGTTGGAAATGAGGTTTTTGCAGCTTAAGCTCAAACTTTAATTGTCCTTCGATGACTTTCAATGGTATTTTTCATTATTTTCACGCTCAACTATTTTTTTACGGGCGATTAAAATCGAAGCAAACCTTCAAATGAATTATTTAAAAAAATATAATTACGACATTAAGTGTCGATAATTTTAAGCTCAGCGTATCGGCTTCGAAAGCTGTAACTTAATTTCTATCTTTATCCATCCCGAAAGACTCTCCGTTTTTTTTCTTTCAATTTCGACCAAATATTAAGCGCGAAACGAGTAAACGCAACGAACGCGATGGAATACATAAGAGGGAAAAAGAGTCCCTCCCTTTTTCGCTCTTAGAGCGAGAAGGAGAGGACGCGAGGGGAAAAAGTTAATTGGATCCGTTCCCTTTTCCGTTTCTTTTCCCTTTTTCGATCTTCTGGACGCTCGTGCACATTTGGGGGCTTCCCGAGAATGGACTCCGGGAGTCCGAGTTGTCGCAAAAAAGCAACATTCAGAAGTGATGGAAAAAAAAGAAAAGAAAGAAATAGAGAGTAAATAAAATAAGCGAGAGGGACAAAAAATAAATAAGACGAGAGGGACTCTCGTCTCGAGCGATCCGGATGATTTCCGCACGGCTGCATCCGGAATGTAAGAGAGAGAGAGAGAGAGAGGAAGAGACGGGAATGGGAACAACAATTTCAATTCCAGTTTAAACGCGCTGAGTTTTGTTCCTCTTGGTTGGTAGAAGCCACCGTTTTAACCACAAAGATTATAACGATGAATTTCCTCCCTCTTTGTTTATTTACATCCCTTTCCAATTCTCCCTCTTTCACTCACTCTATTAAAAGAAATAAATAAATAAACTGACTCAACATTAGATTCAATTTAAAAACTCCTTTTTCTTTAAATAAATTAATAAAAAATACAAATTTACCTAAAGCTCAACTTTAAACACATTGTGATCTCTCAGAAAGCTTAAAGCTTTAATATAAGTGTAATTAAAGTCAACTTTGCTATGCTAAGAGTAGATATATTCGAGCTTAAAGTTGGTTCACTTTAAAAAAAATCGTCTCGCATTAAATGAATTAATAAGAAATGGAAATTAAGCTTAAGCTCAATTTTAAACTTAAAGAATACATTGAAAAACTTGCATCTTTAATTTGAGATTAATAAACAGTGACTTTATTGAGCTTAGCATAGAATTATTCCGGCTGAAAATTGATTAATTTTTCGATTTTAATAATTCCAAAAAAAAATCCTTTCGCTCTTTTAAAAAAATTAAAAAAATATAAGATAAGCTTAAGCTCAACCTTAAATACGCTAAAATCATTTAAGAAACTATAAAGCTTAACTTAAATTTATTCACACTCAACAATGTTTCACCAACATTGGATTTATTTGAGCTTAAAGATGATTCAATTTAAAAACTCCCTTTTCTTTAAATAAATTAATAAAAAATACAAATTTAGCTAAAGCTCAACTTTAAACACATTGTGCTCATTCAAAAAGCTTAGAGCTTTCAAATAAGTGTAATTAAAGTCGACTTTGCTATGCTAAGAGTGGATATATTCGAGCTTAAAGTTGGTCCACTATACAAAAATAGAGAAATGAATTAATCAATTTTTAACTAGAATAATTCCACGCTCAGCTAATTAAGTCGCTGTTTATTAATCTCATATCAAAGCTAAAATTTTTCTAAAAAAATTATTAAGTTTAAAATTGAATTTAAGCTTGAAATATAAATTTTGTGAATTTATTTTAAAAGAAATTACATTTTTTATGTGAATCAACTTTAAACTCAAATAAATCCACGCTTACCTTAGTAAAATTGACTTTAGTATTATTTAAATTTAAGCTTAAATCTTCTTAAATGATCTAAATATATTTTAAGTTAAGTTTAAGCTTATCTTATATTTTTTATGAATTTTTAAGAGCGAATAGAATTTTTTTCAAATTATTAAAATCAAGAAAAGTAATAACCAAATTTAAGCTCGAATAACTCTACGCTCAACTCAATAAAGTCTGTGTTTATTACTCTCAAATCAAAGCTGATAGTTTCCAAAAAAAAAATCATTAAGTTTAAAATTAAATTTAAGCTTGAAATATATTTTATGAATTTATTTAAAGAGAAATGGCATTTTTTACGTGAATCAACTTTAAACTCAAATAAATTCACGCTTACCTCAGCAAAGTTTACTTTATTATTATTTAAATTAAAGCTTTAAGCTTTTTAAATCATCTAATTATATTTAAAGTTAAGTTTAAGCTTATCTTATATTTTTATGATTTTTTAATGGTATTTTTGAATTTATTAAAATCGAAATATACATTAATCAATTTTTAAGCTTCAGTAATGCTTCGCTTAATCCAAAAAAATTGCTGTTTTTTAGTCTCAAATTAAAGCTGTTAGTTTTCTCAATAATTTAATCGAGTTTAAAGTTGAGCTTAAGTTACATAAATATTTTTTCATTATTTTTTATGTCTGAGTAAGAAAAAAAAATGGTTTTCAATTTTTTAATATCGAGCAAATTGTCGAATCGATTTTAAGCTCGAATAATTACACACTTAGCGCAATAATATCGCTGTCAGTATGACTTTCCTTAATAATCTCAACGAGTTTAATGTTGCGCTTAAGCTTCACACACTTTTCTTATTTATTTATTATAAGCTAGAGAAGATTTTTACGTGAATTATTTTTAAACTGAAATAATTTCACGCTTAGCGTAGCAAAATTGGCTTTAGTATTACTTAAATCCAAGAACTAATCTTTCTAAATGACGTAAAGTGTTTAATTTTATTAAGTTTAAACTTGGATTATTTATTTTGTGATTTTTTAAGAGCGAAGGATTTTTTTCAAATTATCAAAATCGAGAAATGGATTAATCAATTTTAAGCTCGAATAATTCCACGCTTAGTGCAATAAAGTCATTGTTTATTAATATTAAATTGAAGCTGTTAGTTTTCTTGATAATTTTATATAATTTAAAGTTAAGCTTAAGCTAAATTTGTATTTTTCGTTAATTTATTTAAAGAAAAGTGAATTTATAAGTTATTTTATAACTCACACGCTAAACTTAACATTTCCTGCATGGAATAGCCATGAATGTTGAGTTTTAATAAACTTAAATTGAAGATAAGAGTCTTATAAACGATCTTAAGGTATTTAAGGTTGCGCTTAAGCGTATCTTATATTTTTTTATTAATTTTTAAGAACGAAATAAAATGTGAAGTTATTTTAATTAGGCACACGTTAAACTTAACATTTCCTGCATGGAATAGCCACGAATGTTAAATATGATTAACTTAAATTGAAGATAAGAGTCTTATAAATGATCTTAACGTATTTAAGTCTGCGCTTAAGCTTACCTTATATTTTTTTATTAATTTTTAAGAAGGAAATAAAATATGAAGTTATTTTATTACGCACGCAATTTTCTCTCTCCGTCTCTCTTTCTTCTCCTTCCTTTTTTTCTCCATCCCTGTATTGTTTGTTGCACTTCTGAGACCGTGTTGACAAAGTGAGAGAGATGACGAATAGAGTGTTTTTCCGCTGCGGAAAAGTCCGGCGGGAGAAACGAGCGGGCCCGTTTCCTTCCTTTCGTCCTTTCATGGTTCCGGAGTCCCGGAGGAGGTTTTCCGGTGTGCCGCTGATGATGATGCACACACGCCCACATTCACATACTCTCCGCAAAGAGGGTAAATGCAAAAAAAACGGGAAATGCCGCGGCGAAAATGGAAATATCGGGGAAAATGGAGTTTTCCACCGTGAAATTACTGCGAATACGAAATTCCCACTCTTTTTTGTTATTTTCTCTGTATATTCTGTTATAATCGCTTAATTCGAATCTTTGATCATCTCTTAACGATTCCTGATTATGTTCATTCTGATTGTACGCTTAGCGTGCACTTAACACATTTTTATAAGTTGAAAGAATCTCGCAATGAATTCACCTGAAAACAATTTTCAACTTTAAGCTCCCACAATTTCACTCTTAACCTAAATCAATCGCGTTTTCAAGCTTAAATCTAATCCTTGATCATCTCTTAACGATTCCTAAGTGTGCTCATTCTGATTGTACGCTTAGCGTGCACTTCACACATTTTTATAAGTTGAAAGAATCTCGCAATAGAAACAATTTTCAACTTTAAGCTCTCACAATTTTACTCTTAACCTAAAACAATCGCGTTTTCATGCTTAAATCTAATAATTGATCATCTCTTAACGATTCCTGATTGTGTTCATTCTGATTGTACGCTTAGCGTGCACTTCACGCATTTTTATAAGTTGAAAGAATCTCGCAATGGAAACAATTTTCAACTTTAAGCTCGCACAATTTCACTCTTAACCTACAACAATCGCGTTTTCAAGCTTAAATATAATCCTTGATCATCTCTTAACGATTCCTGATTGTGTTCATTCTGATTGTACGCTTAGCGTGCACTTCACAAATTTTTATAAGTCGAAAGAATCTCGCAATGAATTCACCTGAAAACAATTTCCAACTTTAAGCTCGCACAATTTCACTCTTAACCTACAACAATCGCGCTTTGAAGCTTAAATCCAATCCTTGATCATCTCTTAACGATTCCTGATTATGTTCATTCCGATTGTACGCTTAGCGTGCACTTCACACATTTTTATAAGTTGAAAGAATCTCGCAATGGAAACAATTTTCAACTTTAAGCTCTCACAATTTTACTCTTATCCTATCACAATCGCGTTTTCAAGCTTAAATAAAATCTTTGATCATTTCTTAACGATTCCTGATTGTGTTCATTCTGATTGTACGCTTAGCGTGCACTTAACACATTTTTATAAGTTGAAAGAATCTCGCAATGAATTCACCTGAAAACAATTTTCAACTTTAAGCTCCCACAATTTCACTCTTAACCGATAACAATCGCGTTTTCAAGCTTAAATCTAATCCTTGATCATTTCTTAGCGATTCCTGATTATGTTAATTCTGATTGTACGCTTAGCGTGCACTTCACACATTTTTATAAGTTGAAAGAATCTCGCAATGAATTCACCTGAAAACAATTTTCAACTTTAAGCTCGCTCAATTCTACTCTTAACCTACAACAATCGCGTTTTCAAGCTTAAATCAAATCCTTGATCATCTCTTAACGATTCCTGATTGTGTTCAGTCTGATTGTACGCTCAGCGTACAATTTTCTCAAATAAATATAATTTAAAGGGAAAACAGTTTCAACTAAAAAATAGCATAAGTTCAGACTTAATTTACAAAATTCAGCTTTTTCGACTTTAATCTTAAGCTTAATCATTCCTTAAGTAATTTTGAAGAAAAGTGTGTTAATCTTAAGTTTATTTATTTTTTTATGAATTTTTAAACATTTTCTCAAATAATTATAATTCAAAGGGGAAAGAGTCTCAACTTAAAAATAGCATAAGTTCAGACTTAATTTACAAAATTCAGCTTTTTCGACTTTAATCTTAAGCTTAATCATTTCTGAAGTAATTTTGAAGAAAATTGTGTTAATCTTAAGCTTAATTATTTTTTTACGAATTTTTAAACATTTTCTCAAATAATTATAATTCAAAGGGGAAACAGTCTCAACTTAAAAATAGCATAAGTTCAGACTTAATTTACAAAATTCAGCTTTTTAAACTTTAACCTTAAGCTTAATCATTCCTAAAGTAATTTTGAGGAAAATTGTGTTAATCTTAAGCTTAGTTATTTTTTTACGAATTTTTAAACATTTTCTCAAATAAATGTAATTCAAAGTGGAAAAAGTCTCAACTAAAAAATAGCATAAGTTCAGACTTAATTTACAAAATTCAACTTTTCCAACTTTAACGTTAAGTTTAATCATTACTAAAGTAATTTTGAGGAAAAGTGTGTTAATCTTAAGCTTAATTATTTTTTTACGAATTTTTAAACATTTTCTCAAATAAATATAATTCAAAGAGGAAAGAGTTTCAACTAAAAAATAGCATAAGTTCAGACTTAATTTACAAAATTCAGCTTTTTCAACTTTAATCTTAAGCTTAATCATTCCTAAAGTAATCTTGAGGAAAAGTGTGTTAATCTTAAGCTTATTAATTTTTTTACGAATTTTTAAACATTTTCTCAAATAAATGTAATTCAAAGAGGAAAAAGTCTCAACTAAAAATAGCATAAGTTCAGACTTAATTTACAAAATTCAGCTTTTTCAACTTTAACTTTAAGCTTAATCATTACTAAAGTAATTTTGAGAAAAAGTGTGTTAATCTTAAGCTTATTTATTTTTTTACGAATTTTTAAACATTTTCTTAAATAATTATAATTCAAAGGGGAAACAGTCTCAACTTAAAAATAGCATAAGTTCGGACTTAGTTTACAAAATTCAGCTTTTTCAACTTTAATCTTAAGCTTAATCATTCCTATAGCAATTTTGAGGAAAAGTGTGTTAATCTTAAGCTTATTTATTTTTTTACGAATTTTTAAACATTTTCTCAAATAAATGTAATTCAAAGAGGAAAAAGTCTCAACTAAAAAATTGCATAAGTTCAGACTTAATTTACAAAATTCAGCTTTTTCGACTTTAATCTTAAGCTTAATCATTCCTAAAGCAATTTTGAGGAAAAGTGTGTTAATCTTAAGCTTATTTATTTTTTTGGGAATTTTTAAACATTTTCTCAAATAAATATAATTCAAAGGGGAAAAAGTCTCAACTAAAAAATTGCATAAGTTCAGACTTAATTTACAAAATTCAGCTTTTTCAACTTTAACCTTAAGCTTAAACATTCCTAAAGTAATTTTGAGGAAAAGTGTGTTAATCTTAAGTTTATTTATTTTTTTACGAATTTTTAAACATTTTCTCAAATAAATATAATTCAAAGGGGAAAAAGTCTCAACTAAAAAATTGCATAAGTTCAGACTTAATTTAAAAAATTCAGCTTTTTCGACTTTAATCTTAAGCTTAATCATTCCTTAAGCAGTTTTGTGGAAAAGTGTGTTAATCTTAAGCTTATTTATTTTTTTACGAATTTTTAAACATTTTCTTAAATAAATATAATTCAAAGAGGAAAGAGTTTAAACTAAAAAATAGCATAAGTTCAGACTTAATTTACAAAATTCAGCTTTTTCAACTTTAATCTTAAGCTTAATCATTCCTAAAGTAATTTTGAAGAAAAGTGTGTTAATCTTAAGCTTATTTATTTTTTTACGAATTTTTAAACATTTTCTCAAATAAATATAATTCAAAGAGGAAAAAGTCTCAACTAAAAAATAGCATAAGTTCAGACTTAATTTACAAAATTTCGCTTTTTCAACTTTAATCTTAAGCTTAATCATTACTAAAGTAATTCTGAGGAAAAGTGTGTTAATCTTAAGCTTATTAATTTTTTTACGAATTTTTAAACATTTTCTCAAATAAATATAATTCAAAGAGGAAAAAGTCTCAACTAAAAAATAGCATAAGTTCAGACTTAATTTACAAAATTCAGCTTTTTTAACTTTAATCTTAAGCTTAATCATTCCTTAAGTAATTTTAAGGAAAAGTGTGTTAATCTTAAGCTTATTAATTTTTTTACGAATTTTTAAATATTTTCTCAAATAAATATAATTTAAAGTGGAAACAGTCTCAACTAAAAAATAGCATAAGTTCAGACTTAGTTTACAAAATTCAGCTTTTTCGACTTTAACCTTAAGCTTAATCATTCCTAAGGCAATTTTGAGAAAAAGTGTGTTAACCTTAAGCTTAGTTATTTTTTTACGATTTTTTGAAAATGTATTTGCAAAAATTGTCTTAAGCTTGTTTTATTATTTTATTTTTATTTTTGAGATTTGTTGGTTATGAAAATGGGAAAAAATGGATAATTTGCAAAATGTGAAATCTATAAAAGCTCTTCCCTGACTAACGTTTACGGCTTAGCTCTTTTGCAGCCGCACTGCGGTCGGGTTTTATCTCCCCCCCGTCGTTTCCGCCCCCTCCCAGAATTGCGCTTAAAACCGCCACCAACTACCGAGAGACCGGCGGGCTTTATTAAGCAAACTTTACGGCTTTCATTAAGCGCTGAAATAACAATAAAAATCCCTTTAAAATTCGCTTATATTTCCTCTACAAAAAATAAAAGAAAAAATAATAAAAAAACGAACGATTCATAAAAACAGATCGAGTTATTTTTAATTAGATTTTAAGCGTTAAATTTTATTAAGCGTGTTTAAGTCGGAAAACTCGAAAATATCACGCTCAGCTTTAGATTTAATCGCGAAAGCACGGTTTTAATAAGCTTGGAATGAAATTTTAAGAGCTTAAAATTAATAATAAATTTCAATCGAATTTAATTAATTTATTTCAGCTTGAAAAAAAAACAAATCTAAGTTTAAACTCGCGATGAAAGCAAGCATAATTCGTTCAGAGATAATCAAGCTTTGTATTTAAGCTCGAAAACAAAGTATCGACATGCTAAGAGTGAAATTATGACAGCTTAAACTTGAAAATTGATTTCAATCGAAATTAATTAATTTATTTAAGCCTGTAAAACCTAGTCTAAGTTTAAACTCGCGATGAAAGCAAGCATAATACGTTTAGAGATAATCAAGCTTAGTATTTAAGCTCGAAAACAAAGTATCGACACGCTAAGAGTGAAATTATGGCAGCTTAAACTTGAAAATTGATTTCAATCGAAATTAATTAATTTATTTAAGCCTGTAAAACTTAGTCTAAGTTTAAACTCACGATGAAAGCAAGCATAGTACGTTCAGAGATAATCAAGCTTTGTATTTAAGCTCGAAAACAAAGTATCGACATGCTAAGAGTGAAATTATGGCAGCTTAAACTTGAAAATTGATTTCAATCGAATTTAATTATTTATTTAAGCCTGTAAAACCTAGTCTAAGTTTAAACTCGCGATGAAAGCAAGCATAATTCGTTCAGAGATAATCAAGCTTTGTATTTAAGCTCGAAAACAAAGTATCGACATGCTAAGAGTGAAATTATGGCAGCTTAAACTTGAAAATTGATTTCAATCGAAATTAATTAATTTATTTAAGCCTGTAAAACTTAGTCTAAGTTTAAACTCACGATGAAAGCAAGCATAGTACGTTCAGAGATAATCAAGCTTTGTATTTAAGCTCGAAAACAAAGTATCGACATGCTAAGAGTGAAATTATGGCAGCTTAAACATGAAAATTGATTTCAATCGAATTTAATTAATTTATTTAAGCCTGTAAAACCTAGTCTAAGTTTAAACTCACGATGAAAGCAAGCATAGTACGTTCAGAGATAATCAAGCTTTGTATTTAAGCTCGAAAACAAAGTATCGACATGCTAAGAGTGAAATTATGGCAGCTTAAACTTGAAAATTGATTTCAATCGAAATTAATTAATTTATTTAAGCCTGTAAAACTTAGTCTAAGTTTAAACTCACGATGAAAGCAAGCATAGTACGTTCAGAGATAATCAAGCTTTGTATTTAAGCTCGAAAACAAAGTATCGACATGCTAAGAGTGAAATTATGGCAGCTTAAACATGAAAATTGATTTCAATCGAATTTAATTAATTTATTTAAGCCTGTAAAACCTAGTCTAAGTTTAAACTCACGATGAAAGCAAGCATAGTACGTTCAGAGATAATCAAGCTTTGTATTTAAGCTCGAAAACAAAGTATCGACATGCTAAGAGTGAAATTATGGCAGCTTAAACTTGAAAATTGATTTCAATCGAAATTAATTAATTTATTTAAGCCTGTAAAACTTAGTCTAAGTTTAAACTCACGATGAAAGCAAGCATAGTACGTTCAGAGATAATCAAGCTTTGTATTTAAGCTCGAAAACAAAGTATCGACATGCTAAGAGTGAAATTATGGCAGCTTAAACTTGAAAATTGATTTCAATCGAATTTAATTATTTATTTAAGCCTGTAAAACCTAGTCTAAGTTTAAACTCGCGATGAAAGCAAGCATAATTCGTTCAGAGATAATCAAGCTTTGTATTTAAGCTCGAAAACAAAGTATCGACATGCTAAGAGTGAAATTATGGCAGCTTAAACATGAAAATTGATTTCAATCGAATTTAATTAATTTATTTAAGCCTGTAAAACCTAGTCTAAGTTTAAACTCACGATGAAAGCAAGCATAGTACGTTCAGAGATAATCAAGCTTTGTATTTAAGCTCGAAAACAAAGTATCGACATGCTAAGAGTGAAATTATGGCAGCTTAAACTTGAAAATTGATTTCAATCGAAATTAATTAATTTATTTAAGCCTGTAAAACTTAGTCTAAGTTTAAACTCACGATGAAAGCAAGCATAGTACGTTCAGAGATAATCAAGCTTTGTATTTAAGCTCGAAAACAAAGTATCGACATGCTAAGAGTGAAATTATGGCAGCTTAAACTTGAAAATTGATTTCAATCGAATTTAATTATTTATTTAAGCCTGTAAAACCTAGTCTAAGTTTAAACTCGCGATGAAAGCAAGCATAATTCGTTCAGAGATAATCAAGCTTTGTATTTAAGCTCGAAAACAAAGTATCGACATGCTAAGAGTGAAATTATGGCAGCTTAAACATGAAAATTGATTTCAATCGAATTTAATTAATTTATTTAAGCCTGTAAAACCTAGTCTAAGTTTAAACTCACGATGAAAGCAAGCATAGTACGTTCAGAGATAATCAAGCTTTGTATTTAAGCTCGAAAACAAAGTATCGACATGCTAAGAGTGAAATTATGGCAGCTTAAACTTGAAAATTGATTTCAATCGAAATTAATTAATTTATTTAAGCCTGTAAAACTTAGTCTAAGTTTAAACTCACGATGAAAGCAAGCATAGTACGTTCAGAGATAATGAAGCTTTGTATTTAAGCTCGAAAACAAAGTATCGACATGCTAAGAGTGAAATTATGGCAGCTTAAACATGAAAATTGATTTCAATCGAATTTAATTAATTTATTTAAGCCTGTAAAACCTAGTCTAAGTTTAAACTCACGATGAAAGCAAGCATAGTACGTTCAGAGATAATCAAGCTTTGTATTTAAGCTCGAAAACAAAGTATCGACATGCTAAGAGTGAAATTATGGCAGCTTAAACTTGAAAATTGATTTCAATCGAAATTAATTAATTTATTTAAGCCTGTAAAACTTAGTCTAAGTTTAAACTCACGATGAAAGCAAGCATAGTACGTTCAGAGATAATCAAGCTTTGTATTTAAGCTCGAAAACAAAGTATCGACATGCTAAGAGTGAAATTATGGCAGCTTAAACTTGAAAATTGATTTCAATCGAATTTAATTATTTATTTAAGCCTGTAAAACCTAGTCTAAGTTTAAACTCGCGATGAAAGCAAGCATAATTCGTTCAGAGATAATCAAGCTTTGTATTTAAGCTCGAAAACAAAGTATCGACATGCTAAGAGTGAAATTATGGCAGCTTAAACATGAAAATTGATTTCAATCGAATTTAATTAATTTATTTAAGCCTGTAAAACCTAGTCTAAGTTTAAACTCACGATGAAAGCAAGCATAGTACGTTCAGAGATAATCAAGCTTTGTATTTAAGCTCGAAAACAAAGTATCGACATGCTAAGAGTGAAATTATGGCAGCTTAAACTTGAAAATTGATTTCAATCGAAATTAATTAATTTATTTAAGCCTGTAAAACTTAGTCTAAGTTTAAACTCACGATGAAAGCAAGCATAGTACGTTCAGAGATAATCAAGCTTTGTATTTAAGCTCGAAAACAAAGTATCGACATGCTAAGAGTGAAATTATGGCAGCTTAAACATGAAAATTGATTTCAATCGAATTTAATTAATTTATTTAAGCCTGTAAAACCTAGTCTAAGTTTAAACTCACGATGAAAGCAAGCATAGTACGTTCAGAGATAATCAAGCTTTGTATTTAAGCTCGAAAACAAAGTATCGACATGCTAAGAGTGAAATTATGGCAGCTTAAACTTGAAAATTGATTTCAATCGAAATTAATTAATTTATTTAAGCCTGTAAAACTTAGTCTAAGTTTAAACTCACGATGAAAGCAAGCATAGTACGTTCAGAGATAATCAAGCTTTGTATTTAAGCTCGAAAACAAAGTATCGACATGCTAAGAGTGAAATTATGGCAGCTTAAACTTGAAAATTGATTTCAATCGAATTTAATTATTTATTTAAGCCTGTAAAACCTAGTCTAAGTTTAAACTCGCGATGAAAGCAAGCATAATTCGTTCAGAGATAATCAAGCTTTGTATTTAAGCTCGAAAACAAAGTATCGACATGCTAAGAGTGAAATTATGGCAGCTTAAACTTGAAAATTGATTTCAATCGAATTTAATTAATTTATTTAAGCCTGTAAAACCTAGTCTAAGTTTAAACTCGCGATGAAAGCAAGCATAATACGTTCAGAGATAATCAAGCTTTGTATTTAAGCTCGAAAACAAAGTATCGACATGCTAAGAGTGAAATTATGGCAGCTTAAACTTGAAAATTGATTTCAATCGAAATTAATTAATTTATTTAAGCCTGTAAAACCTAGTCTAAGTTTAAACTCGCGATGTAAGCAAGCATAATTCGTTCAGAGATAATCAAGCTTTGTATTTAAGCTCGAAAACAAAGTATCGACATGCTAAGAGTGAAATTATGGCAGCTTAAACTTGAAAATTGATTTCAATCGAATTTAATTATTTTGAGCTCTTATAACTTATAGCTCGTGTTTTACAAGACTTAAGTCTCGCCATAAAACTAAGCGTAGTACGTTTAGGGATAATATATCTTTAGATTTAAGCTCGAAAATAAGCGCTGAATGCGCTAAGAGTGAAATTGTGAGAGCGTAAAATTAAAAGTTAATTCGAATCGAATTTTATTAATTTGTATGAGTTTTTAAGTCTCGTAAAAACAAAGCTAAGCTTAAGCTCGCGATTAAAGTAAGCGTAATTTGTTTCTGGAAAACAAAGCTTTGGATTTAAGTTAGAAAACAAGCTTTCAATACGCTAAGAGTGAAATTATTAGAACTTTAATTTGAAAATTGATTTCAACCGAATTTAATTAATTTGTTTGAACTTTTAAGTCTCTTAAACCTCAAGCTAAGCTTAAGCAAGCGATTAAAGTAAGCGTAATTCGCTGAGAGATAAACGAGCATTGGATTAAAGCTCCAAAATGTGCTTTAATAACGCTAAGAGTGAAATTGCGAGAGTGTAAAATTAAAAATTAATTCGAATCGAATTTTATTAATTTGTATGAGATTTTAAGTCTCGTAAAAACAAAGCTAAGCTTAAGCTCGCGATTAAAGTAAGCGTAGTTTATTTACGGAAAATTAAGCTTTGGATTTAAGCTAGAAAACTAGCTTTCAATACGCTAAGAGTGAAATTATTAGAACTTTAATTTGAAAATTGATTTCAACCGAATTTAATTAATTTGTTTGAGCTTTCAAGTCTCGTAAAACTCAAGATAAGCTTAAGTTTACGATGAAAGCTAACGTAATTTTTTAGGGATAATCAAGCTTTCGACTTAAGCTCAAAAAACGTGCTTTTATTACACTAAGAGTGAAATTATGGTAACTTAAATTGCAAACTTGATTTTAATCGAATTTAATTAATTTGTTTGAGGTTTTAAGCCTCATAAATCTCAAGATAAGCTTAAGTTTACGATAAAAGCTAACGTAATTTGTTTAGGGATAATTAAGCTTTCGACTTAAGCTCAAAAACGTGCTTTTATTACACTAAGAGTGAAATAATGGTAACTTAAAGTTCAAACCTAATTTCAATCGAATTTAATTAATTTGTTTGAACTTTTAAGTCGCGTAAAACTCAAGATAAGCTTAAGTTTACAATAAAAGCTAACGTAATTTGTTTAGGAATAATCAAGCTTTCGAATTAAACTCAAAAAACGTGCTTTTATTACACTAAGAGTGAAATTATGGTAACTTAAATTTCAAACCTAATTTCAATCGAATTTAATTAATTTGTTTTAGCTTTTAAGTCTTGTAAAACTCAAGATAAGCTTAAGTTTACGATAAAAGCTAACGTAATTTGTTTAGGGATAATTAAGCTTTCGACTTAAACTCAAAAAACGTGCTTTTATTACACTAAGAGTGAAATTATGGTAACTTAAATTTCAAACCTAATTTCAATCGAATTTAATTAATTTGTTTGAGCTTTGAAGTCTCGTAAAACTCAAGATAAGCTTAAGTTTACAATGAAAGCTAACGTAATTTATTTGGGGACAATCAAGCTTTGGATTTAAGCTCAAAAAACGTGCTTTCAATACACTAAGAGTGAAATTATGATAACTTAAATTTCAAACTTTATTTCAATCGAATTTAATTAATTTGTTTGAGCTTTTAAGCCTCGTAAATCTCAAGATAAGCTTAAGTTTACAATTAAAGCTAACGTAATTTATTTAGGGACAATCAAGCTTTGGATTTAAGCTCAAAAAACGTGTCTTCAATACACTAAGAGTGAAATTATGATAACTTAAATTTCAAATTTTATTTCAATCGAATTTAATTAATTTGTTTGAGCTTTTAAATCTCGTAAAACTCAAGATAAGCTTAAGTTTACAATGAAAGCTAACGTAATTTGTTTAGGAATAATCAAGCTTTGGACTTAAGCTCGAAAACGTGCTTTTATTACACTAAGAGTGAAATTATGGTAACTTAAATTTTAAACTTTATTTCAATCGAATTTAATTAATTTGTTCGAGCTTTTAAGTCTCGTAAAACTCAAAATAAGCTTAAGTTTACAATAAAAGCTAACGTAATTTGTTTAGGAATAATCAAGCTTTCGACTTAAACTCAAAAAACGTGCTTTTATTACACTAAGAGTGAAATTATGGTAACTTAAAGTTCAAACCTAATTTCAATCGAATTTAATTAATTTGTTTTAGCTTTTGAGTCGTGTAAAACTGAAGATAAGCTTAAGTTTACAATAAAAGCTAACGTAATTTGTTTAGGGATAGTCAAGCTTTCGACTTAAGCTCAAAAACGTGTTTTTATTACACTAAGAGTGAAATTATAGTAACTTAAATTTCAATCGAATTTAATTAATTTGTTTGAGCTTTTAAGTCGTCTCGTAAAACTCAAGATAAGCTTAAGTTTACAATGAAAGCTAACGACATTTGTTTAGGAATAATCAAGCTTTCGACTTAAACTCAAAAAACGTGCTTTCAATACACTAAGAGTGAAATTATGATAACTTAAAGTTCACACCTAATTTCAATCGAATTTAATTAATTTGTTTTTGCTTTTGAGTCGTGTAAAACTGAAGATAAGCTTAAGTTTACAATAAAAGCTAACGTAATTTGTTTAGGGATAGTCAAGCTTTCGACTTAAGCTCAAAAACGTGTCTTCAATACACTAAGAGTGAAATTATTATAACTTAAACTTCAAACTTTATTTCAATCGAATTTAATTAATTTGTTTGAGCTTTTAAGTCTCGTAAAACTGAAGGTAAGCTTAAGTTTACAATGAAACCTAACGTAATTTGTTTAGGCATAATCAAGCTTAGGACTTAAGCTTAAAAACGTGCTTTTATTACACTAAGAGTGAAATTATGGTAACTTAAATTTCAAACTTGATTTAAATCGAATTTAATTAATTTGTTTGAGCTTTTAAGTCACATAAATCTCAAGATAATCTTAAGTTTACAATAAAAGTTAACGTAATTTATTTGAGGACAATCAAGCTTTGGATTCAAGCTCAAAAAAACGTGCTTTCAATACGCTAAGAGTGAAATTATCGTAACTTAAATTTCAATCGAATTTAATTATATTTTTTAAAAACTTTTAAGTGTCGTAAAACTCAAGATAAACTTAAGTTTACAATGAAAGCCAACGTAATTTGTTTGGGCATAATAAAGCTTTGGATCTAAGCTTGAAAACAAGCTTACAGTATGCTAAGAGAGAAATTATAAGAGCCAAAAATTTGAAAACAAATTTCGAATTTATTTAATTTGTTTTAATTTTAAATCTTGCCAAACCTAAGCTTAACTTAATCTCTCGATAAAAGCAAGCGTACTACATTTATCGCGAGCTTAAGCATAGCTTAAAAGCTCAAAGAAGTTAATTAAATTCTATTTTAATCAATTTTCAACTTTAAGCTCAAATAATGTCACTCTTAGCGCATTGAAAGCGCGTTTTCGAGCTTAAATCCAAAGCTCGATTATCTATAGCTTTCGATTTAAGCTCAAAAATGCACTTACAATGTGTTAAGAGTGACATTATTAATGCTTAAAGTTGATAATTGATTACAATCGAATTTAATTAACTTCTTTGAGCTTTCAAGCTAAGCTTAATTAAGCTCGTGATTAAAGCAAGCGTAAATGTTTAAGCTTTGGATTTAGGCTAAAAAATAAGCGTTAAATACGTTAAGAGTTGAAATATTAAAGATTAAATCTTGAAAATTAATGTGAATCAAATTTAATTAATTTTTTTGAACTTTTAAGTCTTGCAAAGCTCAAGCTGAGTTTAAGATCGCTCGATAAAGGTAAGCGTTATTCATTTAGATAATATCAGGCTTTGGATTTAAGCTCGAAAACTCGCTTTCAATGCGTTAAGAGTGAAATTATTGGAGCTTAAAGTTGAGTCTTTGTGTTTTATTAAAATTTCTTTTAATTCACATTTCGTGAACTTTTAAGTCTTGCAAAGCTCAAGCTGAGCTTAAGCTCGCTCGATAAAAGCAAGCGTTATTCATTTAGATGATATCAGGCTTTGGATTTAAGCTCGAAAACTCGCTTTCAATGCGTTAAGAGTGAAATTATTGGAGCTTAAAGTTGAGTCTTTGTGTTTTATTAAAATTTCTTTTAATTCACATTTCGTGAACTTTTAAGTCTTGCAAAGCTCAAGCTGAGCTTAAGATCGCTCGATAAAAGCAAGCGTTATTCATTTAGATGATATCAGGCTTTGGATTTAAGCTCGAAAACTCGCGTTCAATGCGTTAAGAGTGAAATTATTGGAGCTTAAAGTTGAGTCTTTGTGTTTTATTAAAATTTCTTTTAATTCACATTTCGTGAACTTTTAAGTCTTGCAAAGCTCAAGCTGAGCTTAAGTTCGCTCGATAAAGACAAGCGTTATTCATTTAGATAATATCAGGCTTTGGATTTAAGCTCGAAAACTCGCTTTCAATGCGTTAAGAGTGAAATTATTGGAGCTTAAAGTTGAGTCTTTGTGTTTTATTAAAATTTCTTTTAATTCACATTTCGTGAACTTTTAAGTCTTGCAAAGCTCAAGCTGAGCTTAAGTTCGCTCGATAAAAACAAGCGTTATTCATTTAGATGATATCAGGCTTTGGATTTAAGCTCGAAAACTCGCGTTCAATGCGTTAAGAGTGAAATTATTGGAGCTTAAAGTTGAGTCTTTGTGTTTTATTAAAATTTCTTTTAATTCACATTTCCTTTCGATTTAAAAAAATCGTAAAAAATTAATGAAATTAAGCTGGATTTAAAAAATCAGCTTAAGCTGTTCCGGAAGAATGTAAATGATAGCTAGAATAGAAAAAACCGGAATGTTTAAGCTGAGCTTAAAATTATACAAACTTAAACTGGAAACTAAAATAAAAATACTATTTTTTTTAGTTTTAAGCAAATTATTTCGTAAAATATCGTAGCAAAAACAACGCAACATCGTTGAATCATATTTATATGATTCCTCCATCTGTTTTTACCTCCCACTCCACACCTCCCCCCCTCCCACTCCTTCCCTCCCGCTCGCAGTCCGTTATGGATTGCGGTCATTATTCTAAATGAGTCCAGCGGATAAATCTCACTTCAACAACAACGACCCACGAGAAAAATCACCCCCCGGGCGTTATTAATGCCCTCCCAACCTCCCAAACTCCCTCGCTTCCTCCTCCCGCCACCCATTCGTCCGGAAAAAGCCGAAACATCAATCAAACTTCAAGCAACGGGTTTTGTTGCTTATTTTAAGAACAACGGAGCTTAAGAATACACTTAAAAACGACTCAGTTTTTAGAGGAAGAGTTAAGGATTGAGTTGAAGTTAAGAAAAACAAAATCGATGCGTTACGAGTTAAATTATAGAAGGTTTAATCTGATTAAAGGTTTTATTAGTTGACTTTTTCTAATTAATTTAATGTTTGGCTTAAAAAAAATCGTAAAAATCAACTCAGAGTGTGCATCGACTAAAAAGCGAACTAGGTATGTTTAGAAAAGATTAAGCTTTGAGCTGATGTTAGAAAAAACAAAATCTAAGCATTAAGAGTTGAATTAAGGAAGCTTAAAAGTGATTAATAATTCTATTGCTCCATTTTAAGAATCGATTTTTTCTTTAAATTATAAAAAAATCAACTTAACTTAAGAATTGACTTAAAATCTATTAAGTGTGTTAAGGAAGGATTAATCTTTGTGCTGAGGTTATAAAAAACAAAATCGACCCACTGAGAGTAAAATTATAGAAGGTTAAACTTGATTAATAATTGTACTGATTGATTTTAAGAATGGAAATAAAAAAAATATATTAAAAATCAACTTAACTTAAGAATTGACTTAAAATCCATTAAGTGTGTTAAGGGAGGATTAATCTTTGTGCTGAGATTATAAAAAACAAAATCGACCCGCTGAGAGTAAAATTATTGAAGGTTAAACTTAATTAATAATTGTATTTATTGATTTTAAGAATGCAATTAAAAAAATATATTAAAAAATCAACTTAACTTAAAAATTGACTTAAAATCCATTAAGTCTGTTAAGGAAGGATTAATCTTTGTGCTCAGATTATAAAAAACAAAATCGACCCGCTGAGAGTAAAATTATTGAAGGTTAAACTTGATTAACAATTGTATTGATTGATTTTAAGAATGGAATTAAAAAAAATTATTAAAAAAAATCAACTTAACTTAAAAATTGACTTAAAACCCCTTAAGTTTGTTAAGAAGGAATTAAACTTTTAGTTGAGATTAAGAAAAACAAAATCTATACGCGGAGTGTGAAAATATTAAGGCTCAAAGTTTATTAAATATTTCATTGATTTATTTTTTTTTTAATAAAATCATGCTTGACTTAAAAAAATTATAAAAAATCAACTTAGCGTGACAGTCGACTTAAAAGCCAGTGGAAGGTTAAGCTATGTCTTTAAATCACTGTATTAAACACTAAGAGTGAAATTACTAAAGCTTAAAGTTGATCGATTAAATAAAATCGAACAATACGGTTTTAGAGATGGAATTAAAAAAAATTAATTAAAAAATCAACTTAACTTAAGAATTGACTTAAAATGTGATAAGTGTGTTAAGGAAGGATTAATCTTTGTGCTGAGATTATGAAAAACACAATCGAGCCGTTGAGAGTGAAATTAATGAAGGTTAAACTTGATTAATAATTGTGTTGATTGATTTTAAGAATGGAATTAAAAAAATATATTTAAAAAAATCAACTTAACTTAAAAATTGACTTAAAATCCATTAAGTGTGTTAAGGAAGGATAAACCTTTGTGCTGAGATTATAAAAAACAAAATCGACCCGTTGAGAGTAAAATTATAGAAGGTTAAACTTGATTAATAATTGTTTAAATTGATTTTAACAATGGAATTAAAAAAAATATATTAAAAAATCAACTTAACTTAAGAATTGACTTAAAATCCACTAAGTGTGTTCCGGAAGGATTAAACTCTAAATTAAGATTATAAAAAACAAAATCGACACGCTGAGAGTAAAATTTTGGAAGCTTAAATTGGATTAAAAATTTCATAGTGTAATTTTTTAAATTAAAAGAAAATTTGACTTAAAAAGAGCAACTTAGCTTAATATTCAATTTCAAAACTAATTAAATTTGTTGAGGAAATATTAAGCTTGTAGCTGAGATAAAAAAAAAAAAAATCAACACGCTCCATTTTTCTCCAAACGAAAATTCTTCTCGGCTGTAAGCTCCGATAATTCCACGCTTAGCGTGTGGATTTCATCGCTTCTATCTTTAAGCTTAAGAGCAGACTTATCTTAAGAAATCCTACTATTATTTTTTGTAAACTTAAGCTTCACTTATTTTTTTAATACGTTTCAACAAGAAAAACCTTATTTTTCGAAACGAAAACTCTTCTCGACTTTAAGCTCCGATAATTCCACGCTTAGCGTGTGGATTTCATCACTTCGATCTTTGAGCTTAAGAGCAGACTTATCTTAAGAAATCCTACTATTCCTTTTTGTAAACTTAAGCTTGACTTATTTTTTTAATACGTTTCAACAAGGAAAACCTTATTTTTCTCCAAACGAAAACACTTCTCGACTTTAAGCTCCGATAATTCCACGCTCAGCGTGTGGATTTCATCGCTTCGATCGTTGAGCTTAAGAGCTGACTTATATTAAGAAATCCTACTATTATTTTATGTAAATTTAAGCTTGACTTATTTTTTTTAATACGTTTCAACAAGAAAAAATTTATTTTTCTCCAAACAAAAACTCTTCTCGATTTTAAGCTCCGATAATTCCACGCTTAGCGTGTGGATTTCGTCGCTACTATCTTTGAGCTTAAGGGCAGACTTATCTTAAGAAATCCTACTATTATTTTTTGTAAACTTAAGCTTCACTTAATTTTTTAATACGTTTCAACGAGAAAAACCTTATTTTTCTCCAAACGAAAACTCTTCTCGGCTTTAAGCTCCGATAATTCCACGCTTAGCGTGTGGATTTCATCGCTTCGATCGTTGAGCTTAAGGGCAGACATATCTTAAGAAATCCTACTATTATTTTTTGTAAACTTAAGCTTCACTTATATTTTTAATACGTTTCAACAAGGAAAACCTTATTTTTCTCCAAACGAAAACTCTTCTCGACTTTAAGCTCCGATAATTCCACACTTAGCGTGTGGATTTCATCGCTTCTATCTTTAAGCTTAAGAGCAGACTTATCTTAAGAAATCCTACTATTATTTTTTGTAAATTTAAGCTTCACTTATTTTTTTTAATACGTTTCAACAAGGAAAACCTTATTTTTCTCCAAACGAAAACTCTTCTCGACTTTAAGCTCCGATAATTCCACGCTTAGCGTGTGGATTTCATCGCTTCGATCGTTGAGCTTAAGGGCAGACTTATCTTAAGAAATCAAACTATTATTTTTTGTAAATTTAAGCTTGACTTATTTTTTAATACGTTTCAACAAGAAAAACCATATTTTTCTCCAAACAAAAACTCTTCTCGACTTTAAGCTCCGATAATTCCACGCTTAGCGTGTGGATTTCATCGCTTCTATCTTTAAGCTTAAGAGCAGACTTATCTTAAGAAATCCGACTCTTACTTTTTGTAAATTTAAGCTTCACTTAATTTTTTAATACGTTTCAACAAGAAAAACCATTATTATTGTATGATCTCAGTTTAAGCCCCAATTATTGCACGCTCAGCAACCCGATTTTGAATTTTCAAGCTTAAACACAAAGCAGGATCCTTTGTAAAAGGATCTAAGCGAAATTTAATTTAGAATTTAAGCGCGTTAAGAATTAAATTTAGGTTTTATTAGCGAAGCTTTTTTTTAATTGAGCTGATTTTCATTTTCCACTTTAACTTAAAAAATGTCAGTCTTAAGACAAAAATTTAAACTTTTGTCAACTTAAATCATTGTTTAAACTTCCTGGAACTGAACTCAATTGTTTTTTCTTTGTAATCTTGAAAGCTCTTCTTTTTTTTTGTTATTAATTAATAATTTTTACGAGCTTTCATTTATTCGACTTAAAGACCTTGTAAGTTCACCCCAAGGATAGGAATTCGCTCTTTTCTTAACTTATACTTAAGATTGGAAATTTCCTCATTATATTTAATGAGTATTTTTTGTAAACTTAAGCGTTGTTTGTTTTAATTATTTTTTAAAATGATACATCAATTTTCGTTTAAAAAATGTTTAATTTAAGCTTAAGTCTCAATTATTTCAACCATTGCTTATCTATGTTGTTGTTTTCTAACCTCAAACCGTTCACAAAGAATCTGCGAAGCAACTCAGAGATTTTCAGGCTGAGCTTAAGTCTGGTTTGTGTTTAATTAAGCGTTTAAATTAGAAATTAATTTCCACTCGTGATCACTTTTAAGTCCCAATAATTTCACTCTTAGCCTATCGATTTTGTTTTTTCTAAACTCAAACCCTTCACAAAGAATCTGCGAAGCAACTCAGTGAATTTCACGATGAGCTTAAGTCTGGTTTGTGTTTAATTAAGCGTTTAAATAAGAAATTGTTTTAATTCAATTGAAGAAATTAATTTCCACTCGGGATCACTTTTAAGTCCCAATAATTTCACTCTTAGCGTATCGCTTTTGTTTTTTCTAACCTCAAACCCTTCGCAAAGAATCTCTGAAGCAATTAGGTGATTTTCACGCTGAGCTTAAGTCTGGTTTGTGTTTAATTAAGCGTTTAAATTAGAAATTAATTTCCACTCGGGATCACTTTTAAGTCGCAATAATTTCACTCTTAGCGTATAGATTTTCTCTTTTCTAACCTCAAACTGTTCACAAAGAATCTCCGAAGCAATTCGGTGATTTTCACGCTGAGCTTAAGTCTGGTTTGAGTTTAATTAAGCGTTTAAATAAGAAATTGTTTTAATTCAATTGAAGAAATTAATTTCCAGTCGGGATCACATTTAAGTCCCAATAATTTCACTCTTAGCGTATCGTTTTTGATTTTTCTAACCTCAAACCCTTCACAAAGAATCTGCGAAGCGACTCAGTGAAATTCACGCTGTGCTTAAGTCTGGTTTCTGTTTAATTAAGCGTTTAAATAAGAAATAGTTTTAATTCAATTGAAGAAATTAATTTCCACTCGGGATCACTTTTAAGTCCCAATAATTTCACTCTCAGCGTACCGACTTTGTTTTTTCTAACCTCAAACTGTTCACAAAGAATCTACGAAGCAACTCAGAGATTTTCAGGCTGAGCTTAAGTCTGGTTTGTGTTTAATTAAGCGTTTAAATTAGAAATTAATTTCCACTCGGGATCACTTTTAAGTCCCAATAATTTCACTCTTAGCGTATCGTTTTAGTTTTTTCTAACCTCAAACTGTTCACAAAGAATCTACGAAGCAACTCAGTGAATTTCACGCTGAGCTTAAGTCTGGTTTGTGTTTTATTAAGCGTTTAAATTCGAAATTAATTTCCACTCGGGATCACATTTAAGTCTCAATAATTTCACTCTCAGCGTATCGATTTTGTTTTTTCTAACCTCAAACTGTTCACAAAGAATCTACAAAGCAACTCAGTGATTTTCAGGCTGAGCTTAAGTCTGGTTTAAGTTTAATTAAGCGTTTAAATAAGAAATTGTTTTAATTCAATTGAAGAAATTAATTTCCACTCGGGATCACTTTTAAGTCCCAATAATTTCACTCTCAGCGTACCGACTTAGTTTTTTCTAACCTCAAACTGTTCACAAAGAATCTGCGAAGCGACTCAGTGAATTTAACGCTGAGCTTAAGTCTGGTTTCTGTTTAATTAAGTGTTTAAATTAGAAATTAATTTCCACTCGGGATCACTTTTAAGTCCCAATAATTTCACTCTTAGCGTATCGATTTCATTTTTTCTAACCTCAAACCGTTCACAAAGAATCTGCGAAGCAACTCTGTGAATTTCACGCTGAGCTTAAGTCTGGTTTGTGTTTAATTAAGCGTTTAAATAAGAAATTATTTTAATTCAATTGAAGAAATTAATTTCCACTCGGGTTCACTTTTAAGTCCCAATAATTTCACTTTTAGCGTATCGATTTTGTTTTTTCTAACCTCAAACCCTTCACGAAGAATCTCCGAAGCAACTCAGAGATTTTCAGGCTGAGCTTAAGTCTGGTTTGTGTTTAATTAAGCGTTTAAATTAGAAATTGTTTTAATTCAATTGAAGAAATTAATTTCCACTCGGGATCACTTTTAAGTCCCAATAATTTCACTCTTAGCGTATCGATTTTAAATTTTCTCACTTAAGCACAAAGCTTGATCTTTCGTGAAGTACACTAAGTAATATTTAGGTTTGAACTTAAGTGAATTCCTGATTTAAGCGTGAATTTTTAAAACAACGAAACAAATTTATTGATTTTTTTCCAATTTTATAATTTAAGTGCAAATAATTTTATTCTTAGCGTGTGAATTTCAAATTTTGTAACTTAAACATAAAGTTATACCTTTTTTTAAGCTACTTAAGTTCATTTTAAGTGCAGCTTTTAATTTTAAGTCGCTTTAATTAAATGAATAAACAAACATCGATTCTAATTTTCTTCTTTTCCTTGTTTCAGGTGAGTTTTCCTCAAATGACAGTTTGCGTCGGAAGGAGGGTCTTCAAGGGAGTGGGAGGAGTGATTTAACCTCCCCCTTACCGGACATAAAGCCATCGGCGTAAAAATAAAAAGGAAAATAGGGAACAATTTCGGGATTCTCATTGTCGGGCTTTATTGGGCTTTCAAACGGAAAGCTCGGGCCGGTTTTATATTTTATATCGTCCCTCCCTAGACTCATTAAGCTTTAGGAAGGGTTTTAAGTCCTTTTGCCCGACCCTGTATATCATTTTACGGCCGTTTTAAGCGTGTTTTAATAGAGAACAAATAATAATAAAACACAAACAATTTTAATCGTATATAAAAATTATTTAAAATATACACAGAGACTTAGTTTTTTTATTCAATTATTCTTAAGTCAAAGCTTAATGATGCGTTAATTAGCCAAGCTGGTTTTTGTTCAAATCTTAAGTCTCGCTATTTTTTTATGAATTTTTAAAGTGAAAATACCTATATTTTATTTCCTGAAAACAATTCGCGACTTTAAGTCGCTATAATTCCGCGCTTAGCGTGTAGATATGGTAAATTTCATGCATATCCCTTAAGTTTGAGTCTATTTTATTGATTTTTATAAGTTTTACATTAAGCTTAAGTTTGAGTTTCTTGTTTTTAATTTTTAAAGACGAAAATCTCATTTTATTAAAGAACACAAATAAATTCGAGTTTAAGCGCTCATATTTCCACTCTTGGCGTACGGATTTTATTAACTTATTTTCCAATCTTTAACTTTAAGTCTCTTTTAATGATTTTTATTTGTTTTTAGTTGATCTTAAATTTGCTTCATTTTTAAAAAAATTTTAAAAGATGAAAATCCATATTATTTTAACATCAAAAACACAGTCGAATTTAAGCGTCTGTAAGTCCACGCTTAGCGTGTGAATTCAATTAAATTCATGCATAATCGTTAAGTTTAAGTCTCTTTTATTGAATTTTATGAACTTTAAGTTGAGCTTATATTTGCTTGATTTTTTATTAATTTTTAAAGATTAAAATTCATTTTTATTTAAGAACAAAATCAAAAGAAACAAAGCCGACTTTAAGCGCTCTTAATTCCGCTCTTAGCGTGCGGGTTGTGCTGAATTCATTCGCAGTCGTTAAGTTTGAGTATCCCTTAATTAATTTTGTGAGTTTTAAGTCTAGCTTTAGTTTTCTGATTATTTTATTAATTTTTAAAAATTAAATACATTTTTATTTAAAAATAAAAAGAAAGCCGATTTTAAGCGTCCGTAATTTCACCCTTAGAGTATGGATTTTGTTGAATTTACACGTAGTCGTTAAGTTTAAGTCAGTTTTAATGATTTTTATGAATTTTAAGTTCAGCTTAAGTTTGCTTATTTTTTTATTAATTTTCAAAAATTAAAATCCGTTTTAATTTAATAACAAAAACAAAGTCGACTTTAAGCGCCCATAATTCCACTCTTAGCGCACGAATTTTGTTCAATTTACACATAATCGTTAAGTTTCAGTCATTTTTAATGATTTTTATGAATTTTAAGTTTTGCTTAAGTTTGCTTATTTTTTTTATTAATTTTCAAAAAATAAAATCCGTTTTAATTTAATAACAAAAACAAAGTCGACTTTAAGCGCTCATAATTCCACTCTTAGCCCACGGATTTTGTTCAATTTACTCATAATCGTTTAAAGATTTTTATGAATTTTAAGTTCAGCTTAAGTTTGCTTATTTTTTTATTAATTTTCAAAAAAATAAAATCCATTTTAATTTAATAATAAAAACAAAGTCGACTTTAAGCGCCCATAATTCCACCCTTAGCGCACGGATTTTGTTGAATTTACACATAATCGTTAAGTTTGAGTCAGTTTTAATGATTTTTTATGAATTTTAAGTTTTGCTTAAGTTTGCTTATTTTTTTATTAATTTAAAAAAAAAAATAAAATCCGTTTTAATTTAATAACAAAAACAAAGGCGATTTTAAGCGCCCATAATTCCACTCTTAGCGCACAGATTTTGTTCAATTTACACATAATCGTTAAGTTTGAGTCAGTTTTAATGATTTTTATTAATTTTAAGTTCAGCTTAAGTTTGCTTATTTTTTTATTAATTTTAAAAAAATAAAATCCGTTTAAATTTAATAACAAAAACAAAGTCGACTTTAAGCGCTCATAATTCCACTCTTAGCGCACGGATTTTGTTGAATTTACACATAATCGTTAAGTTTGAGTCAGTTTTAATGATTTTTATGAATTTTAAGTTTTGCTTAAGTTTGCTTGTTTTTTTTATTAATTTTTAAAAAATAAAATCCGTTTTAATTTAATAACGAAAACAAAGTCGACTTTAAGCGCCTATAATTCCACTCTTAGCGCACGGATTTTGTCAAATTTATGCACAATCCTAAAGTTTGAGTATTTCTTAATTATTTTCATAAGTTTCAACTTGAGCTTAAATTCGCTTAATTTTTTATTAATTTTCAAACTTTATAATCCATTCTTAATAAAAATATGTTTTTATCTTTCTTTCAAATTACTTTCCTGGACTTAATAAGTTTAAGTTCGACTTAATTTCCAGATAAATCGCTTAAGTAAAGTTCGAGCTTCATCCTCGAGCTCTGAATAGTCGGCGTTTCTCTAAGCTCGGCTCGTTTCAGACTGTTGAATTCGTTTAAAAGGCGTGACCAGAACTCGGCTATCGATCAGCGCTCGGAGCGGGCCTCGTGGCGCCACCTGTGGGACGAGGCCGGAAGCCGAAAGATGTTGCTTCCCAGTATCGTGTTTCGCCGCCAGGGGGCGCACAAATGCCGTTTTGTTGCTTATAATTTACACAGAAATAATTCAAAAAAGATTCCTTTAAATCGAGAATTATTTGAAAATTATTCAAGTTTAAGTTCGTCTTAAAAACAATGTATATCATTTCGTAAGAGTTCACGCTTTATATTCAAGTTTGAAGAAATAAAATCGACACGCTAAGCGCGAAATTACGGAGACTTAAAGTTGTAATACGTTTGAATTCAAGCGAAATGCAGTTTTGTGTTTAATAATTAATTCAAAAAAAACTAAACTTAAAATCAACTTAAACTAAACAAAAATTACTTTAAACATGTTGTAATTTACTGTACAAAATGGAATAAATAAAATTGGCACGCTAAGATTGAAATTAAAGCGACTTAAAGTTGTAATTACTTTTAATTCAAATTAATCGATGTTTTTAAATTTATGTTTTGTGTTTAAAAATTAATTAAAAATCAACTATGCCTAAAATCATCTCAATCTTAACAAAAATTATTTGTTTAATGTTTCGTCTTGGCGTACAACTTTGTAAAAACAAAATCGATACGCTAAGAGTGAAATTTCAAGCGCTTACAGTTATAAAATTGTTTCCATCAATTCATTAATTAAAATCAATAATCGATTTTGTCTTTAATAATTCATAAAAAATAACTTAAGCTTAAGAGGATCTTAAAAATTTATATTAATCAATCGTTAAAACTTGGTGGTTCAATTTAAGGTTACAACACATGAAATCGGTACGCTAAGAGTGAAATTATACACACATAAAGTTAGAAATTAGTTTCCATGAAATCGCGAATTTAAAAAAAATCATTTTGTCTTCAAAAATTAATTAAAAATATTGTAAGCTTAAGTGGAACTTAACAATTACGATTGTTTAGTTGTGCAATGTTTTGGATTTAATTTAAGCTTGAAAAAAACAAAATCGACACGCTAAGAGTGAAATTATACACACATAAAGTTAGAAATTAGTTTCTATGAAATCGCGAACTTAAAAAAAATCATTTTGTCTTCAAAAATTAATTAAAAATATTGTAAACTTAAGTGGAACTTAACAATTACGATTGTTTAGTTGTGCAATGTTTTGGATTTAATTTAAGCTTGAAAAAAACAAAATCGAAACGCTAAGAGGGAAATTATACACACATAAAGTTATAAATTAGTTTCCATGAAATCGCGAATTAAAAAAAAATCATTTTGTCTTCAAAAATTAATTAAAAATATTGTAAGCTTAAGTGGAACTTAACAATTACGATTGTTTAGTTGTGCAATGTTTTGGATTTAATTTAAGCTTGAAAAAAACAAAATCGACACGCTAAGAGTGAAATTATACACACATAAAGTTATGAATTAGTTTCCATGAAATCGCGAATTAAAAAAAATCATTTTGTTTTCAAAAATTAATTAAAAATATTGCAAGCTTAAGTGGAACTTAACAATTACGATTGTTTAGTTGTGCAATCTTTGGGATTTAATTTAAGCTTGAAAAAACAAAATCGACACGCTAAGAGTGAAATTATGCACACATAAAGTTTAAATTAGTTTCCATGAAATCGCGAATGTAAAAAAAATCATTTTGTCTTCAAAAATTAATTAAAAATATTGTAAGCTTAAGTGGAACTTAACAATTACGATTGTTTAGTTGTGCAATGTTTTGGATTTAATTTAAGCTTGAAAAAAACAAAATCGACACGCTAAGAGTGAAATTATACACACATAAAGTTATGAATTAGTTTCCATGAAATCGCGAATTAAAAAAAATCATTTTGTTTTCAAAAATTAATTAAAAATATTGCAAGCTTAAGTGGAACTTAACAATTACGATTGTTTAGTTGTGCAATCTTTGGGATTTAATTTAAGCTTGAAAAAACAAAATCGACACGCTAAGAGTGAAATTATGCACACATAAAGTTTAAATTAGTTTCTATGAAATCGCGAATTAAAAAAAAAATCATTTTGTCTTCAAAAATTAATTAAAAATATTGTAAGCTTAAGTGGAACTTAACAATTACGATTGTTTAGTTGTGCAATCTTTTGGATTTAATTTAAGCTTGAAAAAAAAACAAAATCGACACGCTAAGAGTGAAATTATGCACACATAAAGTTAGAAATTAGTTTCCATGAAATCGCGAATTTAAAAAAAATCATTTTGTCTTCAAAAATGAATTAAAAATATTGTAAGCTTAAGTGGAACTTAACAATTACGATTGTTTAGTTGTGCAATCTTTTGGATTTAATTTAAGCTTGAAAAAAAAACAAAATCGACACGCTAAGAGTGAAATTATGCACACATAAAGTTAGAAATTAGTTTCCATGAAATCGCGAATTTAAAAAAAATCATTTTGTCTTCAAAAATGAATTAAAAATATTGTAAGCTTAAGTGGAACTTAACAATTACGATTGTTTAGTTGTGCAATCTTTTGGATTTAATTTAAGCTTGAAAAAAAAAACAAAATCGACACGCTAAGAGTGAAATTATGCACACATAAAGTTAGAAATTAGTTTCCATGAAATCGCGAATTTAAAAAAAATCATTTTGTCTTCAAAAATGAATTAAAAATATTGTAAGCTTAAGTGGAACTTAGCAATTACGATTGTTTAGTTGTGCAATCCTTTGGATTTAATTTAAGCTTGAAAAAAACAAAATCGACACGCTAAGAGTGAAATTATACACACATAAAGTTATGAATTAGTTTCCATGAAATCGCGAATTTAAAAAAAAAATATTATAAAAATTAGAATAAAGTTGAGAGTAAGTTTGAAACACAGAGACTCTGTTTAGAAGAGATAAAGTTTAGACTTAAAGTGGGAATTGTTAGAATTAATACGCTTAGCGAAATATTATGGATGCTTAAAATGAACTGAATTAAATTCATGATAATTTTTTTATTTTAAAATAATATTAATAAAAATTTAAAAACACTAAGACTTAACTTTTAAATAAGCTGAGCTCGTTCGCAGTAGACTAAGCTTCGACTTAGAGTAAGAATTTTTCCCCACGATACACTGAGTGTGGAATTACAGGTGCTTAAAGTTAGCACAATTAAAATCACATGAAAAAGTATTTTTCATTCCAGAAAAAAATTAATAAAAAAAATGAATAAGCTTAGACTTAACGTTTAAACACACTAGGCTCATCTTAAATAGACTAAGCTTCGACTTAGAGTAAGAATTTTTCCCCGCGATACAATAAGCGTGGAATTACAGGTGCTTAAAGTTAGCACAACTAAAATCGCATGAAAAAGTATTTTTCATTCCAGAAAAAAATTAATAAAAAAATAAATAAGCTTAGACTTAACGTTTAAACACACTAGGTTCGTCTTTAATAGACTAAGCTTCGACTTAGTGTAAGAATTTTTCCCCGCGATACAATAAGCGTGGAATTACAGGTGCTTAAAGTTAGCACAATTAAAATCACATGAAAAAGAGTTTTCATTTCAGAAGAAAATTAATAAAAAAATTAATAAGCTTAGACTTGACGCTTAAATACACTAGGCTCTTTTTTAATAGACTTAACTTCGACTTAGAGTAAGAATTTTTCACCGCGATACACTAAGCGTGGAATTACAGGTGTTTAAAGTTAGCACAATTTAAATCACATGAAAAATGAGTTTTCATTCAAGAAAAAAATTAATAAATAAATGAATAAACTTAAATTTAACGCTTAAACACACTAGGCTCGTCTTTAATAGACTAAGCTTCGACTTAGAGTAAGAATTTTTCACCGCAATACACTAAGCGTGTAATTACAGGTGCTTAAAGTTAGCACAATTAAAATCACACGAAAAGTATTTTTCATACCAGAAAAAAATTAATAAATAAATGAATAAACTTAAACTTAACGCTTAAACACACTAGGCTCGTCTTCAATAGACTAAGCTTCTACTTAAAGTAAGAAATTTTCCCCACGATACACTAAGCGTGGAATTATAGGTGTTTAAAGTTAACACAATTAAAATCACATGAAAAAGTATTTTTCATTCCAGAAGAAAATTAATAAAAAAATAAATAAACTTAGACTTAACGCTTAAACACACTAGGCTCGTCTTCAATAAACTAAGCTTCGACTTAGAGAAGAAACTTGCAGAATCGTTGCGCTTAGCGTGAAATTATGGACGTTTAAACTTTACTGTAATTATTTCAAATTAAATTATTTTTTTAATTTTAAATAACTCTCTATAAACATTTAAGTAAACTTAAGATGTAACTTAAGACAAGCTTCATAAAGGAAGAATATGACTCGCAGATGACCAAGCTTTTAGTTGAAGTAGGATTTTCCAGAATCGTTACGCTAATTGTGAAATTATTGAGACTTAAAGTTCAAATTAGTTTTCATTTAAATAAATCGATGTTTTTAAATTGACGTTTTGTGTTTAAAAATCAATTAAAATTTAAATAAAATTGAAAGTATCCAAATTTTTAGTAAGGATCACTTAAGAAATGTTTTGGCTTAGCGTATGATTTTGAAAAAACAAAAACTACCCGCTAAGAGTAAAATTACAGAGATTAAAAGATGCAATTAATTATAATCAAAATGAATCGATGTTTTTTTTAATGGCAAAGTTGTGCTTAAAAATTTATTATTAAATAACAAAGCTTAAAATCATTTAAAGTCACTTAAGAAATATTTACGCGATTACAAAAAACTATAAAATCGAAAAGATAAGCGTAGAATTGCAGGAAATTAAGTTGTAATTAATTTGAATCATAAAAATTAATATTTTTAAATTTTTATTTTTTTTACAAGATAACAAAGCTTGAGACTAAGCTTACTTCAGATGGTTTATCTCAGAAAGCTTTAAGCTTTGTGCTAAAGTTAAAAAAAGTTGCAATTTCCAGGTTAAGTCTTGAAATATTGGAGCTTAAATTTGGCGCTTGTTGACAATCCTCGGAATCGAATCAAGAAAAGTTCGTTTCTACTTTAAGATTTTTTTACAAAATAACTAAGCTTAAGACTAAGTCCTAATACATTTAATTCATCTCATTATGCTTCAAGCTTTGTATTAAACTTAAAAAAGTTGAAATTTCTAGATTAAGTCTTGAAATATTGAAGCTTAAAGTTGGCGCTTGTTGACAATCCTGGGAATCGAATCGAGAAAAGTTCGTTTCTACTTTAAGATTTTTTTACAAAATAACTAAGCTTGAAACTAAGTCCTAATACAAGTGATTCATCCGTTAATGCTTCAAGCTTTATACTAAACTTAAAAAAGTTGCAATTTATAGGTTAAGTCTTGAAATATTGGAGCTTAATGTTGGCGCTTGTTGACAATCCTGGGAATCGAATCAAGAAAAGTTCGTTTCTACTTTAAGATTTTTTTACAAAATAACTAAGCTTGAGACTAAGTCCTAGAACACGTGATTCATCTCATGATGCTTCAAGCTTTGTATTAAACTTAAAAAAGTCGCAATTTCTAGGTTAAGTCTTGAAATATTGGAGCTTAAAGTTGGCGCTTGTTGACAATCCTCGGAATCGAATCAAGAAAAGTTGGTTTCTACTTTAAGATTTTTTTACAAAGTAACTAAGCTTGAGACTAAGTCCTAATACATTTAATTCATCTCATTATGCTTCAAGCTTTGTATTAAACTTAAAAAAGTTGAAATTTCTAGGTTAAGTCTTGAAATATTGGAGCTTAAAGTTGGCGCTTGTTGACAATCCTCGGAATCGAATCAAGAAAAGTCGGTTTCTACTTTAAGATTTTTTTACAAAATAACAAAGCTTGAGATTAAGTCATAATACATGTGATTCATCTCTTAATGCTTCAAGCTTTGTGCTAAACTTAAAAAAAGTTGCAATTTCTAGGTTAAGTCTTGAAATATTGAAGCTTAAAGTTGGCGCTTGTTGATAATCGTCGGAATCGAATCAAGAAATGTTCGTTTCTACTTTAAGATTTTTTTATAAAATAACTAAGCTTAAGACTAAGTCCTAATATATGTCATTCATCTCTTAATGCTTCAAGCTTTGAACTAAACTTAAAAAAAGTTGCAATTTCTAGGTTAAGTCTTGAAATATTGAAGCTTAAAGTTGGCGCTTGTTTACACTCCTCGGAATCGAATCAAGAAAAGTTCGTTTCTACTTTAAGATTTTTTTACAAAATAACTAAGCTTAAGACTAAGTCCTAATACATGTGATTCATCTCTTAATGCTTCAAGCTTTGTAATAAACTTAAAAAAGTTGCAATTTCTAGGTTAAGTCTTGAAATATTGCAGCTTAAAGTTGGCGCTTGTTGACAATCGTGGGAATTGAATCAAGAAAAGTATGTTTCTACTTTAAGATTTTTTTACAAAATAACTAAGCTTAAGACTAAGTCCTAATATATGTGATTCATCTCATGATGTTTCAAGCTTTGTATTAAACTTAAAAAAGTTGCAATTTCTAGGTTAAGTCTTGCAATATCGGAGCTTAAAGTTGGCGCTTGTTGACAATCCTCGGAATCGAATCAAGAAAAGTTCGTTTCTACTTTAAGATTTTTTTACAAAATAACTAAGCTTGAGACTAAGTCCTAGTACATGTGATTCATCTCATAATGCTTCAAGCTTTGTACTACACTTAAAAAAGTTGCAATTTCTAGGTTAAGTCTTGAAATATTGAAGCTTAAAGTTGGCGCTTGTTGACAATCCTCGGAATCGAATCAAGAAAAGTTGGTTTCTACTTTAAGATTTTTTTAAAAAATAACTAAGCTTGAGACTAAGTTCTCATTCATGTGATTCATCTAATGATGCTTCGAGCTTTGTACTAAACTTTAAAAAAGTAGCAATTTCTAGGTTAAGTCTTGAAATATTGGAGCTTAAAGTTGGCGCTTGTTGACAATCCTCGGAATCGAATCAAGAAAAGTTCGTTTCTACTTTAAGATTTTTTTACAAAATAACTAAGCTTGAGACTAAGTCCTAATATACGTGATTCATCTCTTAATGCTTCAAGCTTTGTACTAAACTTAAAAAAAGTTGCAATTTCTAGGTTAAGTCTTGAAATATCGGAGCTTAAAGTCGGCGCTTGTTAACAATCCTCGGTATCGAATCAAGAAAAGTTCGTTTCCACTTTAAGATATTTTTACAAAATAACTAAGCTTGAGACTAAGTCCTAATACATGTGATTCATCTCTTAATGCTTCAAGCTTTGTAATAAACTTAAAAAAAGTTGCAATTTCCAGGTTAAGTCTTGAAATATTTGAGCTTAATGTTGGCGCTTGTTGACAATCCTCGGAATCGAATCAAGAAAAGGCGGTTTCTACTTTAAGATTTTTTTACAAAATAACTAAGCTTGAAATTAAGTGCTAATACATGTGATTCATCTCTTAATGCTTCAAGCTTTGTACTACACTTAAAAAAGTTGAAATTTCTAGGTTAAGTCTTGAAATATCGGAGCTTAAAGTTGGCGCTTGTTGACAATCGTCGGAATCGAATCAAGAAATGTCCGTTTCTACTTTAAGATTTTTTTACAAAATAACTAAGCTTGAGACTAAATCCTAGTACATGTAATTCATCTCATGATGTTTCAAGCTTTGTATTAAACTTAAAAAAGTTGCAATATATAGGTTAAGTCTTGAAATATTGGAGCTTAAAGTTAGCGCTTGTTAACAATCCTCGGAATCGAATCATGAAAAGTCAGTTACAAAATTACTAAGCTTAAGACTAAGTCTTAGTACATGTGATTCATCTCTTAATGCTTCAAGCTTTGTACTAAACTTAAAAAAAATTGCAATTTATAGGTTAAGTCTTGAAATATCGGAGCTTAAAGTTGGCGCTTGTTGATGATCCTCGGAATCGAATCAAGAAAAGTTCGTTTCTACTTTAAGATTTTTTTACAAAATAACTAAGCCTGAGACTAAGTCCTAATACATGTGATTCATCTCATGATGCTTCAAGCTTTGTACTAAACTTTAAAAAAAATGAAATTTCTAGGTTAAGTCTTGAAATATTGGAGCTTAAAGTCGGCACTTATTGACAATCCTCGGAATCGAATCAAGAAAAGTTCGTTTCTACTTTAAGATTTTTTTACAAAATAACTAAGCTTGAGACTAAGTTTTACTTCAGTTGGTTTATCTCAGAAAGCCTCAAGCTTTCATGTAAACTTAAAAATGTTGCAATTCCAACGTTAAGTATGGAAATATTCTAGCTTAAAATCTGCGCTTTTTTACAATTGAATCGAGAAAAGTCGGTTTCATCTTTAGGATTTTTTTTATAAAATAACTAAGCTTAAGTTTAAAGATTATTTTAGGTGGTTTATCTCAGAAAACCTCAATCTTTATGATTAATTTAAAATAGCTGCAGTTTTTAAGTTAAGTCTCGAATTATTGGATCTTAAGTTTAGTGCTTGTTTAACATTTTTGAAAACGAATCGAGAAACGCCTTTTTCGTTTTTTTTTTTTTTCGCATAATTAATTTCGTTTTATTTAAATTAAGCTTAAGATCAAGTTAAGAACTGCGTGAATAAACGCTTTTTTTTTTGTTCCGATTTCTCGCCATTGATTGAAAATTATTACTCCTTGAAACGGATTTTTGTTTTCCCTTTTTTTTCGTTTTTCTTTTGTTTATGTTTCAAATTTGCTTGCTCAAGCCTCAAAAGGAAAATGATAGAAATAGGAAAGCTGGGGAGGAAAATAGGGGGAGGCCAGCGAAAGTTTCCCTTCTCTTTAAGTTTCCAGTTTTAATGCAATCAAATCTTAAAATTGTGTAACGAACGATCCGAAGAAGAAACAAAAAAAAAGAAGGAGGAGGAAATTCGAAAGAAAAAAAAAAGGAACGAACGGAAGTTTCGCGCGTCGATTCAAAGGCGAGACTCGTTCGCTAATTAAAGCCGACGACGAGAACACTCCAAAACAAAAGACGAAAACAACTTTTTTTTTGTTTTCAATTCCTCTCTCTATTCTCATTATTTGTCCGTTCTTTTTTTTCACACCACAATCCACATTAATAAATTATACAAATTAATTATTTTATTATGTTTATCGATTGTCTCTCGCAATCGGCTAGAAATCGAAGGACCTGGGTTCGAATCCCATCGGAGATGTTCCTTTTCCACTCATATTTAATTAATTCAAATTATTTCTCAATGCTGCACTTTTAAAGATTCTTCAATTCATGGATTTGAATATTATTTAAAAGGAATTTCAATTTAATTTTATTTAATCGAATGAACAAAAAAAAGGCTTTGAATAAATTTCATGAAGAATTATTTTTTTTTAAATTATTTTCATAGCACTCATAAACAAAAAGTTCGGCTTAAGAAACGACCTAAAATAACATAAATCGTTCAAAAATATATTAAGATTTATGTTACGATTGAAAAGTGCGGAATGATTCCGCTAAGCGTGAAATAATCGGAACTTAAAGTCAACAGACTCTTCGAAAATAAAAATTGTTTCGCTTTTGTTGCTTATTAAAAACTTACTTAAGCTTAAAAATATACTTAAATTAACAAAAATCGATCAGTATTACATTGAGATTCAATTTAAGACTGAAAAGTGCGAAATTTTTGCGCTAAGCGTGGAATAATCGGAACTTAAAGTCAATAGACTGTATCACTTCGAAAATAAAAATTGTTTCGCTTTTGTTGGTTAATAAAAACTTACTTAAGCTTAAGAATAGACATAAATTAACAAAAATCGAACAGTATTACATTGAGATTCAATTTAAGATTGAAAAGTGCGAAATTATTCCGCTAAGCGTGGAATAATCAGAACTTAAAGTCAATAGACTGTATCACTTCGAAAATAAAAAATGTTTCGCTTTTGTTGGTTATTAAAGACTTAGTTAAACTTAAGAATAGACTTAAGGTAACAAAAATCGGTCAGTAATACATTGAGATTCAATTTAAGATTGAAAAGTGCGAAATTATTCCGCTAAGCGTGGAATAATCGGAACTTAAAGTCAATAGACTGTATCACTTCGAAAATAAAAATTGTTTCGCTTTTGTTGGTTAATAAAAACTTAGTTAAGCTTAAGAATAGACTTAAATTAACATAAATCGATCAGTATTATATTGAGATTCAATTTAAGATTGTAAAGTGCGAAATTATTCCGCTAAGCGTGGAATAATCAGAACTTAAAATCAATAGACTGTAACACTTCGAAAATAAAAATTGCTTCGCTTTTCTTCGTTATTAAAAACTTACTTAAGCTTAAGAATAGACATAAAATAACAAAAATCGAACAGTATTACATTGAGATTCAATTTAAGATTGAAAAGTGCGAAATTATTCCGCTAAGCGTGGAATAATCAGAACTTAAAGTCAATAGACTGGATCACTTCGAAAATATTTTTTTTTTCGATTAATTAAAAAAAAACGTTATAAAAAATTAAACAAAATTAAGCTCGACTTAAAATAGGCTCAAATCGTTGAGAAATACATTGGGAAATAAGCTCAAGGCATAAGAAACCAAATACGCGATTTAAGCGTTGAATTGCAGGAGCTTAAACATAATGATGCTTTGGGTTGAAGAAATAAACTTAATAAAATCTAACTAAAGCTTTAAATTAGTTTAATTTAGTATAATTAAGTACAGAGTATATAAATCTTGATTGTAAAATAGTCAAACTGTTAATTCATACGCTCAGCGCGACATTATTGTAGCTTAAAATAATTACCTTTTTTTATTTATATATCAATAAATCCCGTTTCGTCTTAAAAGATTGATAAAATCTAGTTGAAGCTTAAGATTAGCTTAATTTCCGCTATATCACTGCGAAACATATGAGTCTTGAGTTTAAAACAGAAAAACGAGAAATTAGTACGCTCAGCGTGAAATAACTGAAGCTTAAACTCGAACGATGTTTCCGTTTTTTGTAAAATGAGTCCCGTTTCGTCTTAAAAGCTTAATAAAATGTAATTCAAGCTTAAGATTAGCTTAAACTCGACTATATCACTGCAGAACACACGAGTCTTGAGTTTAAGACAGAAAAGCGAGGAATTTGTACACTCAGCGTGAAATTACTGAAGCATAAATTAGAACGACAATATTTTTTTGCATAAAAATTCCGTTTCATGTTGAAAACTTAATAACACCTAAGTCAACTTTAAGATTAGCCACTTAATCTCATATAATTAAGTGAAGAAGATATAAATTCTAAGTTTAAGATTAATAAGTACAGAGTTAGTAGGCTGAGCGTTGAATTATTGAAGCTTAAACTGTAACGATATTTTCCTATTTTGTAAAATAAGTTCCGTTTTGTCTTAAAATAATAATAAAATCTAACTAAAGCTTAAGATTTAGCTTAATGTGAGTTATATCAGAAGACATGAAACTCAAGTTTAAGACAGAAAAGCGAGGAATTTGTGCGCTCAGCGTGAAATAACTGAAGCTTAAACTCAAACGATGTTTCCGGTTTTTGTAAAATGAGTCCCGTTTCGTCTTAAAAGCTTAATAAAATGTAACTCAAGCTTAAGATTAGCTTAAACTCGGCTACATCACTGCAGAACACATGAGACTTGAGTTTAAGACAGAAAAGCGAGGAATTTGTACACTCAGCGTGGAATTATTGAAGCTTAAACTCGAACAATATTTTCCTTTTTGTAAAATAAGTTCTATTTCGTCATAAAAGCTTAATAAAATCGAAATGAAGCTTAAGATTAGCTTAATCTCAGCCATATCACTGCAGAACACATGAGTCTTGAGTTTAAGACAGAAAAGCGAGGAATTTGTTCACTCAGAGTGGAATTACTGAAGCATAAATTAGAACAATTTTTGTTTTCATAAAAATTCCGTTTCATTTTGAAAGCTTAATAAAATCTAAGTCAACTTTAAAATTAGCAACTTAATCTCGTAAAATTAAGTGAAGAATTGATTAGTTCTGAATTTAAGATTGATAACCACGGAATTAGTACGCTCAGTATGGAATTATTGAAGCTTAAACTCGAAAAATCTTTTCCTTCTTTGAAAAATAAATCGCGTTTCGTCTTAAAAGATTAATAAAATCTGACTAAAGCTTAAGATTTAGCTTAATCTCGGCTATAGCACTGCAGAACACATGATTCTTGAGTTTAAGAGAATAAAGCGAGAAATTAGTATGCTCAGCGTGAAATAACTGATTCTCAACAAATCCATTCAAAGTTTCACGCTCAGCGTACGGAATGACGTAAATTCCGTACGCTGAGCGTGAAACTTGAGCATTTAAAGACACGTCTGAAATATCGGTGAATGAGTTTAGCGGATTTTAGGCTTGACTTAAGCGTAATTTTGTAAGGCTTATGATTTTTAAATAAATGATTGTTAATTGTAGTTTAAGTCATCATAATTTCACGCTCAGCGTAGGGAATTGAAAAAATCCAGTTTAATTAAGTAGAATCGGGTTTTCTGAATCGATTCTGTTGAATCTTAAGTCCGTCTTAAGTTTGGATTATTTTTTAATAATTTTCATAAGCGATTATGTTTTTTTTTTTTATTTCCCCAATTTAATTGGACGCAATTTTAAAATTAAATAAAACATGCTTAAAAGCTGCGAATTTGTCAAAAACGACTTTAATTACATAAAATGAGCTTTTGTGATTCGACTAAGTTGAGTTATAAGTTCATCTTAAGTTCAGCTTATTTTTCATGATTTTTTAATTCAATCTCCTCTGAAATTAATTCGTTTCGATTTTATAAAATATAGGTCTCAATTACGCCAAACTTAGCGCTTCGATTTTGTTTATTTAAACTTAAAAGCAATCCTAATCTTACAAATTTTAATTCTATCGTTGAATTCAAAGCGAATCAATTTTTGTTTTTTATTTCCGCAAATTAATTGGACTTTATAAAAACGTAATTTTAAGATTAAATAAAACACACTTAAGAGCTGCGAATTTGTCAAAATCGACCTTAATTACATAAAATGAGCTTTTGTGATTCTAATAAGTTGAGTTATAAGTTTGTCTTAAGCTCAGCTTATTTTTCATGATTTTTTTTATTCAATCTCCTCTGAAATTAATTCGTTTCGATTTTAATAAATTATAAGTCTCAATTACGCCAAACTTAGCGCTTCGATTTTGTTTATTTAAACTTAGAAGCAATCCTAATCTTACAAATTTTAATTCAATCGTTGAATTCAAAGCGAATCAATTTTTATGTTTTTTATTTCCGCAAATTAATTGGACTTTACAAAGACGTAATTTTAAGATTAAATAAAACACACTTAAGAGCTGCGAATTTGTCAAAATCGACCTTAATTACATTAAATGAGCTTTTGTGATTCTACTAAGTTGATTTATAAGTTTGTCTTAAGCTCACCTTATTTTATATGATTTTTTTTATTAAAACTAGTCTGAAATTAATTTGTTTCAATTTTAATAAATTATAAGTCTCAGTTACGCTAAACTTAGCGCTTCGTATTTGTTTATATAAACTTAAAAGCAATCCTAACTTTACATGTAAATATAATCAGTACCATATGGTGTTGGGTTGCAATGCTAACCTTTAAAACTTTAATAATTTAGTTCAATTCAAAGTGAATTAATTTTTTAAAGCAAATCAGTTTGTTCTTAAATAAATCTAGAAAATAAAATAGTTAAGCTTGAGTTAAAAATAAAATCAATTGGGATCGCTTGAGATAACTTAATTCTGAGACTTATGTAAAAAAACAATGAATTTCCTACGCTAAGCGTAGAATTATTGAGGCTTAAATTTAAAAAACTCGCACGATGTTTCCGTTTTTTGTAAAATAAGTTCCGTTTCGTCTTAAAAGCTTAATAAAATCTAACTGAAGCTTAAAATTTAGCTTAATCTCGGCTATATCACTGCAGAACGCATGAGTCTTGAGTTTAAGACAGAAAAGCGAGAAATTCGTACGCTCAGCGTGAAAAAACTGAAGCTTAAACTCGAACGATGTTTCCGTTTTTTTTTTGAAAAAAAAAAGTCCCGTTTCATCTTTAGAGCCAAATAAAATCTAAGTGCAACTTAAGACTGTCCCAATCTTCGGTGTGTATTATTTTATAGATTTTCCATTTCCCTCACGGCTATTTGTTTTCTCTGTGGAGTTATAATCGGCAAAAGAACGTCCAATATCAATATTACATTTCCCATGTTCGTGTTTAACACTCACACATACATGCGTAATTATTCACTGATACAGACATATGTACAAATGTAGAAATCCTCCCAAACTTTCTCTCTCTCTCTCTCTCTCTCTCTCCCACTAAACCATCCCCCGTTTCGGGTGCCCGGGGCTCTCGCCCCCGTTCCGAGCCCCAGTTGCCACCCCCGGTAAACGTGGTTTCGTCCGTCCGTGATCCGTCCGACCGGAACATCATTAATTTATTCCATGAAAACCGGCCCGAATATTTACAACTCACACACACACACACATAGAGAGAGAGAGAACATTCACACATGTTTGCATTGATACACGAAAAAGAGAGGATAACTGTTAGTAAAAAAATAATTCTTTTTTCAAAATGAATTTAAAGTTCAGATATTTTTCAAATTAAAATTTCATCTACAATGTTTTTTTTTTTGTTAAAACAATCGATTGATTTAGATTATACCAACTTGAGGGTAAAGCTACATCTGTTTTCCAATTATTCCAGCTGTATTTAAGTCAATTTTATGTTTCTTTTGTTTTATGTCGTTTTTTTTTTTTTTTTCAAGAATATTCCACAAACGCGAAACGTTTTGAACAAATATTAGCTCGGATAATTCCACACTTAGCGTGCCGATGCATTCGTTTTCAATCTTAAATCAAAGCACTGGGTTTCTTAAGTAATCCTTGTGGAAATAATGAATGTCTTAAGCTCAGTTGATTCCTTATGATATATTTAAAACAAAATGAGATTTTTTTAAATTATACAAAATTTCAAGACTGATCAACTTTAAGCTCGAATAATTCCACACTTAGCGTGCCGATGCAATCGTTTTCAATCTTAAATCAAAGCACTGTGTTTTCTTAAGTGATCCTTATGGAAATTAAGGAATGTCTTAAGCTCAGTTGATTTCTTACGATTTATTTAAAACGAAATGAGATTTTTTTTAAATTATACAAAATCTCGAGACTGATCAACTTTAAGCTCGAATAATTCCACACTTAGCGTGCCGGAGCATTCGTTTTCAATCTTAAATCAAAGCACTGGGTTTCTTAAGTAATCCTCGTGGAAATAATGAATGTCTTAAGCTCAGTTGATTTCTTATGATTTATTTAAAACAAAATGAGATTTTTATAAATTATACAAAATCTCGAGACTGATCAACTTTAAGCTCGAATAATTCCACACTAAGCGCACCGATGCATTCGTTTTCAATCTTAAATCAAAGCACTGGGTTTCTTAAGTGATCCTTGTGGAAATAATGAATGTCTTAAGCTCAGTTGATTTCTTATGATTTATTTAAAACGAAATGAGATTTTTATAAATTATACAAAATCTCGAGACTGATCAACTTTAAGCTCGAATAATTCCACACTTAGCGTGCCGATGCATTCGTATTTAATCTTAAATCAAAGCACTGGGTTTCTTAAGTGATTCTTGTGGAAATAATGAATGTCTTAAGCTCAGTTGATTTCTTATGATTTATTTAAAACAAAATGAGATATTTTTTAAATTATACTAAATCTCGAGATTGATCAACTTTAAGCTCGAATAATTCCACACTTAGCGTGCCGATGCATTCGTTTTCAATCTTAAATAAAAGCACTGGGTTTCTTAAGTGATCCTTGTGGAAATAATGAATGTCTTAAGCTCAGTTGATTTCTTATGATTTATTTAAAACGAAATGAGATTTTTATAAATTATACAAAATCTCGCGACTGATCAACTTTAAGCTCGAATAATTCCACAATTAGCGTGCAAATGCATTCGTTTTCAATCTTAAATCAAAGTACTGAGTTTCCTAAGTGATTCTTATGGAAATAATGAAAGTCTTAAGCTCAGTTGATTTCTTATGATTTATTTAAAACAAAATGAGATTTTTATAAATTATACAAAATCTCGAGACTGATCAACTTTAAGCACGAATAATTCCACACTTAGCGTGCCGATGCACTTGTTTTCAATCTTAAATCAAAGCACTGGGTTTCTTAAGTGATTCTTGTGGAAATAATGAATGTCTTAAGCTCAGTTGATTTCTTATGATTTATTTAAAACGAAATGAGATATTTTTTAAATTATACAAAATCTCAAGACTGATCAATTTTAAGCTCGAATAATTCCACACTAAGCGTGCCGATGCATTCGTTTTCAATCTTATTTTAAAGCACTGTGTTTGCTAAGTGATTCTTATGGAAATAATGAATGTCTTAAGCTCAGTTGATTTTTTATGATTTATTTAAAACGAAATGAGATTTTAATAAATTATACAAAATCTCGAGACTGATCAACTTTAAGCTCGAATAATTCCACACTTAGCGTGCCGATGCATTCGTTTTCAATCTTAAACTAAAGCACTGGGTTTCTTAAGTGATTCTTGTGGAAATAATGAATGTCTTAAGCTCAGTTGATTTCTTATGATTTATTTAAAACAAAATGAGATTTTTTTAAATTATACAAAATCTCGAGACTGATCAACTTTAAGCTCGAATAATTCCACACTTAGCGTGCCGATGCACTTGTTTTCAATCTTAAATTAAAGCACTGGGTTTCTTAAGTAATCCTAATGAAAATAATGAATGTCTTAAGCTCAGTTGATTTCTTATGATTTATTTAAAACAAAATGAGATTTTTATAAATTACACAAAATCTCGAGACTGATCAACTTTAAGCTCGAATAATTCCACACTTAGCGTGCGGATGAACTTGTTTTTAATCTTAAATCAAAGCACTGGGTTTCTTAAGTGATCCTTGTGGAAATAATTGATGTCTTAAGCTCAGTTGATTTCTTATGATTTATTTAAAACGAAATGAGATTTTTTTAAATCATACAAAATCTCGAGACTGATCAACTTTAAGCTCGAATAATTCCACAATTAGCGTGCAAATGCATTTGTTTTTAAACTTAAATCAAAGCGCTGGGTTTCTTAAGTGATTCTTATGGAAATAATGAATGTCTTAAGCTTAGTTGTTTTTTTTATGATTTATTTAAAACAAAATGAGATTTTTTTAAATTATACAAAATCTCGAGACTGATCAACTTTAAGCTCGAATAATTCCACACTTAGCGTGCCGATGCAATCGTTTTCAATCTTAAATTAAAGCACTGGGTTTCTTAAGTAATCCTTGTGGAAATAATGTAAGTCTTAAGCTCAGTGGATTTCTTATGATTTATTTAAAACAAAATGAGATTTTTTAAATTATACAAAATCTCGAGACTGATCAACTTTAAGCTCGAATAATTCCACACTTAGCGTGCCGATGCATTCGTTTTCAATCTTAAATCAAAGCACTGGGTTTCTTAAGTGATTCTTATGGAAATAATGAATGTCTTAAGCTCAGTTGATTTCTTATGATTTATTTAAAACGAAATGAGATTTTTTTAAATTATACAAAATTTCAAGACTGATCAACTTTAAGCTCGAATAATTCCACACTTAGCGTGCCGATGCATTCGTTTCCAATCTTAAATTAAAGCACTGGATTTCTTAAGTGATACTTGTGGAGATAATGATTGTCTTAAGCTCAGCTGCTTTTTTATGATTTATTTAAACCGAAATGGATTTTATATTTAAACCCCGTGCGATCACGCGTGCGTGCGCGTGTGCGTTTCTGTGTCAGCAGGCCGCACGATTCCTCACGCTCCGTCGGACATCCAACGCACCCTTAATTCGTTTCTGGGGTAGTTTAGGTGGACGAAACGGGAACGCTCCGTGTCCAGCGTTGCGGGTCGGAAATTTACAGGCGAGGGTGGTTTTCCGTCCATTCCTGCGGAAGGAAGGACGATGGTAGGCCGCCGTGTGTTTGCGGTGTGCGTGCGACCGTTAATTGCGCCGCATTCCGGACGGTCCGAGGCCGCGAAAGATGGCCACAGTTTCCTCCTCCACTCTCCCCCCCAACCCCCCATCCCCCTCATTTAACGATCCTCGTTAACACCACAAAATACGAGAACAATGTCAGATAGAGATGGAATAGAGAGAGAGAGAGAGAAAGCCTGAAGCTTAAAAATGACAAGAACACTTCTTAATTGCCATACTAAAGCTTGAAAAGTCGAGTTTTGTAAGCTTAAATCGAAGCTTTATTTTTTCGTAATGAAAATTGTTTCCGTTTGTGATTTCACTGTTTAATCAACTTTAAGCTCGAATTATTCCACACTTAGCGTGCCGATGCACTTGTTTTCAATCTTAAATCAAAGCATTGGGTTTCTTAAGTAATCTTTGTGGAAATAATGAATGTCTTAAGCTCAGTTGATTTCTTATGATTTATTTAAAACGAAATGAGATTTTTTTTATTATACAAAATCTCGAGACTGATCAACTTTAAGCTCGAATAATTCCACACTTAGCGTTCCGATGCATTCGTTTTAAATCTTAACTTAAAGCACTGTGTTTTCTAAGTGATCCTTGTGGAAATAATAAATGTCTTAAGCTCAGTTAATTTCTTATGATTTATTTAAAACGAAATGAGATTTTTTTTATTATACAAAATCTCGAGACTGATCAACTTTAAGCTCGAATAATTCCACACTTAGCGTTCCGATGCATTCGTTTTAAATCTTAACTTAAAGCACTGTGTTTTCTAAGTGATCCTTGTGGAAATAATAAATGTCTTAAGCTCAGTTAATTTCTTATGATTTATTTAAAACGAAATGAGATTTTTTTTATTATACAAAATCTCGAGACTGATCAACTTTAAGCTCGAATAATTCCGCACTTAGCGCACCGATGCACTTGTTTTTAATCTTAAATCAAAGCAATGGGTTTCTTAAGTGATCCTTGTGGAAATAATGAATGTCTTAAGCTCAGTTGATTTCTTATGATTTATTTAAAACGAAATGAGATATTTTTAAATCATACAAAATCTCGAGACTGATCAACTTTAAGCTCAAATAATTCCACACTTAGCGTGGCGATGCATTCGTTTTCAACCTTAAATCAAAGCACAGGGTTTCTTAAGTAATCCTGGTGAGTTTAATGTCTGTCTTAAGCTCAGCTGCTTTCTTATGATTTATTTAAAGGCAAATTATATTATTATTAATACGATTCAAAATCCCGAACTGTTTAAACAGATTTAAGCTTCGATAATTTTACGTCCGGCTTAACGATTGCTTTTAATTTAAGCTCAGATCTAAACATAAACATAACTTAAATAAATCAAAATAAAATTAGCGTTAATCCCTAGCTTAAGAACATTTTAAGATTTGAATATAATTTTTCTTTATTTTTCTTTTCGATTTCTTGAAAACAACTTTAAACGGCAATATTTTCACGCTCATCTAACGACAGCGTGAAATTTAAGTATCAGAGATGATCTAGCTTCATGTTAGAGCTTGAAAAATTGACATAAGTGCGCTAAATATGAGGTTATGTAAGCTTAAAGTGAAAGCTTTAATTTATCCTATATTATTTTTGATAATTTATTAAAAAAATAAAATAAGCTTAGAATCGACTTAAAATGAATGACGATCGCTTTAGAGATGTTTAAGCTTAGTGTACACGTTTGAAAAATTAAAATCGACGCGCTAAGTGTGGAATTGTGGAGCTTAAAATTTGCAATTAGTTTTTAATTTAAATGAAATCCTGAGTTTACTTTTGGAGCTTAATTAAAAATCAAATAAGCGTGAGATCGACTTAAACTCAAAATATGTCGCTTTAGAGATGTTTAAGCTTAGCGTATACGTTTGAGAAATTAAAATCGACGCGCTAAGTCTGGAATTGTGGGGGCTTAAAGTTTGCAAGTAATTTTTAATTCAAATGAAATCCTGAGTTTACTTTTGGAGCTTAATTAAAAATCAAATAAGCGTGAGATCGAATTAAACTTAAAACTTATCGCTTTAGAGATGTTTAAGCTTAGCGTATACGTTTGAAAAATTAAAACCGACGCGCTAAGTGTGGAATTGTGGGGGCTTAAAGTTTGCAATTATTTTTTAATTCAAATGAAAGCCTGAGTTTACTTTTGGAACTTAATTAAAAATCAAATAAGCGTGAGATCGACTTAAACACAAAACCTATCGCGTTAGAGATGTTTAAGCTTAGCGTATACGTTTGAAAAATTAAAATCTACGCGCTAAGTCTGAAATTGTGGGGGTTTAAAGTTTGCAATTAGTTTTTAATTCAAATGAAATCCTGAGTTTACTTTTGGAGTTTAATTAAAACTCAAATAAGCATGAAATCGACTTAAACTCAAAACATATCGCTTTAGAGATGTTTAAGCTTAGTGTATAAGTTTGAAAAATTAAAATCAACGCGCTAAGTGTGGAATTGCGGGGGCTTAAAGATTGCAATTAGTTTTTAATTCAAATGAAATCCTGAGTTTACTTTTGGAGCTTAATTAAAAATCAAATGAGCGTGAAATCGACTTTATCTCAAAACATATCGCTTTAAAGATATTTAAGCTTAGCGTATACGTTTGAAAAATTAAAATCTACGCGCTAAGTCTGAAATTGTGGGGGTTTAAAGTTTGCAATTAGTTTTTAATTCAAATGAAATCCTGAGTTTACTTTTCGAGCTTAATTAAAACTCAAATGAGCGTGAAATCGGCTTAAACTAAAAACATATCGCTTTAGAGATGTTTAAGCTTAGCGTATACGTTTGAAAAATTAAAATCGATGCGCTAAGTCTGGAATTATGGGGGCTTAAAGTTTGCAATTAGTTTTTAATTCAAATGAAATCCTGAGTTTACTTTTCGAGCTTAATTAAAACTCAAATGAGCGTGAAATTGACTTAAATGCAAAACATATCGCTTTAGCGATGTTTAAGCTTAGCGCATACGTTTGAAATATTAAAATCGATGCGCTAAGTCTGGAATTATGGGGGCTTAAAGTTTGCAATTAGTTTTTAATTCAAATGAAATCCTGAGTTTACTTTTCGAGCTTAATTAAAACTCAAATGAGCGTGAAATTGACTTAAATGCAAAACATATCGCTTTAGCGATGTTTAAGCTTAGCGCATACGTTTGAAATATTAAAATCGACGCGCTAAGTCTGGAATTGTGGGGGCTTAAAGTTTGCAATTAGTTTTTAATTCAAATGAAATCCTGAGTTTAATTTTGGAGCTTAATTAAAAATCAAATAAGCGTGAGATCGATTTAAACTCAAAACATATCGCTTTAGAGATGTTCAAGCTTAGCGTATACGTTTGAAAAATTAAAATCGACGCGCTAAGTGTGAAATTGTGGGGGTTTAAAGTTTGCATTTTTTGATTTTGTTTTTAAAAAATACATAAAAAATAACTTAAGCTTAAGTGTAACTTAAAAATTACGATGAATCAATTGAGGAAGCTCGAAGGTTTAATTTAAGCTTAGAAAAAACAAAATCCATACACTAAGTGTGAAATTACACCGACTTAAACTTGTAATTAGTTTTGATCTAAAATAATCGATGTTTTTTAATTGGAATTTTGCGTTAAAAAATTAATTAAAAATAAACTAAACTTAAGAATGACTTAAATTTTATAAAAATCACTTTATAAATGTTGAAACTTAAAGCACACTTTTGAAAAAGCAAAATTGACACGCTTAAACTTAAATTACAAGCGCTTAAAGTTATCCATTTGTTTCCATCAATTAAAAAAAAACGTTGTTTTCTTTTTTAATTCATAAAAAATAACTTAAGCTTAAGTGTAACTTAAAAATTACGATGAATCAATTGAGGAAGCTCGAAGGTTTAATTTAAGCTTAGAAAAAACAAAATCCATACACTAAGTGTGAAATTACACCGACTTAAACTTGTAATTAGTTTTGATCTAAAATAATCGATGTTTTTTAATTGGAATTTTGCGTTCAAAAATTAATTAAAAATAAACTAAACTTAAGAATGACTTAAATTTAGTATAAATCACTTTATAAATGTTGAAACTTAGAGCACACTTTTGAAAAAGCAAAATTGACACGCTTAAACCGAAATTACAAGCGCTTAAAGTTATCGATTTGTTTCCATCAATTAAAAAAAACGTTGTTTTCTTTTTTAATTCATAAAAAATGACTTAAGCTTAAGTGTAACTTAAAAATTACCATAAATCAATTGAGGAAACTTAAGGGTTTGATTTAAGCTTAGAAAAAATAAAATCGATACACTAAGTGTGAAATTACACCGACGTAAACTTGTAATTAGTTTTAATCTAAAATAATCGATGTTTTCTAATTGGAATTTTGCGTTCAAAAATTAATTAAAAATAAACTAAACTTAAGAATGACTTAAATTTAGTAAAAATCACTTTAGAAAAGTTGAAACTTAGAGCACACTTTTGAAAAAGGAAAATTGACACGCTTAAACCGAAATTACAAGCGCTTAAAATGATCCATTTGTTTCAATCAATTAAAAAAAACGTTGTTTTCTTTTTTAATTCATAAAAAATAACTTAAGCTTAAGTGTAACTTAAAATTTATGATGGATCAATTGAGGAAGCTTTAAGGTTTAATTTAAGCTTAAAAAAAACAAAATCGACAGACTAAGAGCGGAAATACAGCGACTTAAATTCGAAATGCATTAAAATTATTTTCACGATGACAAAAAAAAACGACAAAAAGGGAATATTTGTGTCGCTCTGTCTCTCTTTTTTGTCGTTTCAGGGGGTGAGGGGAAGAGGGTATTCAACGGCGACTGTAATTAATTAGCAAACGAGTCTCCTCGCGCTTTTATCTCGATCGCAGCGGAAGTTTTCTCGCGCTCGCTTTGAAATTTCCTTTTACTCCACTTTTATTCGTCTCTTTTCTTGCCCGTAATTTTACCATTTTATTGAATTAGCTCAAACAAAAGTTGCGCGCAATTCGATTGTCTGTTTGAATGAGTCTTTTATAAAATCGACGCGGACTTTGAAAATCGCACACAAATCGATGTTTGTGGATTTTTCGCGAGAAAAACTCGATTTTATTTGAATGAAAGTTATGTGCGATTTAAGCGCCCTGTAATTTCACTCTTAGATCAGGAATTCTCTTAAAATCTGCATAAACTTAAGCTTTGAGCTTCATTTGTTGATTTCAGTCGAGTTTTGCATATATCTTACGCTTATTTATAATTCTTATTAATTATTAATTTAAGAAACGAATTTCTTTAATAATTTATTTGAATGAAAGTTATGTGCAATTCAAGCGTCCTGTAATTTCACACTTAGTTCATCAATTCTCTTAATTTCTGAATAAACTTAAGCTTTAAGCTTTATTTAAAGATTTCAATAGGTTTTTGTGTAAATCTTAAGCTTATTTCTAATTTTTAACAATTTTTAAAATCAAAAAGGATTTTTTTAAATAATTTATTTGAATTAAAGTTATGTGCAATTTAAGCGCCCTGTAATTTCACTCTTAGCTCATCAATTCTCTTAATTTTTGCATAATCTTAAGCTTTAAGGTTTATTTAAAGATTTCAATCGGTTTTTGTGTAAATCTTAAGCTTTTTTATAATTCTTACCAATTTTTAAATTCAAAGAGGAATTTATTTGGATTAAAGTTATGTGCAATTTAAGCGCCCTGTAATTTCACACTTAAATCATCTATTCTCGAAATTTCTACATATACTTGAGCTTTAGGCTTAATTTGTGGATATTGATCGATTTTTATATAAATCTTAAGCTTATTTCGAATTTTTATAAATTTTTAAATTCAAAAAGAATTTTTTTTAAATAATTTATTTGAATAAAATTTATGTACCATTTAAGCGCACTGTAATTTCACTCTTAGTTTATAAATTCTCTTAATTTTTACATAAACTTAAGCTTTAAGGTTTATTTAAAGATTTCAATCGAGTTTTGTGTAAATCTTAAGCTTATTTCTAATTCTTACCAATTTTTAAATTCAAAGAGGATTTTATTTGGATTAAAGTTATGTGCAATTTAAGCGCTCTGTAATTTCACACTTAGTTCATAAATTCTCTTAATTTCTGCATAAATTTAAACTTTAAGCTTAATTTAAAGATTTAAATCGGTTTTTGTGTAAATCTTAAGCTTATTTTTAATTCCTATCAATTTTTAAATTCAAAGAGGAATTTATTTGGATTAAAGTAATGTGCAATTTAAGCGCTCTGTAATTTCACACTTAGATCATCTATTCTCGAAATTTCTACATATACTTGAGCTTTAGGCTTAATTTGTGGATATTGATCGATTTTGATATAAATCTTAAGCTTATTTCTAATTTTTAACAATTTTAAAAATCAAAAATATTTTTTTAAATAATTTATTTGAATAAAATTTATGTGTAATTTGAGCGCTCTGTAATTTCACTCTTAGTTCATAAATTCTCTTAATTTCTGCATAAACTTAAGCTTTAAGGTTTATTTAAATATTTCAATCGGTTTTTGTGTAAATCTTAAGCTTATTTCTAATTCTTATCAATTTTTAAATTCAAAGAGGAATTTATTTGGATTAAAATTATGTGCAATTTAAGCGCTCTGTAATTTCACACTTAGATCATCTATTCTCGAAATTTCTACATATACTTGAGCTTTAGGCTTAATTTGTGGATATTGATCGATTTTTATATGAATCTTAAGCTTATTTCTAATTTTTATCAATTTTTAAAATCAAAAAGGATTTTTTTAAATAATTTATTTGAATTAAAGTTAAGTGCAATTTAAGAGCCCTGTAATTTCACTCTTAGTTCATCAATTCTCTTAATTTTTGCATAAACTTAAGCTTTAAGGTTTATTTAAAGATTTCAACCAGTTTTTGAGTAAATCTTAAGCTTATTTCTAATTCTTATCAATTTTTAAATTCAAAGAGGAATTTATTTGGATTAAAATTATGTGCAATTTAAGCGCTCTGTAATTTCACACTTAGATCATATATTCTCGAAATTTCTATATATACTTGAGCTTTAGGCTTAATTTGTGGATATTGATCGATTTTTATATAAATCTTAAGCTTATTTCTAATTTTTATCAATTTTTAAAATCAAAAAGGATTTTTTTAAATAATTTATTTGAATTAAAGTTATGTGCAATTTAAGCGTCCTGTAATTTCACTCTTAGTTCATCAATTCTCTTAATTTTTGCATAAACTTATGCTTTAAGGTTTATTTAAAGATTTCAATCGACTTTTGTGTAAATCTTAAGCTTATTTATAATTCTTGTCAATTTTTAAATTCGAAGAGGATTTTATTTGGATTAAGGTTATGTGCAATTTAAGCGCCCTGTAATTTCACACTTAAATTATCTATTCTTGAAATTTCTACATATACTTCAGCTTTGGGCTTAATTTGTGGATATTGATCGATTTTCACATAAATCTTAAGCTTATTTCTAATTTTTATCAATTTTTAAAATCAAAAAGGATTTTTTCAAATAATTTATTTGAATAAAATTTATGTGCCATTTAAGCGTCCTGTAATTTCACTCTTAGTTCATCAATTCTCTTAATTTTTACATAAACTTAAGCTTTAAGGTTTATTTAAAGATTTAAATCGGTTTTTGTGTAAATCTTAAGCTTATTTCTAATTTTTATCAATTTTTAAAATCAAAAAAGGATTTTTTTAAATAATTTATTTGAATTAAAGTTAAGTGCAATTTAAGCGTCCTGTAATTTCACACTTAGTTCATCAATTCTCTTAATTTTTGCATAAACTTAAGCTTTAAGGTTTATTTAAAGATTTCAATCGGTTTTTGTGTAAATCTTAAGCTTATTTTTAATTCCTATCAATTTTTAAATTCAAAGAGGAATTTATTTGGATTAAAGTTATGTGCAATTTAAGCGCCCTGTAATTTCACACTTAGATCATCTATTCTCGAAATTTCTACATATACTTGAGCTTTAGGCTTAATTTGTGGATATTGATCGATTTTCACATAAATCTTAAACTTATTTCTAATTTTTATCAATTTTTAAAATCAAAAAGGAATTTTTTAAATAATTTATTTGAATTAAAATTGTGTGCCATTTAAGCGTCCTGTAATTTCACTCTTAGTTCATCAATTCTCTTAATTTTTGCATAAACTCAAGCTTTAAGGTTTATTTAAAAATTTCAATCGATTTTTATATAAATCTTAAGCTCATTTCCAATTTTTATCAATTTTTAAAATCAAAAAGGAATTTTTTCAAATAATTTATTTGAATTAAAGTTATGTGCAATTTAAGCGCCTTGTAATTTCACTCTTAGTTAATCAATTCTCTTAATTTTTGCATAAACTTAAGCTTCAAGCTTCACCCAAAGATTTTAACCGGTTTTCGTCTCGATCCCAAGCTTTTTACTAATTTTTATAAATTTTTCAATGCGAAAACTTTATTTTCAAGAAAAAAATTATTTATTTCAAATTTATAATGAAAAGTAAAAATAAATAAAATTAATAAAAATGTACGCTCAGTTCAACAAACAAACAAAGAGAGCTCTCTCTCTCTCTCTCGCTCTCTCTCTCTCGCGAGTAAAGAAAAAATGTAAGAGAGATAAAAGCGTTGTCCGCGGTGTGTTTGTGCGGTAATTTGCGAGCACATTTGCGGGTCTGTCCGTCGGAGCCGTAGAGGGAGGGGGGGGGGGATAAAATGCTAAAGGGTGGAAAAAGGATGGGGAAAAGGGGTGAGGAGAGGATTTATATTGGAAGTTCACATTCGTACAGGCAAACACACACGCGCGTGTATAATATTGAATAGAGTCGTATTCGTGAATGTGTGAAAGTAATCTCTTATACAGGGTTAGTCAAAATGACTGCATGCATGCCGTGTATTTGTATTTTATAAGTTTGACTAACCCTGTACGATATATATGCACGCATTTGTGTGTTTGCCACTGTAAACGTGCCTCTATTTAATATTTGTATGAATTTGTGTGTGTGTGTTTGTATGAATGTATTTATGTGTGTGTGTGTGTGTGTGTGGTGGGAAATGTGTGTTTGATGTGTGTGTAGTTGGGGGGGTTTCGGGTTGTGGAAATAATGACCCCTGAAAATGGGAATCGCGTAAAATTTCCACGCGTCATATTCCATTTCCGTCCGGCCGAACGGCCACCCCTAACCCCCAACAACACACACACATACACGCACATACACATGCATACAATGACCCAGCATCCCCGAACCCAACATCCGCATCACTGAATTTCCCTTCCGACAAATGTAAATAGTAAAAATTACATTTCGAACGATGATGGGAATGAGAGTGAAATTCAAGGGCTCTTTCGTGCTATATAAAAAAATAGTTCAGCTTAAGAAAAGACCTAAAATAACATAAATCGTTCAAAAATATATTAAAGTTTATGTTAAAATTGAAAAGTGAAGAATTATTCAGGTAAGCGTGGAATAATCAGAACTTAAAGTCAATAGACTGCATCACTTCGAAAATAAAAAAAATGTTTAGCTTTTGTTGGTTATTAAAGGCTTAGTTAAGCTTAAGAATAGACTTAAGGTAACAAAAATCGATCAGTATTAAATTAAGATTCAATTTAAGATTGTAAAGTGCGGAATTATTCCGCTAAGCGTGGAATAATCGGAACATAAAATCAACTTCGAGAATAAAACTTGTTTCGATTTTGTTGATTATTAAAAACTTAGTTAAGCTTAAGAATAGACTTAAATTAACAAAAATCAGTCAGTATTACATTAGGATTTAATTTAAGATTTAAAAGTGCCGAATTATTCCGCTAAGCGTGGAATAATCGGAACTTAAAATCAATAGACTGTATCACTTCGAAAATAAAAATTGTTTCGCTTTTGTTGCTCATTAAAAAGTTAGTTAAGCTTAAGAATAGACTTAAATTAATAAAAATCGATCAGTATTTCATTGAGATTTAATTTAAGATTGAAAAGTGCGAAATTATCCCGCTAAGCGTGGAATAATCAGAACTTAAAGTCAACAGACTGTATCACTTCGAAAATAAAAATTGTTTCGCTTTTGTTAGTTAATAAAAACTTAGTTAAGCTTAAGAATAGACATAAATTAACAAAAATCAGTCAGTATTACATTGAGATTCAATTTAAGATTGAAAAGTGCGGAATTATTCCGCTAAGCGTGGAATAATCGGAACTTAAAGTCAAAAAACTGTATCACTTCGAAAATAAAAATTGTTTCGCTTTTGTTGGTTAATAAAAACTTAGTTAAGCTTAAGAATATACATAAATTAACAAAAATCAGTCGGTATTACATTGAGATTTAATTTAAGATTGTAAAGAGCGAAATTATTCCGCTAAGCGTGGAATAATCGGAACTTAAAGTCAACAGACTGTATCACTTCGAAAATAAAAATTGTTTCGCTTTTGTTGCTTATTAAAAACTTAGTTAAGCTTAAGAATAGACATAAGTTAATAAAAATCGGTCGGTATTACATTGAGATTTATTTGAAGATTGAAAAGTGCGGAATTATTCCGCTAAGCGTGGAATAATCGGAACTTAAAATCAACTTCGAAAATAAAAATTGTTTCGATTTTGTTAGTTATTAGAAACTTAGTTAAGCTTAAGAATAGACTTAAATTAACAAAAATCGCTTGGTATTACATTGAGATTCAATTTAAGATTGAAAAGTGCGGAATTATTCCGCTAAGCGTGGAATAATCGGAACTTAAAGTCAACAGACTGTATCACTTCGAAAATAAAAATTGTTTCGCTTTTGTTGGTTAATAAAAACTAAGTTAAACTTAAGAATTGACTTAAATTAACAAAAAACGGTCAGTATTACATTGAGATTCAATTTAAAATTGAAAAGTGCGAAGTTATTCCGCTAAGCGTGGAATAATCAGAACTTAAAATCAACAGACTCTATCACTTCGAAAATAAAAATTGTTTCGCTTTTGTTGGTTATTAAAAACTTAGTTAAGCTTAAGAATAGACATAAATTAACAAAAATCGTTAAGCATGACATTGAGATTTAATTTAAGATTGAAAAGTGCGGAATTATTCCGCTAAGCGTGGAATAATTGGAACTTAAAATCAATAGACTGCATCACTTCGAAAATAAAAATTGTTTCGCTTTTGTTAGTTATTAGAAACTTAGTTAAGCTTAAGAATATACATAAATTAACAAAAATCAGTCGGTATTACATTGAGATTCAATTTAAGATTGAAAAGTGCGAAATTATTCCGCTAAGCGTGGAATAATCGGAACTTAAAGTCAACTTCGAGAATAAAACTTGTTTCGCTTTTGTTTTTTATTAAAAACTTAGTTAAGCTTAAGAATATATATAAATTAACAAAAATCGATCAGTATTACATTGAGATTCAATTTAAGATTGTAAAGTGCGGAATTATCCCGCTAAGCGTGGTATAATCAGAACTTAAAGTCAACAGACTGTATTACTTCGAAAATAAAAATTGTTTCACTTTTGTTGGTTAATAAAAACTTAGTTAAGCTTAAGAATAGTCTTAAATTAACAAAAATCGGTCAGTATTACATTGAGATTCAATTTAAGATTGAAAAGTGCGAAATTTTTCCGCTAAGCGTGGAATAATCGGAACTTAAAGTCAACTTCGAGAATAAAACTTGTTTCGCTTTTGTTGGTTATTAAAAACTTATTTAAGCTTAGGAATCGACTTAAATTAACAAAAACCGATCAGTATTATATTGAGATTCAATTTAAGATTGAAAAGTGCGGAATTGTTCCGCTAAGCGTGGAATAATCAGAACTTAAAGTCAATAGACTGAATCACTTCGAAAATAAAAATTGTTTCGCTTTTGTTGGTTATTAAAAACTTAGTTAAGCTTAAGAATAGACTTAAATTAACAAAAATCGGTCGGTATTACATTGAGATTCAATTTAAGATTGAAAAGTGCGGAATTATTCCGCTAAGCGTGGAATAATCAGAACTTAAAGTCAATAGACCGTATCACTTCGAAAATAAAAATTGTTTCGCTTTTGTTGGTTATTAAAGACTTAGTTAAACTTAAGAATAGACTTAAATTAACAAAAATCGGTCAGTATTACATTGAGATTCAATTTAAGATTGAAAAGTGCGTAATTATTCGGCTAAGCGTGGAATAATCGGAACTTAAAGTCAAAAAACTGTATCACTTCGAAAATAAAAATTATTTCGCTTTTGTTGCTGATTAAAAACTTAGTTAAGCTTAAGAATAGACTTAAGTTAACAAAAATTAGTCAGTATTACATTAAGATTTAATTTAAGACTGAAAAGTGCGGAATTATCACACTAAGCGTGGAATAATTGGAACTTAAAGTCAATAGACTGTATCACTTCGAAAATAAAAATTGTTTCGCTTTTGTTGGTTAATAAAAACTTAGTTAAGCTTAAGAATAGACTTAAATTAACAAAAATCGGTCAGTGTTACATTGAGATTCAATTTAAGATTGAAAAGTGCGTAATTATTCCGCTAAGCGTGGAATAATCGGAACTTAAAGTCAAAAGACTGTATCACTTCAAAAATAGAAATTGTTTCGATTAAATTTAAAAAAAAGTCGTTATAAAAAATGAAACAAAATTAAGCTCGACTTAAAATAAGCTCAAATCGTTGAGAAATACATTGGGAAATAAGTTCAAGGCATAAGAAACCAAATACGCGATTTAAGCGTTGAATTGCAGGAGCTTAAACATAATCATGCTTTCGGTTGAAGAAATAAGCTTAATAAAATCTAACTAAAGCTTTACAATAGTTTAATTTAGTATAATTAAGTACATAGTATATGAGTCTTAATTGTAAAATAAACAAACCTGGAATTTGTACGCTTAGCATGAAATTTTTGAAGCTTGAGATGATTACGTTTTTGATTTTATCCCGTTTCGTGTTTAAAAAAGCTTAATAGGATCTAAGCGAATTTTAAAATAAGCTTAATCTCGTATAATTAGCTGCAGAATGCATGGGTTTTAAGTTTAAGATTGAAAGGCGGCGAATTTGTACGATCAGCGTGGAATTATTGAAGCTTAAACTCGAAAGATCTTTTCCTTTTTTTGTAAAATAAATCCCGTTTCGTCTTAAAAGCTTAATAAAATCTAACTGAAGCTTAAGATTAGCTTAATCTCAGCTAAATCACTGTAGAACACATGACTCTTGAGTTTAAGACGCTCAGCGTGAAATAACTGAAGCTTAAACTCGAATGATTTTTTCCATTTTTTGTAAAATAAGTTCCGTTTCGTCTTAAAAGCTAAATAAAATCTAACTGAAGCTTAAGATTGGCTTAATCTCTGCTATATCACTGCAAAACATATGAGTCTTGAGTTTAAAACAGAAAAGCGAGAAATTAGTACACTCAGCGTGGAAATACTGAAGCATAAAGTAGAACGATATTATTTTTCTTCTATAAAAAATCCATTTCATCTAGAAAGCTTAATAAAAGCTAAGTCAACTTTAAGATTAGCAGCTTAATCTCGAATAATCAAGTGAATAAAGTATAAGTTCTTAGTTTAAGATTGATAAGTGCGGAATTAGTACGCTCAGCGTGGAATTATTTAAGCTTAAACTTGAACGATCTTTTCCTTTTTTGGTAAAATAAGTCCCGTTTCGTCTTAAAAGCTTAATAAAATGTAACTGAAGCTTAAGATTTAGCTTAATCTCAGCTAAATCACTGCAGAACACATGAGTCTTAAGTTTAAGACAGAAAAGCGAGAAATTAGTAGGCTCAGCGTGAAATAACTGAAGCTTAAAATCGAACGATGTTTCCGTTTTTTTGTAAAATAAGTCTCGTTTCGTCTTAAAAGCTCAATAAAATGTAACTAAAGCTTAAGATTTAGCTTAATCTCGGCTATATCACTACAGAACATATGAGTCTTGAGTTTAAGACAGAAAAGTGAGGAATTTGTTCACTCAGCGTGGAAATACTGAAGCATAAATTAGAACGATATTATTTTTCTTCTATAAAAATTCCATTTCATCTTGAAAGCTTAATGAAAGCTAAGTCAACTTTAAGATCAGCAGCTTAATCTCGTATAATTAAGTGAAGAATATATGAGTTCTTCGTTTAAGATTGATAAGTACGGAATTAGTACGCTCAGCGTGGAATTATTGAAGCTTAAACTCCAACGATTTTCTCCTTTTTTGTAAAATAAGTCCTGTTTCGCCTTAAAAGCTCAATAAAATCTAACTGAAGCTTAAGATTAGCTTAATCTCGGCTAAATCACTGCAGAACACATGAATCTTGAGTTTAAGACAGAAAAGTGAGAAATTAGTACGCTCAGCGTGAAATAACTGAAGCTTAAACTCGAACGATATTTCCGTTTTTTGTAAAATAAGTCTCGCTTCGTCTTAAAAGCTTAATAAAATGTAACTCAAGCTTAAGTTTAGCTTAAACTGGGCTATATCACTACAGAACACATGAGTCTTGAATTTAAGACAGAAAAGCGGGGAATTTGTACACTCAGCGTGGAATTACTGAAGCATAAAGTAGAACGATATTATTTTTGTTGTATAAAAATTCCGTTTCCTCTTGAAAGCTTAATAAAAGCTAAGTCAACTTTAAGATTAGCAGCTTAATCTCGTAAAATTACGTGAAGAATATATGGGTTCTGAGTTTAAGATTGATAAGTACGGAATTAGTACGCTCAGCGTGGAATTATTGAAGCTTAAACTCGAACGATCTTTTCCTTTTTTTGTAAAATAAATCCCGTTTCGACTTAAAAGATTAATAAAATGTAACTCAAGCTTAAGATTAGCTTAAACTCGGCTAAATCACTGCGAAACACATGAGTCTTGAATTTAAGACAGAAAAGCGAGAAATTAGTACACTCAGCGTGAAATAACTGAAGCTTAAACTCGAACGATGTTTCCGTTTTTTTGTAAAATAAGTCTCGTTTCGTCTTAAAAGTTTAATAAAATCTAACTAAAGCTTAAGATTAGCTTAATCTCGGCTAAATCACTGCGAAACACATGAGTCTTGAGTTTAAGACAGAAAAACGCGGAATTTGTACACTGAGCGTGGAATTACTGAAGCATAAATTAGAACGATATTATTTTTCTTCTATAAAAATTCCATTTCATCTTGAAAGCTTAATAAAAGCTTAGTCAACTTTAAGATTAGCAGCTTAATCTCGTATAATTAAGTGAAGAAAATATAGGTTCTTCGTTTAAGATTGATAAGTACGGAATTAGTACGCTCAGCGTGGAATTATTGAAGCTTAAACTCCAACGATTTTCTCCTTTTTTGTAAAATAAGTCCTGTTTCGCCTTAAAAGCTTAATAAAATATAACTGAAGCTTAAGATTTAGCATAATCTCGGCTATATCACTGCAGAACACATGAGTCTTGAGTTTAAGACAGAAAAGCGAGAAATTAGTACGCTCAGCGTGAAATAACTAAAGCTTAAACTCGAACGATGTTTCCGTTTTTTTGTAAAATAAGTCCCGTTTCGTCTTAAAAGCTTAATAAAATGTAACTAAAGCTTAAGATTGACTTAATCTCTGCTATATCACTGCAGAACACATGAGTCTTGAGTTTAAGACAGAAAAGCGAGCAATTTGTACACTCAGCGTGGAAATACTGAAGCATAAAGTAGAACGATATTATTTTTGTTGTATAAAAAATCCATTTCCTCTTGAAAGCTTAATAAAACCTAAGTCAACTTTAAGATCAGCAGCTTAATCTCGTATAATTAAGGGAAGATAATGCTTATTTCCACATAAAAATCGACTAATATCTTTCTGGGAAGCTTAAGTTTAAAAATTGTCATTCAAATTGTGAAAATTACAGAAGCCTAAAATTGCATGCAATTTTTGTTATTAAAATGAAATGCTGAAACAAAAATTATTAAAAAATATCAAAACAGGAATACTTTAAGCTGCGTGCTGATTTGAAATCTTAGCACGTGCGTTGTTCCGTCGATTGAGTTGAAAGTCATCGAACGCAATTATTCTCGGTGTGAGTTATTGGGCGTTAAGTCGAGCGCGTGCCGAAACGGGTCCAATTCGGACCCGATAAAACAAATCACCCTCCAACGGCCGATAACACAACCGACTCCAATTCAACGCACGACGCGAAAGTGGGAAATTTCCCACGACGCCCTTTTCGCCACTTTTCCCCTTCCACAGTTCATTCCTCGCACACAAATAAAAAGAATCCAACTTAGAATTCATTACAATCAATTATTATTATTGACATTTTAAAAAATCACAGAAAAACAATCGAATCTTATTCTAAACTTAAAACTTAATCAAAACCATAACTTAAGAATCGTTTTTTCGTATTAAGCTTGAAATCGCGGGATTCTTAAGCGCTAAGCTTGAATTATTAGAGCTTAAAATTAGGATTGTAGAAAAGTAAAATTTCTTTAGTTTTGCAAAAAAATCACAGAAAAACAATCGAAACTTATACCAACCTTAAAACTTAACCAAAACCATCACTTAAGAATCGTTCTTTCGTATTAAGCTTGAAATCGCGGAATTCTTAAGCGCTAAGCTTGAATTATAAGAGCTTAAAGTTAGGATTGTAAAAAAGTAAAATTTCGTTCGTTTTTACAAAAAAATCACAGAAAAACAATCGAATCCTATTCCAACCTTAAAACTTAACCAAAACCAATACTTAAGAATCGTTCTTTCGTATTAAGCTTGAAATCGCGGAATTCTTAAGCGCTAAGCTTGAATTATTAGAGCTTAAAGTTAGGATTGTAGAATTTCCAAATTTAAGTTCGAATAATTCCGCTCTCAGCGTTGCCAACATAAAAGTTTAAACTCGGTAAGCAGGACTGACTATTCCTAAAATTAATTCTGAGTTAAGTTTAAATCTTACGAGTGCTTAAAACGGAATAAAGTTGGAAAGAAAAAAATATGGATTTACATTTAGAAATAATTAAATAAAAAAATAATTCTGAATCATTTTTGCAAAAAAAAAAAACTGTTTCTTGCTACAAAACAGCCGGTTTGACGTATTGTAACTTGTAACCATGGTAACCGATTTTCGTTTTCTGAAACGTGTATTGTTTTACATAACCTGACCGAAATTGTTTTGACAATTAACAAACATAAACGGAAGCTTCAGACTAATAATTATTTTAAAATTTTATTTGAGGCTGTTTATTAAAAAAAAAACGTTGTGAAGGCTTACACGAAACGTTAAGAGTTGGAATTTACAAAATCGTTTCAGTAAGAGCGGAATTATCTTAACTTAAATCTTATTTTGTTGAATTCGTTTGAAAAGAAAAAACGTTTCAACTTTTAAAAATTAATAGAAAAATCAGTAAATTAAAGTTCAATATAAGATTAGTAGAAACCTTTAAGAAAAGCTTAAACTTAACGCTAAGAGTTGAAATTTTTGAAATCTGTAAGCTAAGTGCGAAAATACGTACGTTTAAAATTGACTTTATAATTCTATTGAAGAAAGTGTAAGAAAATATAAAAAAATCAGCGAGCTTAAGTCTTTAATTTAAGCTCGAGATTGTAATAATCGTTAAGGAGAAGCTTAGATATAACACTAAGAGTAAAGATTTATAAAAAGTGTTTGCTGAGAACGGAATTTTGGAGACTTAAATCTGACCATTTTGAATTCGTTTAGAAAATCGATTTTTCAATTTTTAAAAATAAATAAAAAATTGAGTTAACTCAGGCTTAAGATAAAATTATTAAAAACCATTAATAAAAACTAAAAGCTGACGCTAAGGCTTGAAATTATCAAAATCCGTACGCTAAGTTCGAAATGTCTGGCGTTTAAAATTGACTTTATAATTCTATTGAAGAAAGTGCAAGAAAAAATAAAAAAATCAGCGAGCTTAAGTCTTTATTTTAAGCTCGAGTTTGTAATAATCGTTAAGGAGAAGCTTAGATATAACACTAAGAGTAAAGATTTATAAAAAGTGTTTGCTAAGAACGGAATTATTGAGGCTTAAATCTGACCATGTTGAATTCGTTTAGAAAATCGATTTTTCAATTTTTAAAAATAAATAAAAAATTGAGTTAACTCAGACTTAAGATAAAATTAGTAAAAACCATTAAGAAAAGCTAAAACCTAACGCTAAGAGTTGATATTTAGAAAATCCGTACGCTAAGTGCGAAATTTCTGGTGTTTGGTTCCATTCGTGAAAATGAAATCAAAATTTATTTCAACTTAAAAAATAATAATACAAAAATCAGTAATCTTAATCTTAGGACATCTAGGAAAAATCGTTAAGGATGGCTTTAATTTAACGGTAAGAATACAAAACTATAAAATTTAAATGCCGGTATTAACAAAGCTTAAATCTGAATATTTGTTTGGAAAACAGATCTTTTGATTTTAAAAAATTAATAAAAAATTATTATAAACTCAAACTTAAGATAAAATTAGTAAAAACTATTAAGGAAAACTTAAACTTAACGCTAAAAGTTGTAATTTTAAATATCCGTACGCTAAGTGCAAAATTACAGATGTTTGAAATTAATGGTATTGGTTATATTTAGAAAAATCAAATGAAATCGTGTTTTAATTTAAAAAAAAATCACATAAAATTAAGCGAGCTTAAATTTAAGAACGAGCTGCTAAAAATCATTGAGGGTGGCTTAGATGAAACGCTAAGAGTAATAACTTTTAAAATGTATACACCAAGAACGGAATTATTAAAGTTTAAATCTGATCGTGTTGATTTCGTTTAGAAAAGAGATTTTTCAACTTTTAAATTTTAATAAAAAAAATGATTAAACTAAAGCTTAAGATAAAATAAGTCGAAATTATTAAGAAAATGTTAAACTTAACGCTAGGAGTAAAAATTTGCAAATTCCGTACGCTTAACGCGAAATTACAGACGTTTGAATTTGACTTTATTAATTCCATCCAGAGACGTGAAACGAAATAAATGAATAAATAATTATTAAAATAATCAGTAAGCTTCAATTTAAGACTGAGCCATCAATAATCATTAGTAAAATTTCTTTAGTTTTACAAAAAATCACAGAAAAACAATCGAATCCTATACCAACCTTAAAACTTAACCAAAACCATCACTTAAGAATCGTTCTTTCGTATTAAGCTTGAAATCACGGAATTCTTAAGCGCTAAGCTTGAATTATTAGAGCTTAAAGTTAGGATTGTAAAAAAGTAAAATTACTTTCGTTTAAAAAAAAATCGCAGAAAAACAATCGAATCCTGTTCCAACCTTAAAACTTAACCAAAACCATCACTTAAGAACCGTTCTTTCGTATTAAGCTTGAAATTGCGGAATTCTTTAGCGCTAAGCTTGAATTATTAGAGCGTAAAATTAGGATTGTTGAAAAGTAAAATTTCTTTAGTTTAAAAAAAAATCACAGAAAAACAATCGAATCTTATTCTAAACTTAAAACTTAACCAAAACCATCACTTAAGAATCGTTCTTTCGTATTAAGCTTGAAATCGCGGGATTCTTAAGCGCTAAGCTTGAATTATTAGAGCTTAAAGTTAGGATTGTAAAAAAGTAAAATTTCGTTCGTTTTTAAAAAAAATCACAGAAAAACAATCGAATCCTGTTCCAACCTTAAAACTTAACCAAAACCATCACTTAAGAATCGTTCTTTCGTATTAAGCTTGAAATTGCGGAATTCTTAAGCGCTAAGCTTGAATTATTAGAGCTTAAAGTTAGGATTGTAGAAAAGTAAAATTTCTTTAGTTTTACAAAAAAATCACAGAAAAACAATCGAAACTTATTCCAACCTTAAAACTTAACTAAAACCATCACTTAAGAATCGTTCTTTCGTATTAAGCTTTAAATCGCGGGATTCTTAAGCGCTAAGCTTGAATTATTAGAGCTTAAAGTTAGGATTGTAGAAAAGTAAAATTTCGTTCGTTTTAAAAAAAATCACAGAAAAACAATCGAATCCTATTCTAACCTTAAAACTTAACCAAAACCAACACTTAAGAATCGTTCTTTCGTATTAAGCTTGAAATCGCGGAAATCTTAAGCGCTAAGCTTGAATTGTAAGAGCTTAAAGTTAGGATTGAAGAAAAGTAAAATTTCTTTAATTTTACAAAAAAATCACAGAAAAACAATCGAGTCTTATTCTAAACTTAAAACTTAACCAAAACCATCACTTAAGAATCGGTCTTTCGTATTAAGCTTGAAATCGTGGAATTCTTAAGCGCTAAGATTGAATTATTAGAGCTTAAAGTTAGGATTGCAGAAAAGTAAAATTTCTTTAATTTTACAAAAAAATCACAGAAAAACAATCGAATCCTATGCCAACCTTAAAACTTAACCAAAACCATTACGGAAGAATCGTTTTTTCGTATTAAGCTTGAAATCGCGGAATTCTTAAGCGCTAAGCTTGAATTATTAGAGCTTAAAGTTAGGATTGTAAAAAAGTAAAATTTCGTTCGTTTAAAAAAAAATCACAGAAAAACAATTGAATCCTTGAATTACATTAAAATCGACTTAAATCTGTTAAGGGATAATGTGGCTAACAGCTTAAAATAAAATATTGATAATTATTAAGCTAAGCGTAGAATTACAGATGCTTATATTTTAATAAATTATCGAATGAAATTATTTTCTCGAATTCTATTCAAAAACGTTTTGAGAAAGACTTAAAGTCTGGATTAACTTAAAACCGACTTAAATCAGTAGGAGAATAATCAAGCTGGGGATTTAAATCGAAAAAGCTGGGATTTTTTGTGTTAAGCGTGGAATTACAGACGCTTTAAATCAATTTTTAATATTGATTGAAATTATTTCATTCTTTTATTTTAAGATTTGTTTAAGTATGACTTGAAGTTTTAATTAAGTTAAAATTGACTTAAATCTGTTCGGAATTAATGAGGAAATAAACATAAGTCAAAAAAGCGAGGATTTTTGTTGTTAAGAGGAGAATTTAAGGCGCTTAAAGTTAATTTTATTTTTGATAGACGAAATTATTAATTTTTCGTTTCGTTTTTAAGTAAAACTTAAAATTAGGCTTAAGATGAATGGAATTTAAATCAATTAACGAATAATTAGGCTATAGACTGAGCGGAAATTGTTGCGTTAAGCGTGAAATTATTACTATTTGGAGTAAAATTTAAAAAAAAATGCTTTTTTGTACTTTAAGTCCCTGTAGTTTCACTCTAAGCTTACGAATTCGACTTTTCCCGTCTTAATCTTAATCCTACGACTTTTTTTGATTAAATCAATCTGACTTTCATTTTCTAATAAATTCGAGAAGTGTTGGAATTTATTTTCTTGCAAAAAAAAAAACGCATTCTTCGGATTTAAGCCTCCGTAATTTCACTCTAAGCGTGCGAATTCGACTTTTTTACGACTTAACTTAATTCTGCATCCTTTATGAGTAAATTAAGCTTACTTTGACAAGAATTTTACATTTTATTATCTCTTAGAAAATTCCAGAAATGCGACACAAATTATTTTCCAATAAAAAAAAATGCATTCTTCGGATTTAAGCCTCCGTAATTTCACTCTAAGCGTGCGAATTCGACTTTTTTACGACTTAACTTAATCCTGCATCCTTTATGAGTAAATTAAGCTTACTTTGATAAGAATTTTACATTTTATTATCTCTTAGAAAATTCCAGAAATGCGACACAATTTATTTTCCAATAAAAAAAATGCATTCTTCGGATTTAAGCCTCCGTAATTTCACTCTAAGCGTGCGAATTCGACTTTTTTACGACTTAACTTAATCCTGCATCCTTTATGAGTAAATTAAGCTTACTTTGATAAGAATTTTACATTTTATTATCTCTTAGAAAATTCCAGAAATGCGACACAATTTATTTTCCAATAAAAAAAATGCATTCTTCGACTTTAAGCCTCCGTAATTTCACTCTAAGCGTGCGAATTCGACTTTTTTACGACTTAACTTAATCCTGCATCCTTTATGAGTAAATTAGGCTTACTTTGATAAGAATTTTACATTTTATTATCTCTTAGAAAATTCCAGAAATGCGACACAATTTATTTTCCAATAAAAAAAATGCATTCTTCGGATTTAAGCCTCCGTAATTTCACTCTAAGCGTGCGAATTCGACTTTTTTACGACTTAACTTAATCCTGCATCCTTTATGAGTAAATTAAGCTTACTTTGATAAGAATTTTACATTTTATTATCTCTTAGAAAATTCCAGAAATGCGACACAATTTATTTTCCAATAAAAAAAATGCATTCTTCGACTTTAAGCCTCCGTAATTTCACTCTAAGCGTGCGAATTCGACTTTTTTACGACTTAACTTAATCCTGCATCCTTTATGAGTAAATTAGGCTTACTTTGATAAGAATTTTACATTTTATTATCTCTTAGAAAATTCCAGAAATGCGACACAATTTATTTTCCAATAAAAAAAATGCATTCTTCGGATTTAAGCCTCCGTAATTTCACTCTAAGCGTGCGAATTCGACTTTTTTACGACTTAACTTAATCCTGCATCCTTTATGAGTAAATTAAGCTTACTTTGATAAGAATTTTACATTTTATTATCTCTTAGAAAATTCCAGAAATGCGACACAATTTATTTTCCAATAAAAAAAATGCATTCTTCGACTTTAAGCCTCCGTAATTTCACTCTAAGCGTGCGAATTCGACTTTTTTACGACTTAACTTAATCCTGCATCCTTTATGAGTAAATTAGGCTTACTTTGATAAGAATTTTACATTTTATTATCTCTTAGAAAATTCCAGAAATGCGACACAATTTATTTTCCAATAAAAAAAATGCATTCTTCGGATTTAAGCCTCCGTAATTTCACTCTAAGCGTGCGAATTCGACTTTTTTACGACTTAACTTAATCCTGCATCCTTTATGAGTAAATTAAGCTTACTTTGATAAGAATTTTACATTTTATTATCTCTTAGAAAATTCCAGAAATGCGACACAAATTATTTTCCAATAAAAAAAAATGCATTCTTCGGATTTAAGCCTCCGTAATTTCACTCTAAGCGTGCGAATTCGACTTTTTTACGACTTAACTTAATCCTGCATCCTTTATGAGTAAATTAAGCTTACTTTGATAAGAATTTTACATTTTATTATCTCTTAGAAAATTCCAGAAATGCGACACAATTTATTTTCCAATAAAAAAAATGCATTCTTCGGATTTAAGCCTCCGTAATTTCACTCTAAGCGTGCGAATTCGACTTTTTTACGACTTAACTTAATCCTGCATCCTTTATGAGTAAATTAAGCTTACTTTGATAAGAATTTTACATTTTATTATCTCTTAGAAAATTCCAGAAATGCGACACAATTTATTTTCCAATAAAAAAAATGCATTCTTCGACTTTAAGCCTCCGTAATTTCACTCTAAGCGTGCGAATTCGACTTTTTTACGACTTAACTTAATCCTGCATCCTTTATGAGTAAATTAGGCTTACTTTGATAAGAATTTTACATTTTATTATCTCTTAGAAAATTCCAGAAATGCGACACAATTTATTTTCCAATAAAAAAAATGCATTCTTCGGATTTAAGCCTCCGTAATTTCACTCTAAGCGTGCGAATTCGACTTTTTTACGACTTAACTTAATCCTGCATCCTTTATGAGTAAATTAAGCTTACTTTGATAAGAATTTTACATTTTATTATCTCTTAGAAAATTCCAGAAATGCGACACAATTTATTTTCCATTAAAAAAAATGCATTCTTGGAATTTAAGCCTCCGTAATTTCACTCTAAGCGTGCGAATTCGACTTTTTTACGACTTAACTTAATCCTGCATCCTTTATGAGTAAATTAAGCTTACTTTGACAAGAATTTTACATTTTATTATCTCTTAGAAAATTCCAGAAATGCGACACAATTTATTTTCCATTAAAAAAAATGCATTCTTGGAATTTAAGCCTCCGTAATTTCACTCTAAGCGTGCGAATTCGACTTTTTTACGACTTAACTTAATCCTGCATCCTTTATGAGTAAATTAAGCTTACTTTGATAAGAATTTTACATTTTATTATCTCTTAGAAAATTCCAGAAATGCGACACAATTTATTTTCCAATAAAAAAACGCATTCTTCGACTTTAAGCGTCGGTCGTTTCGCGCTGAGCGTACGCATTCGAGTTTCGCAAACTCAAACAAGGACCCGCGCCCTTCTCGCGCTTAATTCAATTTGATAAATTATTCCGCCCGCGCTTTGACGGCGGGCGCGGCGAAACGCCGTCCAAGCGGAAAATCGCGATTTTGCGTTCACTCTTCGAGTGCCGTAGAAAACGGGGGTGGCTTTGACTCCCCGCGGGAGAGGGAGGCAGCATTTCTTGTCTCTTCCACCTTGAATCACGGCTAACTGGATGGGGAGTGAGAGAGTTTGTTGTGTCAACAGAATTAATTGGATTACGCTTAATCTCATACTCCCTGCTCGTCCGCCTCCCGTGCGTTGTACGCCTCGAGACCTCCCCCTCCCACTCCCGAACTCCTCTTAGTTCCGAAACTTTATGGGAATTAATGCGAAGAACCTGAAAGGGAGGGCGAATATCTCATTTAGGTAAAAGCGCACGCACAGGGACTCGGCTCGACGGTAAGGAAAACAAAAGAATCACACATCTGCTCGAGAAGGGATGCGGGAGTGAGCTTAAGTTAAATAAAGTCGAATTCGTACGCTTAGATTGAAACTACGGAGGCTTAAATTCGAAAAATGCATTTTTTTTATTGGAAAATAAATTGCCTCGCACTTCTGGAATTTTCTAAAAGATAAAAAAAAGTAAAATTCATAACAAAGTAAGCTTAATTTACTCACAAAGGATGCAGGATTAAGTTAAGTCGTAAAAAAGTCGAATTCATACGCTTAGAGTGAAACTACCGAGGCTTAAATTCGAAGAATGCGTCTTTTTTATTGGAAAATAAATTGTGTTGCACTTCTGGAATTTACTAAGAGATAATAAAACGTAAAATTCACAACAAAGTAAGCTTAATTTACTCATAAAGGATGCAGGATTAAGTTAAGTCATAAAAAAGTCGAAATCACACGCTTAAGGTGAAATTACGGAGGCTTAAATCCGAAGAATGCGTCTTTTTTTATTGCAAAATAAATTGCGTCACACTTCTGGAATTTACTAAGAGATAATAAAATGTAAAATTCATAAAAAAGTAAGCTTAATTTACTCATAAAGGATGCAGGATTAAGTTAAGTCGCAAAAAAGTCGAATTCGCACGCTTAGAGTGAAATTACGGAGGCTTAAATTCGAAGAATGCGTTTTTTTTATTGGAAAATAAATTGCGTGGCATTTCTCGAATTTACTAAGAGATAATAAAATGTAAAATTCATAAAAAAGTAAGCTTAATTTACTCATAAAGGCTGCAGGATTAAGCTAAGTCGTAAAAAAGTCGAATTCGCGCGCTTAGAGTGAAACTACGGAGGCTTAAATTCGAAGAATGCGTTTTTTTTTATTGGAAAATAAATTGCGTCGCATTTCTGGAATTTACTAAGAGATAATAAAATGTAAAATTCACAACAAAGTAAGCTTAATTTACTCATAAAGGATGCAGGATTAAGTTAAGTCGTAAAAAAGTCGAATTCGCACGCTTAGAGTGAAATTACGGAGGCTTAAATCCGAAGAATGCGTTTTTTTTATTGGAAAATAAATTGCGTCGCACTTCTGGAATTTACTAAGAGATAATAAAATGTAAAATTCATAACAAAGTAAGCTTAATTTACTCATAAAGGATGCAGGATTAAGTTAAGTCGTAAAAAAGTCGAATTCGCACGCTTAGAGTGAAATTACGGAGGCTTAAATCCGAAGAATGCGTTTTTTTTATTGGAAAATAAATTGCGTCGCACTTCTGGAATTTACTAAGAGATAATAAAATGTAAAATTCATAACAAAGTAAGCTTAATTTACTCATAAAGGATGCAGGATTAAGTTAAGTCGTAAAAAAGTCGAATTCGCACGCTTAGAGTGAAATTACGGAGGCTTAAATCCGAAGAATGCGTTTTTTTTATTGGAAAATAAATTGCGTCGCACTTCTGGAATTTACTAAGAGATAATAAAATGTAAAATTCATAACAAAGTAAGCTTAATTTACTCATAAAGGATGCAGGATTAAGTTAAGTCGTAAAAAAGTCGAATTCGCACGCTTAGAGTGAAATTACGGAGGCTTAAATCCGAAGAATGCGTTTTTTTTATTGGAAAATAAATTGCGTCGCACTTCTGGAATTTACTAAGAGATAATAAAATGTAAAATTCATAATAAAGTAAGCTTAATTTACTCATAAAGGATGCAGGATTAAGTTAAGTCGTAAAAAAGTCGAATTCGCACGCTTAGAGTGAAATTACGGAGGCTTAAATTCGAAGAATGCGTTTTTTTTATTGGAAAATAAATTGCGTCGCACTTCTGGAATTTACTAAGAGATAATAAAATGTAAAATTCATAACAAAGTAAGCTTAATTTACTCATAAAGGATGTAGGATTAAGTTAAGTCTCAAAAAAATCGAATTCATACACTTAAAGTGAAATTACGAAGGCTTAAATTCGAAGAATGCGTGTTTATTTTATTTCAAAATAAATTGCGTCGCACTTCTGGAATTTATTAAGAGATAAAAAAACGTAAAATTCATAACAAAGTAAGCTTAATTTACTCACAAAGGATGTAGGATTTAGTTAAGTCGTAAAAAAGTCGAATTCGCACGCTTAGAGTGAAACTACCGAGGCTTAAATTCGAAGAATGCGTTTTTTTTTATTTCAAAATAAATTGCGTCGCATTTCTGGAATTTACTAAGAGATAATAAAATGTAAAATTCATAACAACGTAAGCTTAATTTACTCATAAAGGATGTAGGATTAAGTTTAAGTTGTAAAAAAATCAAAATGTACGCTTAGAGTGAAAGTACAGACGCATATGTGCGCTTTTAGTTTCGATTTAGAAAATGAAGAAAATTTCTAGAATTAATTAATAAATTATTAAACTTAAGTTCCTAAGAAAAATTGAGCTTAGATTATTCAGAAAGAATATAAATTTGCTTTTAAGTCTAAAAAACTCGAATTCTCGCATTTAGAATGAAAATACAAGCGCTTAAAGTCCTAAATTATTTTTAAAATGAAAACAGAAATAATCGCGCATTTCTTAAGGGCTTTATTAGAACTTAAATAAGTTGTGATCATAAACAAAACTAAGCTTAAATTACTAACATAAGACGTTAGATTAAACTTAAGTAGAAAAAAATCGAATTTATATGCTTAGAGTGAAACTACAGAATCTTAAAATTGAAGACGTGTTTTTTTTATTTTCGATTGAGATTACTTCTAGAGTTTATTAATCATTTATTAGACTTAAGTTTGAAATAAATGATAAACTTAAATTGTCCAGAAAGGATGAAGGATTAAGTTCAAGTTGTAAAGAACCGAATTTTTACACTGAGCGTAAAACCACAGAGGATTAAACTTGAAAAAGCATATTTTCCATTCAGAAATAAAAACCCGTTTTTTATTTCAAGAATTTATTAATCATTTATAAGACTTAAGTTTGAAATAAATGACTGACTTAAACAGCCCAGAAAGGACGAAGGATTAAATTTAAGTTGTAAAGAATCGATTTTTTACACTGATCGTGAAACTACAGAGGGTTAAACTTGAAAAAGCATATTTTTTATTCAGAAATGAAAACCCGTTTTTATTTCAAGCGTCTATTAATCTTTCATTAGACTTAAGTTTGAAATAAATGACTAACTTAAATTGTCCAGAAAGGACGAAGGATTAAGTTTAAGTTGTAAATAACCGAATTTTTACACTGAGCGTAAAACCACAGAAGGTTAAACTTGAATAAGCATATTTTCTATTCAGAAATGAAAACCCGTTTTTATTTCAAGCGTTTATTAATCATTTATTAGACTTAAGTTTGAAATAAACGACTATCTTAAATTATCTAGAAAGGACGAACGATTAAGTTTAAGTTGTAAAGAACCGATTTTTTACACTGAGCGTGAAACTACAGAGGGTTAAACTTGAAAAAGCATATTTTCCATTCAGAAATCCTTTCGCGCGAATCGAAAACTTGACTTTAAGCTTGCGTAATTCCACGCTTAGACTAAAAGTGCGCTTAAATCCACTTAAAAGCAATGATGCGGGTATTTATTGATAATCTTAAAGTGTTTTTAAGGTGATCTTAAGCTTACAGATTTTTTTACGAATTTTTAAACGCGAAATGAGTTTTATTTTCAAAAATTCTTTCGCGCTTGACTTTAAGCTTGCGTAATTCCACGCTTAGACTAAAAGTGCGCTTAATTCCACTTAAAAGCAATGTTGCGGGTATTTGTTGATAATCTTAAAGTGTTTTTAATGTGAGCTTAATCTTACAGATTTTTTTACGAATTTTTAAACGCGAAACGATTTTAATTTTCAAAAATCCTTTCGCGCGAATCGCAAACTTGACTTTAAGCTTGCGTAATTCCACGCTTAGACTAAAAGTGCGCTTAAATCCACTTAAAAGCAATGATGCGGGTATTTATTGATAATCTTAAAGTGTTTTTAAGGTGATCTTAAGCTTACAGATTTTTTTACGAATTTTTAAACGCGAAATGAGTTTTATTTTCAAAAATTCTTTCGCGCTTGACTTTAAGCTTGCGTAATTCCACGCTTAGACTAAAAGTGCGCTTAATTCCACTTAAAAGCAATGTTGCGGGTATTTGTTGATAATCTTAAAGTGTTTTTAATGTGAGCTTAATCTTACAGATTTTTTTACGAATTTTTAAACGCGAAACGATTTTAATTTTCAAAAATCCTTTCGCGCGAATCGCAAACTTGACTTTAAGCTTGCGTAATTCCACGCTTAGACTAAAAGTGCGCTTAAATCCACTTAAAAGCAATGATGCGGGTATTTATTGATAATCTTAAAGTGTTTTTAAGGTGATCTTAAGCTTACAGATTTTTTTACGAATTTTTAAACGCGAAATGAGTTTTATTTTCAAAAATTCTTTCGCGCTTGACTTTAAGCTTGCGTAATTCCACGCTTAGACTAAAAGTGCGCTTAATTCCACTTAAAAGCAGTGAAGCTGGTATTCATTGATAATCCTAAAGTATTTTTAGCGTGATCTTAAGCTTAAAGATTTTTTTACGAATTTTTAAACGCGAAACGATTTTTATTTTCAAAAATCCTTTCGCGCGAATCGAAATCTTGACTTTAAGCTTGCGTAATTCCACGCTTAGACTAAAAGTGCGCTTAAATCTACTTAAAAGCAATGAAGCGGGTATTTTTTGATAATCTTAAAGTGTTTTTAAGGTGAACTTAAGCTTACAGATTTTTTTACGAATTTTTAAACGCGAAACGATTTTAATTTTCAAAAATCCTTTCGCGCGAATCGTAAACTTGACTTTAAGCTTGCGTAATTCCACGCTCAGACTAAAAGTGCGCTTAAATCCTCTTAAAAGCAATGAAGCAGGTATTTATTGATAATCTTAAAGTGTTTTAAGGTGATCTTAAGCTTACAGGTTTTTTTACGAATTTTTAAACGCGAAACGATTTTTATTTTCAAAAATCCTTTCGCGCGAATCGAAATCTTGACTTTAAGCTTGCGTAATTCCGCGCTTAGACTAAAAGTGCGTTTAATTCCACTTAAAAGCAATAAAGCGGGTATTTATTGATAATCTTAAAGTGTTTTTAAGGTGATCTTAAGCTTACAGATTTTTTTACGAATTTTTAAACGCGAAACGATTTTAATTTTCAAAAATTCCTTCGCGCGAATCGAAAACTTGACTTTAAGCTTGCGTAATTCCACGCTCAAATTAAAAGTGCGCTTAATTCCACTTAAAAGCAATGATGTGGGTATTTATTGATAATCTTAAGGTGTTTTTAAGGTGATCTTAAGCTTACAGATATTTTTTACGAATTTTTAAACGCGAAACGATTTTTATTTTTAAAAATCCTTTCGCGCTTGACTTTAAGCTTGCGTAATTCCACGCTTATACTAAAAGTGCGCTTAATTCCACTTAAAAGCAATGAAGCGGGTATTTATTGGTAATCTTAAAGTGTTTTTAAGTTGATCTTAAGCTTACAGATTTTTGTACGAATTTTTAAACACGAAACGATTATAATTTTCAAAAATCCTTTCGCGCGAATCGCAAACTTGACTTTAAGCTTGCGTAATTCCACGCTTAGACTAAAAGTGCGCTTAAATCCTCTTAAAAGCAATGAAGCAGGTATTTATTGATAATCTTAAAGTGTTTTTAAGGCGATCTTAAGCTTACAGATTTTTTTACGAATTTTTAAAGGCGAAACGATTTTTATTTTCAAAAATCCTTTCGCGCGAATCGAAAACTTGACTTTAAGCTTGCGTAATTCCACGCTTAGACTGAAAGTACGCTTAAATCCACTCAAAAGCAATGATGCGCGTATTTATTGATAATCATAAAGTGTTTTTAAGGCGATCTTAAGCTTACAGATTTTTTTACGAATTTTTAAAGGCGAAACGATTTTAATTTTCAAAAATCCTTTCGCGCGACTCGAAAACTTGACTTTAAGCTTGCGTAATTCCACGCTTAGACTAAAAGTGCGTTTAAATCCACTTAAAAGCAATGATGCGGGTATTTATTGATAATCTTAAAGTGTTTTTAATGCGATCTTAAGCTTACAGATATTTTTTACGAATTTTTAAACGCGAAACGATTTTTACTTTCAAAAATCCTTTCGCGCGAATCGAAAACTTGACTTTAAGCTTGCGTAATTCCACGCTTAGACTAAAAGTGCGCTTAAATCCACTTAAAAGCAATGAAGCGGGTATTTATTGATAATCTTAAAGTGTTTTTAAGTTGATCTTAAGCTTACAGATATTTTTTACGAATTTTTAAACGCGAAACGATTTTAATTTTAAAAAATCCTTTCGCGCGAATCGAAAACTTGACTTTAAGCTTGCGTAATTCCACGCTGAGACTAATAGTGCGCTTAATTCCACTTAAAAGCAATGAAGCGAGTATTTATTGATAATCTTACAGTGTTTTTAAGGTGATCTTAAGCTTACAGATTTTTTTACGAATTTTTAAACGCGAAATGATTTTTTTTTTTCAAAAATCCTTTCGCGCGAATCGAAAACTTGACTTTAAGCTTGCGTAATTCTACGCTTAGACTAAAAGTGCGCTTAAATCCACTTAAAAGCAATGATGCGGGTATTCACTGATAATCTTAAAGTGTTTTTAAGTTGATCTTAAGCTTACAGATTTTTTTACGAATTTTTAAACGCGAAACGATTTTAATTTTCAAAAATCCTTTCGCGCGAATCGAAAACTTGACTTTAAGCTTGCGTAATTCCACGCTTAGACTAAAAGTGCGCTTAAATCCACTTAAAAGCAATGAAGCGGGTATTTATTGATAATCTTAAAGTGTTTTTAAGGTGAGCTTAAGCTTACAGATTTTATTACGAATTTTTAAACGCGAAATTATTTTTATTTTCAATAATCCTTTCGCGCGAATCGAAAACTTGACTTTAAGCTTGCGTAATTCCACGCTTAGACTGAAAGTGCGCTTAATTCCACTTAAAAGCAATTAAGCGGGTATTTACTAATAATCCTAAAGTGTTTTTAACAAAGTTTTAGATTTGAATACTCGCCATTCGTTCATTCAAAGTTCGTGTGGAAATTGAGTCTATGATCTCTGGGCTATGTTGGGGATTTATTGAATCTTAGGAGGCCGTTAATCGAATCTCGAACGTCGTCTTGTACGTGTTGGTGGGCCTTTCGAGATTAATCAAATTAAGGGAGTTGCTGCCTCCGCCGCTGCCGCTGCCGCTGCTGGTGGTTTCGGTCTTACACCATTCGATGTTAATAGTTTGCGTTCAAATTTACGATGCAAGACATTCTCTCCCTCTCTCTCTCTCTCTGAGTGTACTTCTCTTCATTCTGTATGCATCTCTCTTTAGTACACACCCTCCGGGGGGTGTTCGGTGCTCCTCCTTGGAAATTAACCGTCGGGATAAATCAGGCGGGAGATTTGAGAGGAGAGCTGCTGGCCCACCGGATTTCGGAATACTAACGGCTAACAAACGATGGCTCCCGGAGTTTTGGCAGTTAGTAGTTTAGCCAGAGAGGGTGGCTAGAGAAGGGATTGGGGCAGGGAGGAGGGTACTTAACCGCCTTTATGTAAGCGATTTTCGTGCACTAAGCGTGAATTTATTCGAGCTGCAAATTACTTTACTTTCAATTGTAATTAAATAAAAATTCCGATTTGATTTAAAAAAATCATAAAAAATTAAGCTTATTTAAATCAGACTTAAAATTGGCTGAAATCCTTTACAGAAAGATGAGAAATTAAGCTCGAGTTGAAATAAGCGAAATCCTTGCGCTGAGCGTGACATTACAGAAGCTTAAAGTTGAAACAGAATTTACTCGTAATTCAAATAAAAAAATATTCCGATTTGACTTAAAAAAAATCATAAAAAATTAAGCTTAAACAAATCAGACTTAAAATTCACCGAAATCCTTTAGGAAAATATAGGAAATTAACATCATGTTAAAATAATCGAAATTCTTGCGCTAAGTCTGGAATTACGGATGTTTAAAGTTGAAACACGCTTTACTTATAATTAAAATTAAAAAAAAAATCATTTGACTTAAAGAAAAATCATAAAAGATTAAGCTTACACAAATAAGACTGAAAATCAGCTGAAATTCTTTAAAGAAAAATTGGAAATTAAGTTCGAGTTGAAATAAGCGAAATCCTTGCTCTGAGCATGAAATTACAGAAGCTTAAAGTTGAAACACATTTTACTAGTAATTTAAATAAAAAAATATTCCGATTTGACTTAAAAAAATCATAAAAAATTAAGCTTACACAAACAAGACTTAAAATTAGCTGAAATCCTTTACAGAAAGATCGGAAATTAAGCTCGAGTTGAAATAAGCGAAATCCTTGCGCTGAGCGTGAAATTACAGAAGCTTAATGTTGAAACACATTTTACTCATAATTCAAATAAAAAAATATCCCGATTTGAATTAAAAAAAATCATAAAAAATTAAGCTTACACAAATAAGATTTAATATTCTCTGAAATTCTTTAGGAAAAGATAGGAAATTAACATCGTGTTAAAATAAACGACATTCTTGCGCTAAGCCTGGAATTACGGATGTTTAAAGTTGAAGAAAATAATTTTAATCGAAGTTAAGCTCTCGTAATTTCACACTCAGCGTGCGAATTCTGTTATAACCCGACTTAACATGTAGTTTAAGTTGTTCTTGAGCAAATATTGTAAATTTTAAGTCAATTTTAATTTTGGTTAATTTTTAATAATTTCTTAAACACAAAATTAAAGACTTTTTTTAGAAAATAATTCTCATCGAAGTTAAGCTCTCATAATTTCACGTTCAGCGTGCGAATTCCGTTATAGTGCGATTAAGTATGTAGATTAGACTTTTCTTAAAAGACTGCCGAATATTTTAAGCCAATCTTAATCTTGGTTAATTTTTGATCATTTCTTAAACACAAAAGGTAACATTTTTTAAAAAAATAATTCTCGTCGACTTTAAGCTCTCATAACATTAAGCTGAGCTTGCGAATTCTGTTATAGTACGATTAAGTATATAGTTTAGACTTTTATTAAAAGACTGCCGTATATTTTAAGCCAATCTTAATCTTGGTTAATTTTTAATCATTTCTTAAACAGAAAAGGTAACATTTTTTTTTTAAGAAAATATTTCTCGTCGAAGTTAAGCTCTCATAATTTCACTCTCAGCTTGTGAATTCTATTATAACCCGACTTAATTAGTAGTTTAAGTTGTTCTTGAAAAATTACTGTGAATTTTAAGTCAATCTTAATCTTGATTATTTTTTAATCATTTCTTAAACACAAAAGGAAAGGATTTTTTTTAGAAAATAATTCTCATCGAAGTTAAGCTCTCGTAATTTCACACTCAGCGTGCGAATTCTGTTATAACCCAACTTAATATGTAGTTTAAGATGTTCTTCAACAATTATTGTTAATTTTAAGTCAATCTTAATTTTGGTTAATTTTTAATAATTTCATAAACACAAAAGGACAGACTTTTTTTTATGAAAATAATTCTCATCGAAGTTAAGCTCTCGTAATTTCACACTCAGCGTGCGAATTCTGTTATAAACCGACTTAATATGTAGTTTAAGTTGTTCTTAAACAATTATTGTCAATTTTAAGTCAATCTTGATTTTGGTTAAGTTTTAATAATTTCTTAAACACAAAAGGAAATACTTTTTTAGAAAATAATTCTCATCGAAGTTAAGCTCCCGTAATTTCACACTCAGCGTGTGAATGCTGTTATAACCAGACTTAATATGTAGTTTAAGTTGTTCTTGAAAAATTGCTGTGAATTTTAAGTCAATCTTAATCTTGGTTAATTTTTAATCATTTTTTTACACAAAAGGTAACATTTTTTTAATGAAATAATTCTCGTCGAATTTAAGCTCTCATAACTTTAAGCTGAGCTTGCGAATTCTGTTATAGTACGATTAAGTATGTAGTTTAGACTTTTCTTAAAAGACTGCCATATATTTTAAGCCAATCTTAATCTTGGTTAATTTTTAATCATTTCTTAAACACAAAAGGTAACATTTTTTTAATAAAATAATTCTCATCGAAGTTAAGCTCTCATAATTTCACACTCAGCGTGCGAATTCTGTCACAAAACCACTTAATTAATTTATTACTTGATAATCTTTAATAAAACTTGTAATAGCGGACGCATTTTTGTGATTCGTGTACACTTTAAGCGAGCGTAAATAATAAATGCGTTTCGTGTTTTATTCGAATTATGAAACACGCGTGTGTAACATAATAGCCGGTGTGTGTGTGTGAGTGTGTGTTTAACTAAGCGGACAATTAAGCCCGCGCCCCACTCATGAAAAAATAATATAAAGCGAAACAACTGTGGACCCTTCCAATTAACATAATTACTTTCGCACCCCATTCAACACACACTCGCGGTGTTTCCCACCCCGCGTGTAATTTTCACACATTAATTTTCCACACATTAACACTTAAAAAAATTAAAAAAATTATAAGCAAACTTAAGAATGCGTTAATTTTAATCAAAAGTAATCAACAGATGGCTAAGCTTGAGATTAAAGTCAAACTCAACGAAATCCGCACGTTGAGCGTGGAATTGCGAACGCTCAAACATGAAATTGAGAATAATTCAGGATTTCATTTTTCTTTTTTTTTGCGTTAATAATAAAATTAAAAAAAGAATATAAGCAAACTTAAGAATGCGTTAACTTTAATCAAAAGTAGTCAACAAATGATTAAGCTTGAGATTAAAGTCGAATTCAACGAAATCCGCACGCTGAGCGTGGAATTGCGAACGCTCAAACATGAAATTGAGAATAATTGAGGATTTCATTTTTCTTTTTTTTGCGTTAATAATAAAATTACAAAAAAATATAAGCAAACTTAAGAATGCGTTAAGTTTAATCAAAAGTAATCAACAGATGATTAAGCTTGAGATTAAAGTCAAATTCAACGAAATCCGCACGCTGAGCGTGGAATTGCGAACGCTCAAACATGAAATTGAGAATAATTCACGATTTCATTTTTCTTTTTTTTTGCGTTAATAATAAAATTAAAAAAAGAATATAAGCAAACTTAAGAATGCGTTAACTTTAATCAAAAGTAGTTAACAAATGATTAAGCTTGAGATTAAAGTCGAATTCAACGAAATCCGCACGCTGAGCGTGGAATTGCGAACGCTCAAACATGAAATTGAGAATAATTGAGGATTTCATTTTTCTTTTTTTTGCGTTAATAATAAAATTACAAAAAAATATAAGCAAACTTAAGAATGCGTTAAGTTTAATCAAAAGTAATCAACAGATGATTAAGCTTGAGATTAAAGTCAAATTCAACGAAATCCGCACGCTGAGCGTGGAATTGCGAACGCTCAAACATGAAATTGAGAATAATTCACGATTTCATTTTTCTTTTTTTTTGCGTTAATAATAAAATTAAAAAAAGAATATAAGCAAACTTAAGAATGCGTTAACTTTAATCAAAAGTAGTTAACAAATGATTAAGCTTGAGATTAAAGTCGAATTCAACGAAATCCGCACGCTGAGCGTGGAATTGCAAACGCTCAAACATGAAATTGAGAATAATTGAGGATTTCATTTTTCTTTTTTTTGCGTTAATAATAAAATTACAAAAAAATATAAGCAAACTTAAGAATGCGTTAAGTTTAATCAAAAGTAATCAACAGATGATTAAGCTTGAGATTAAAGTCAAATACAAAGAAATCCGCACGCTGAGCGTGGAATTGCGAACGCTCAAACATGAAATTGAGAATAATTCACGATTTCATTTTTCTTTTTTTTTGCGTTAATAATAAAATTAAAAAAAGAATATAAGCAAACTTAAGAATGCGTTAACTTTAATCAAAAGTAGTTAACAAATGATTAAGCTTGAGATTAAAGTCGAATTCAACGAAATCCGCACGCTGAGCGTGGAATTGCGAACGCTCAAACATGAAATTGAGAATAATTGAGGATTTCATTTTTCTTTTTTTTGCGTTAATAATAAAATTACAAAAAAATATAAGCAAACTTAAGAATGCGTTAAGTTTAATCAAAAGTAATCAACAGATGATTAAGCTTGAGATTAAAGTCAAATTCAAAGAAATCCGCACGCTGAGCGTGGAATTGCGAACGCTCAAACATGAAATTGAGAATAATTCACGATTTCATTTTTCCTTTTTTTAGCGTTAATAATAAAATTTAAAAAAAATTATAAGCAAACTTAAGAATGCGTTAAGTTTAATCAAAAGTAATCAAGAGATGATTAAGCTTGAGATTAAAGTCAAATTCAACGAAATCCGCACGCTGAGCGTGGAATTGCGAAGGCTCAAACATGAAATTGAGAATAATTCAGGATTTCATTTTTTTGCGTTAATAATAAAATTATAAAAAAAATATAAGCAAACTTAAGAATGCGTTAAGTTTAATCAAAAGTAATCAACAGATGATTAAGCTTGAGATTAAAGTCAAATACAAAGAAATCCGCACGCTGAGCGTGGAATTGCGAACGCTCAAACATGAAATTGAGAATAATTCAGGATTTCATTTTTCCTTTTTTGCGTTAATAATAAAATTACAAAAAAATATAAGCAAACTTAAGAATGCGTTAAGTTTAATCTAAAGTAATCAACAGATGATTAAGCTTGAGATTAAAGCCAAATTCAAAGAAATCCGCACGCTGAGCGTGGAATTGCGAACGCTCAAACATGAAATTGAGAATAATTCACGATTTCATTTTTCCTTTTTTTAGCGTTAATAATAAAATTTAAAAAAAATTATAAGCAAACTTAAGAATGCGTTAAGTTTAATCAAAAGTAATCAACAGATGATTAAGCTTGAGATTAAAGTCAAATTCAACGAAATCCGCACGCTGAGCGTGGAATTGCGAACGCTCAAACATGAAATTGAGAATAATTCACGATTTCATTTTTCTTTTTTTTTGCGTTAATAATAAAATTAAAAAAAGAATATAAGCAAACTTAAGAATGCGTTAACTTTAATCAAAAGTAGTTAACAAATGATTAAGCTTGAGATTAAAGTCGAATTCAACGAAATCCGCACGCTGAGCGTGGAATTGCGAACGCTCAAACATGAAATTGAGAATAATTGAGGATTTCATTTTTCTTTTTTTTGCGTTAATAATAAAATTACAAAAAAATATAAGCAAACTTAAGAATGCGTTAAGTTTAATCAAAAGTAATCAACAGATGATTAAGCTTGAGATTAAAGTCAAATTCAACGAAATCCGCACGCTGAGCGTGGAATTGCGAACGCTCAAACATGAAATTGAGAATAATTCACGATTTCATTTTTCTTTTTTTTTGCGTTAATAATAAAATTAAAAAAAGAATATAAGCAAACTTAAGAATGCGTTAACTTTAATCAAAAGTAGTTAACAAATGATTAAGCTTGAGATTAAAGTCGAATTCAACGAAATCCGCACGCTGAGCGTGGAATTGCGAACGCTCAAACATGAAATTGAGAATAATTGAGGATTTCATTTTTCTTTTTTTTGCGTTAATAATAAAATTACAAAAAAATATAAGCAAACTTAAGAATGCGTTAAGTTTAATCAAAAGTAATCAACAGATGATTAAGCTTGAGATTAAAGTCAAATACAAAGAAATCCGCACGCTGAGCGTGGAATTGCGAACGCTCAAACATGAAATTGAGAATAATTCACGATTTCATTTTTCTTTTTTTTTGCGTTAATAATAAAATTAAAAAAAGAATATAAGCAAACTTAAGAATGCGTTAACTTTAATCAAAAGTAGTTAACAAATGATTAAGCTTGAGATTAAAGTCGAATTCAACGAAATCCGCACGCTGAGCGTGGAATTGCAAACGCTCAAACATGAAATTGAGAATAATTGAGGATTTCATTTTTCTTTTTTTTGCGTTAATAATAAAATTACAAAAAAATATAAGCAAACTTAAGAATGCGTTAAGTTTAATCAAAAGTAATCAACAGATGATTAAGCTTGAGATTAAAGTCAAATACAAAGAAATCCGCACGCTGAGCGTGGAATTGCGAACGCTCAAACATGAAATTGAGAATAATTCACGATTTCATTTTTCTTTTTTTTTGCGTTAATAATAAAATTAAAAAAAGAATATAAGCAAACTTAAGAATGCGTTAACTTTAATCAAAAGTAGTTAACAAATGATTAAGCTTGAGATTAAAGTCGAATTCAACGAAATCCGCACGCTGAGCGTGGAATTGCGAACGCTCAAACATGAAATTGAGAATAATTGAGGATTTCATTTTTCTTTTTTTTGCGTTAATAATAAAATTACAAAAAAATATAAGCAAACTTAAGAATGCGTTAAGTTTAATCAAAAGTAATCAACAGATGATTAAGCTTGAGATTAAAGTCAAATTCAAAGAAATCCGCACGCTGAGCGTGGAATTGCGAACGCTCAAACATGAAATTGAGAATAATTCACGATTTCATTTTTCCTTTTTTTAGCGTTAATAATAAAATTTAAAAAAAATTATAAGCAAACTTAAGAATGCGTTAAGTTTAATCAAAAGTAATCAAGAGATGATTAAGCTTGAGATTAAAGTCAAATTCAACGAAATCCGCACGCTGAGCGTGGAATTGCGAAGGCTCAAACATGAAATTGAGAATAATTCAGGATTTCATTTTTTTGCGTTAATAATAAAATTACAAAAAAAATATAAGCAAACTTAAGAATGCGTTAAGTTTAATCAAAAGTAATCAACAGATGATTAAGCTTGAGATTAAAGTCAAATACAAAGAAATCCGCACGCTGAGCGTGGAATTGCGAACGCTCAAACATGAAATTGAGAATAATTCAGGATTTCATTTTTCCTTTTTTGCGTTAATAATAAAATTACAAAAAAATATAAGCAAACTTAAGAATGCGTTAAGTTTAATCTAAAGTAATCAACAGATGATTAAGCTTGAGATTAAAGCCAAATTCAAAGAAATCCGCACGCTGAGCGTGGAATTGCGAACGCTCAAACATGAAATTGAGAATAATTCACGATTTCATTTTTCCTTTTTTTAGCGTTAATAATAAAATTTAAAAAAAATTATAAGCAAACTTAAGAATGCGTTAAGTTTAATCAAAAGTAATCAAGAGATGATTAAGCTTGAGATTAAAGTCAAATTCAACGAAATCCGCACGCTGAGCGTGGAATTGCGAACGCTCAAACATGAAATTGAGAAAAATTGAGGATTTCATTTTTCTTTTTTTTTGAGTTAATAATAAAATTACAAAAAAAATATAAGCAAACTTAAGAATGCGTTAAGTTTACTCAAAAGTAATCAACAGATGATTAAGCTTGAGATTAAAATCGAATTCAAAGAAATCCGCACGCTGAGCGTGGAATTGCGAACGCTCAAACATGAAATTGAGAATAATTGAGGATTTCATTTTTCTTTTTTTTTTGCGTTAATAATAAAATTACAAAAAATATATAAGCAAACTTAAGAATCCGTTAAGTTTAATCAAAAGTAATCAACAGATGATTAAGCTTGAGATTAAAGTCAAATTCAAAGAAATCCGCACGCTCAGCGTGGAATTGCGAACGCTCAAACATGAAATTGAGAATAATTGAGGATTTCATTTTTCTTTTTTTGCGTTAATAATAAAATAAAAAAAAAATGCAAGCAAACTTAAGAATGCGTTAAGCTTAATCAAAAGTAATCAACAGATGATTAAGCTTGAGATTAAAGTCAAATTCAACGAAATCCGCACGCTGAGCGTGGAATTGCGAACGCTCAAACATGAAATTGAGAATAATTGAGGATTTCATTTTTCCTTTTTTTAGCGTTAATAATAAAATTACAAAAAAAATATAAGCAAACTTAAGAATGCGTTAAGTTTAATCAAAAGTAATCAACAGATGATTAAGCTTGAGATTAAAGTCGAATTCAACGAAATCCGCACGCTGAGCGTGGAATTGCGAACGCTCAAACATGAAATTGAGAATAATTGAGGATTTCATTTTTCTTTTTTTGCGTTAATAATAAAATTACAAAAAAAATATAAGCAAACTTAAGAATGCGTTAAGTTTAATCAAAAGTAATCAACAGATGACTAAGCTTGAGATTAAAGTCAAATTCAAAGAAATCCGCACGCTGAGCGTGGAATTGCGAACGCTCCAACATGAAATTGAGAATAATTGAGGGTTTCATTTTTCTTTTTTTGCGTGAATAATAAAATTAAAAAAAAAAATATAAGCAAACTTAAGAATGCGTTAAGTTTAATCAAAAGTAATCAACAGATGATTAAGCTTGAGATTAAAGTCGAATTCAACGAAATCCGCACGCTGAGCGTGGAATTGCGAACGCTCAAATATGAAATTGAGAATAATTGAGGTTTTCATTTTTCTTTTTTTGCGTTAATAATAAAATTACAAAAAAATATAAGCAAACTTAAGAATGCGTTAAGTTTAATCAAAAGTAATCAACAGATGATTAAGCTTGAGATTAAAGTCGAATTCAACGAAATCCGCACGCTGAGCGTGGAATTGCGAACGCTCAAACATGAAATTGAGAATAATTCAGGATTTCATTTTTCTTTTTTTGCGTTAATAATAAAATTACAAAAAAATATAAGCAAACTTAAGAATGCGTTAAGTTTAATCAAAAGTAATCAACAGATGATTAAGCTTGAGATTAAAGTCGAATTCAACGAAATCCGCACGCTGAGCGTGGAATTGCGAACGCTCAAACATGAAATTGAGAATAATTCAGGATTTCATTTTTCTTTTTTTGCGTTAATAATAAAATTACAAAAAAATATAAGCAAACTTAAGAATGCGTTAATTTTAATCAAAAGTAATCAACAGATGATTAAGCTTGAGATTAAAGTTAAATACAAAGAAATCCGCACGCTGAGCGTGGAATTGCGTACGCTCAAACATGAAATTGAGAATAATTGAGGTTTTCATTTTTCTTTTTTAGCGTTAATAATAAAATTTAAAAAAAAATATAAGCAAACTTAAGAATGCGTTAAGTTTAATCAAAAGTAATCAACAGATGATTAAACTTGAGATTAAAGTCGAATTCAACGAAATCCGCACGCTGAGCGTGGAATTGCGAACGCTCAAACATGAAATTGAGAATAATTCACGATTTCATTTTTCTTTTTTTTTGCGTTAATAATAAAATTAAAAAAAAATATATAAGCAAACTTAAGAATGCGTTAAGTTTAATCAAAAGTAATCAACAGAAGGCTAAGCTTGAGATTAAAGTCAAATTCAAAGAAATCCGCACGCTGAGCGTGGAATTGCGAACGCTCAAACATGAAATTGAGAATAATTGAGGATTTAATTTTTCTTTTTTTAGCGTTAATAATAAAATTACAAAAAAAAATATAAGCAAACTTAAGAATGCGTTAAGTTTAATCAAAAGTAATCAACATATGATTAAACTTGAGATTAAAGTCAAATTCAACGAAATCCGCACGCTCAGCGTGGAATTGCGAACGCTCAAACATGAAATTGAGAATAATTGAGGATTTCATTTTTCTTTTTTTTTAGCGTTAATAATAAAATTACAAAAAAAATATAAGCAAACTTAAGAATGCGTTAAGTTTAATCAAAAGTAATCAACAGATGATTAAGCTTGAGATTAAAGTCAAATACAACGAAATCTGCACGTTGAGCGTGGAATTGCGAACGCTCAAACATGAAATTGAAAAAAATCGTGTTTTCTAAAAAAAAATCAAATATCTCAATAATTATTAAAGATGCAAAAAAACGTTTCAAATAAATGTTACTTCGTTTAAATTAATTTAATGAGCTTCAATCTAATTTAAAATATAATCAAATTAATTATTAATCGAACACTTACGCAATTAATGCTGTTCTCTTCGTGGAACCAATGAAAAAGAAAAAAACACGTTGAAATTTATAATTATTGAATAATTAAAAATCGCTTAATTATTTGAATTGGATAAAACGAATATTAAATAAAGCACACGCGTTAATTTACAACAATATAAATACGACGAATATTTTCTTTCGCTTGTTATTGTTTATCTGATAAATTGCCGATGCGCATGAATCATCACCGGCCGATCTGATTGGCCCGCGCTGTCTTATCTCGCCGGTGCCTGGCACCGACATCCTTTAAAGAGATTATTAAAGGTGATGGATCATATGGTCGTCCTTTTCGTCCATCTCTTTCGCACTTATTTTATTTTACACACTGTTATTTTTTACAATTCAATTAATTACAATTTTTTTATTAAGGAAGGTCATAAAATTACAAATTAAATTAATAAAAATTAAATAAATAAATAAATAAAATCCTTAAAAATACGTTGAAGAAGGCGAAAGCTTTGCGCTTATGTTTGAAAATCAAAAATCCGTACGCTCAGCGTGAAGTTATTGGAGCTTAAAATTGAAATTAGAGAAAATGAAATTAATAATTCTTGTGCGGATTTAAAAAAAATCGTAAGAAATTTAGTAATTTTAAGTTAAGCTTAAAAATACAAAAAATCACTTAAACAAAGTCTATATTTAATGTTTAAGTGCAGAATAGTGAAATTAAAGCGATTAACGTCGAATTATTAAAAAAAATGAATTTAACGAATTAAATTATTTAAAGGTTGAGATTTAAAAAAATCGTAAAAAATACAAATTCAATAAAATCAACTTAAAAATGCTTAAAAGTGTGTTGCAGAAGGCGTAAGCTTTGCGCTTATGTTTGAAAATCAAAAATCCGTACGCTAAGCGTGAAGTTATTGGAGCTTAAAATTGAAATTGGAGAAAGCGAAATAAATAATTCTTGTGCGCATTTAAAAAAATCGTAAGAAAATTAGTAAGCTTAAGCTGAGCTTAAAAACAAACAAAATCACTTAAACAAATATTATATTTAATGTTTAAGTGCAGAATAGTGAAATCAAAGCGATAAAAGTGGAATTATTAAAAAAATGAATTTAATCAATTAAATTATTTAAAGGTTGAGACTTGAAAAAATCGTAAAAAAATACAAATTCTATAAAATCAACTTAAAAATCCTTAAAAATGTGTTGAAGAAGGTGTAAGCTTTGCGCTTATGTTTGAAAATCAATAATCCGTACGCTCAGCGTGAAGTTATTGAGGCTTAAAATTGAAATTAGAGAAAACGAAATAAATAATTTTTGTGTTTATTTAAAAAAAATCGTAAGAAAATTAGTCACTTTAAGCTGAGCTTAAAAACAAACAAAAATCACTTAAACAAAGATTATATTTAATGTTTAAGTGCAGAATGGTGAAATTAAATCGACAAAAGTGGAATTATTAAAAAAAATGATTTTAATCAATTAAATTATTTAAAGGTTGAGACTTAAAAAAAATCGTAAAAAATACAAATTCAATAAAATCAACTTAAAACTCGTTAAAAGTGTGTTGGAGAAGGCGTAAGCTTTGCGCTTATGTTTGAAAATTAAAAATCCGTACGCTCAGCGTGAAGTTATTGGAGCTTAAAATTGAAATGGGAGAAAGCGAAATAAATAATTCTTGTGTTTATTAAAAAAAAAATCGTAAGAAAATTAGTAAGCTTAAGCTAAGCTTAAAAACAAACAAAAATCACTTAAACAAAGATTATATTTAATGTTTAAGTGCAGAATAGTGAAATTAAATTGATAAAAGTGGAATTATTAAAAAAATGAATTTAATCAAATTAATTATTTAAAGGTTGAGATTTAAAAAAATCGTAAAAAATACAAATTCAATAAAATCAACTTAAAATTCCTTTAAAATATGTTGGAGAAGGCGTAAGCTTTGCGCTTATATTTGAAAATTAAAAATCCGTACGCTCAGCGTGAAGTTATTGGAGCTTAAAATTGAAATTGGAGAAAAAGAAATAAACAATTCTTGTGTTTATTAAAAAAAAATCGTAAGAAAATTAGTAACCTTAAGCTAAGCTTAAAAACAAACAAAAATCACTTAAACAAAGATTATATTTAATGTTTAAGTGCAGAAAAGTGAAATCAAAGCGATAAAAGTGGAATTATTAAAAAAATTAATTTAATCAATTAAATTATTTAAAGGTTGAGACTTAAAAGAAATCGTAAAAAATACAAATTCGATAAAATCAATTTAAAAATCCTTAAAAGTGTATTGAAAAAGGTCTAAGCTTTGCGCTTATGTTTGAAAATCAAAAATCCGTACGCTCAGCGTGAAGTTATTGAAGCTAAAAATTGAAATTGGAGAAAACGAAATAAATAATTCTTGTGTTTATTTAAAAAAAATCGTAAGAAAATTAGTAAGCTTAAGCTAAGATTAAAAACAAACAAAAATACACTTAAACAAAGTCTATATTTAATGTTTAAGTGCGGAATAGTGAAATTAAATCGATTAACGTGGAATTAATAAAAAAATGAATTTAACGAATTAAATTATTTAAAGGTTGAGACTTAAAAAAATCGTAAAAAAATACAAATTCAATAAAATCAACTTAAAAATCCTTAAAATTGTGTTGTAGAAGGCGTAAGCTTTGCGCTTATGTTTGAAAATTAAAAATCCGTACGCTTAGCGTGAAGTTATTGAAGCTTAAATTTGAAATTAGAGAAAATTAAATAAATAATTCTTGTATTTATTAAAAAAAATCGTAAGAAAATTAGTAAGCTTAAGCTAAGCTTAAAAACACAAAAAATCACTTAAACAAAGATTATATTTAATGTTTAAGTGCAGAATAGTGAAATTAAAGCGATTAACGTGGAATTATTAAAATAAAATGAATTTAACGAATTAAATTATTTAAAGGTTGAGACTTAAAAAAAATCGTAAAAAATACAAATTCAACAAAATCAACTTAAATATCCTTAAAAATGTGTTGTCGAAGGAGTAAGCTTTGCGCTTAAGTTTGAAAATTAAAAATCCGTACGCTCAGCGTAAAGTTATTGGAGGTCAAAATTGAACTTGGAGAAAGCGAAATAAATAATTCTTGTGCGGATTTAAAAAAAATCGTAAGAAAATTAGTAAGCTTAAGCTAAGCTTAAAAACACAAAAAACACTTAAACAAAGATTATATTTAATGTTTAAGTGCAGAATAGTGAAATTAAAGCGATAAACGTGGAATTATTAAAAAAATGAATTTAATGAATTAAATTATTTAAAGGCTGAGACTTGAAAAAATCGTAAAAAATACAAATTCAATAAAATCAACTTAAAAATCCTTAAAAATGTGTTGAAGAAGGTGTAAGCTTTGCGATTATGTTTGAAAATCAATAATCCGTACGCTCAGCGTGAAGTTATTGAGGCTTAAAATTGAAATTAGAGAAAACGAAATAAATAATTTTTGTGTTTATTTAAAAAAAATCGTAAGAAAATTAGTCACTTTAAGCTGAGCTTAAAAACAAACAAAAATCACTTAAACAAAGATTATATTTAATGTTTAAGTGCAGAATGGTGAAATTAAATCGACAAAAGTGGAATTATTAAAAAAAATGATTTTAATCAATTAAATTATTTAAAGGTTGAGACTTAAAAAAAATCGTAAAAAATACAAATTCAATAAAATCAACTTAAAACTCGTTAAAAGTGTGTTGGAGAAGGCGTAAGCTTTGCGCTTATGTTTGAAAATTAAAAATCCGTACGCTCAGCGTGAAGTTATTGAAGCTTAAAATTGAAATTGGAGAAAGCGAAATAACTAATTATTGTGCGAATTTAAAAAAAAAATCGTAAGAAAATTAGTAACTTTAAGCTAAGCTTAAAAACAAATAAAAATCACTTAAACAAAGATTATATTTAATGTTTAATTAAGTGCAGAATAGTGAAATTAAATCGATTAATGTGGAATTATTAAAAAAAAGAATTTAATCAATTAAATTATTTAAAGGCTGAGGCTTAAAAAAATCATAAAAAATACAAATTCAATAAAATCAACTTAAAATTCCTTTAAAATGTGTTGAAGAAGGAGTAAGCTTTGCGCTTATGTTTGAAAATTAAAAATCCGTACGCTCAGCGTGAAGTTATTGGAGCTTAAAATTGAAATTGGAGAATTAGAAATAAATAATTCTTTTGTGCATTTAAAAAAAATCGTAAGAAAATTAGTAACCTTAAGCTGAGCTTAAAAAGACAAAAAGTGTGTTGAAGAAGACGTAAGCTTTGCGCTTATGTTTGAAAATTAAAAATCCGTACGCTCAGCGTGAAGTTATTGCAGCTTAAAGTGAGAACTACAAACCTGTTACAATTGGAAATTGCGTTTTTTTCTTCTTCAAATCTTTGCTTGATTTTCGATTTTTGATTTTTGTTTTCTTTTGTTTTCAGGTAAGTCATAAACTTGACGCAATGGACAGTCTTTGTGGTGCAGAGCAAGTAAAGCGTAAGTAAAGAATAGGAGTTTAAATAAAAAATTATTCATAAATGGTCAGGCCCTAAACAAAATATAACGAAAATGCTTGTTTTTTCAGTCTTAAATTAAAACTTAAGTCTTTCTGAGTTAATGCAATCATACTAAACGCCATTCTTAAGCTTAAGTATTTTATGGGAATTTTCTAAAGGCAAAATTGACTTGATAGAAAAAACGCCGACTTTAAGCTCTAATAATTCTAGACTTAACCTGAAAAAATGCTTGTTTTTCAGTTTTAAATTAAAACTTAAGGCTTTCTGAGTTAATGCAATTATACTAAACGTCATTCTTAAGCTTAAGTATTTAATGGGAATTTTCTAAAAGCAAAATTGATTTTATTAAAAAATCGCCGACTTTAAGCTCTAATAATTCTAGACTTAACCTGAAAAAATGCTTGTTTTTCTGTTTTAAATTAAAACTTAAGGCTTTGTGAGTTAATGCAATCATACTAAACGCCATTCTTAAGCTTAAGTATTTTATGGAAATTTTCTAAAGGCAAAATTGATTTTATTAAAAAATCGCCGACTTTAAGCTCTAATAATTCTAGACTTAACCTGAAAAAATGCTTGTTTTTTCAGTTTTAAATTAAAACTTAAGGCTTCCTGAGTTAACACAATCATACTAAACGCCATTCTTAAGCTTGAGTATTTTATGGAAATTTTCTAAAGGCAAAATTGACTTTATAAAAAAATCGCCGACTTTAAGCTCTAATAATTCTAGACTTAACCTAAAAAATGCTTGTTTTTTCAGTTTTAAATTAAAACTTAAGGCTTTCTGAGTTAATGCAATCACACTTAACGCCATTCTTAAGCTTGAGAATTTTATGGGAATTTTCTAAAGGCAAAATTGATTTTATAAAAAAAATCGCCGACTTTAAGCTCTAATAATTCCAAACTTAACCTAAAAAACTGCAGGCTTTTTAGATTAAAATTAAAACTTAGGGCTTCCTGAGTTAATCCCACCGCACAATTTTTTAATCTCAAGCTTAAGGAATTTTTAAATAAATTCCGAAAAGAAAAATTAAAATATTTTTTTTGTAAATATAAAGACTTTAAGCTCTAATAATTCGAGAGAGTTATAAATTCGAGTTTAAAGTCTTTTAAGATTGGGATTGACAATTAGTGCGGTATGATTAATTCAAAAAACCTTAAGCTTAAGATTAAAAGTGAAAAACTAAGTAACTTTTAGATTAAGTCTAGACTGTTTAAATACTTAAAATCGAGAATTTTATTTCGAAGCATTTATGCCTCATAGAATTTATTAAAACATCCTTAAGCTTGAAATTAATGTATAATAAGGTAAGATTAACTCAGAAACACTTAAGCTTTAATTTTTTACTAAAAGCTCGAGCATTTTTCCGGTTAAGTCTCGAATTATTGCCGCTTAAATTGCGCGATTGTATTTTCAAATCGCAAAATTGATTCGAAAATGCAATCGCCTTTGGGAATTTATTTAAAATTCCTTAAGCTTAAGATTGGCAATTGGTACAGTGGGATTAACTCAGAAAGCCTTAGGCTTTAATTTAAAGTTGGAAAAGCGAGCACATTTTAATTTAAGTCTCGAATTATTGACGCTTAAATTGCGTGATTGTATTTTCAAATCGCAAAATTGATTCGAAAATACAATCGTCTTTTGGAATTTATTTAAAATTCCTTAAGCTTGAGATTAGCAATTGGTGCAGCGGGATTAACTCAGAAAGCCTTAGGCTTTAATTTAAAATTATAAAAGCGAGCACTTTTTAATTTAAGTCTGGAATTATTGACGCTTAAATTGCGCGATTGTGTTTTCAATTCGCAAAATTGATTTGAAAATGCAATCGCCTTTAGGAATTTATTTAAAATGCCTTAAGCTTAAGATTGGCAATTGGTGCAGCGGGATTAACTCAGAAAGCCTTGGGCTTTAATTTAAAATTGGAAAAGCGAGCACATTTTAATTTAAGTCTGGAATTATTGACGCTTAAATTGCGCGATTGTATTTTCAAGATTGATTCGAAAATGCAATCGCCTTTGGGAATTTATATAAAATTCCTTAAGCTTAAGATTGGCAATTGGTGCAGTGGGATTAACTCAGAAAGCCTTAGGCTTTAATCTAAAATTGGAAAAGCGAGCACATTTTAATTTAAGTCTCAAATTATTGACGCTTAAATTGCGTGATTGTGTTTTCAAATCGCAAAATTGATTCGAAAAAAACAATCGCCTTTGGGAATTTATTTGAAGTTCCTTAAGCTTGAGATTGACAATTGGTACAGCGGGATTAACTCAGAAGGCCTTAGGCTTTAATTTAAAATTGGAAAAGCGAGCACATTTTAACTTAAGTCTCGAAATATTGACGCTTAAATTGCGTGATTGTATTTTCAAATCGCAAAATTGATTCGAAAATACAATCGCCTTTGGGAATTTATTTAAAATTCCTCAAGCTTAAGATTGGCAATTGGTGCAGCGGGATTAACTCAGAAAACCTTAAGCTTTAATTTAAAGTTTGAAAAGCGAGCACGTTTTACTTTAAGTCTCGAATTATTGACGCTTAAATTGCGCGATTGTGTTTTCAAATCGCAAAATTGATTCGAAAAAAACAATCGCCTTTGGGAATTTATTTAAAATTCCTTAAGCTTAAGATTGGCAATTGATGCAGTGGATTTAACTCAGAAAGCCTTAGGCTTTAATTTAAAATTGGAAAAGCGAGCACATTTTAACTTAAGTCTCGAATTATTGACGCTTAAATTGCGCGATTGTGTTTTCAAATCGCAAGATTGATTCGAAAATACAATCGCCTTTGGGAATTTATTTAAAATTGCTTAAGCTTAAGATTGACAATTGGTGCAGTGGATTTAACTCAGAAAGCCTTAGGCTTTAATTTAAAATTGGAAAAGCGAGCACATTTTAATTTAAGTCTCGAATTATTGACACTTAAATTGCGCGATTGTATTTTCAAATCGCAAAATTTATTCGAAAATACAATCGCCTTTAGGAATTTATTTAAAATTGCTTAAGCTTAAGATTGGCAATTGGTGCAGTGGGATTAACTCAGAAAGCCTTAGGCTTTAATTTAAAATTGGAAAACCGAGCTTATTTTAATTTAAGTCTCGAATTATTTATGCTTAAATTGCGCGATTGCATTTTCAAAATTATTTAATGAAAGGAAAAAACAAACAATTGTTACAAGGCTATCCGTAGACGCGTGTTTCGGGGTTTCATCTCTCATCAGTACAGCTTTGCCCTGTAAGCCCTTAGATGTTGAACAATTTTTAATTAATTTTTACGCGCCGTTTTCAACGGGATCGCGGATGAAAATGAACTGCTAAACTTTAGACAGCTTTAGACAGCCTTTTCCAAATATTTACCGTACACCCTGTATACATATATAAATTGAATGAAAACGATTTGTAAGCAAAGAGTGAAACGAGAAAATTGTCGCGTCGAGATTGAAAATTGCATCGGAATTTCCGGATTGATCGCTCGTGTCGTTACGCGTCATAGTCGGAAGGGATGAAGGGTTGAAAGGACAGGATGCGATCGGATGGGATCGAACGGGAAGGAAGGCTTGTTAAAAAGCGGGGAAATCCGACACCGACACAATTTCACCGTCTCTCTCGCACTCTAACTCGTTACCTAACTTGAAATAAAAGCGTTTGCAAGTTTAAAAATCGATTAAAAAATCAGCGAGCTTAAGATTAAGAAACAACTAGTGAAAATCGTTGAGGGAAGCTCAAACGTAAAGTACGAGTATTTAAAAATTGAGTTAGGTTTGCTAAGCGCGAAATTACGAACGCTTAAACTCTGCCCTGTTGATTCCGGAAAACGTAACTTGAAATAAAAGCTTTTGTAAGTTTTAAAAATCGATTAAAAAATGAGCGAGCTTAAGATTAAGAAACAACTAGCGAAAATCGTTCAAAGAAGCTCAAGTTTAAAGTTCGAGTATTAAAAAAATGAGTTAGGTTCGCTAAGCGCGGAATTACGAACGCTTAAAGTCAACCCTGTTGATTCCGGAAAACGTAATTTGAAATTAAAGCTTTTGCAAGTTTTAAAAATCGATTAAAAAATCAGCGAGCTTAAGATTAAGAAACAACTAGTGAAAATCGTTGAGGGAAGCTCAAACTTAAAGTACGAGTATTTAAAAATTGAGTTAGGTTCGCTAAGCGCGGAATTACGAACGCTTAAAGTCAACCCTGTTGATTCAACAAGGCAAGTTTTAAAAATCAATTTAAAAATGAGCAAGCTTAAGATTAAAAAATAACTAGTGAAAATCATTCAGAAAAGCTCAACTCGAGCTTAATTTATGGAGTTCTCATAATCGATTTAAGCTGATTTTAAGTCGGATTCATTTAAGCTATTTTTTTCACGATTTTTTTTAAAACAAATTGAAATATTTTATTTGAAGGAAATCAAGTTTCAACTTTAAGCTCTCATAACTCCACGCTTAGCGCAAAGATATATATTTTCACAACTCCAACTTAATTTATGAACTTCCCATAATCGATTTTAGCTGATTTTAAGTTCGATTCATTTAAGCTAAGTTTTCCATGATTTTTTTAAAACAAATTGAAATATTTTATTTGAAGGAAATCAAGTATCAACTTTAAGCTCTCATAACTCCACGCTTACCACAAGGATATCTATTCTCTCAACTCGAGCTTAATTTATGAACTTCCCATAATCGATTTAAGCTGATTTTAAGTTCGATTCATTTAAGCTAATTTTTTCACGATTTTATAAAAACAAATTGAAATATTTTATTTGAAGGAAATCAAGTCTCAACTTTAAGCTCTCATAACTCCACGCTTACCACAAGGGTATAGATTCTCTCAACTTGAGCTTAATTTATGAAGTTTCTCTAAGGGATTTAGGTAAATTTTAAGTGCGACTTAATGGGGCTTATTTTTTGCGATTTTTTTAAAAGAAATAGAAATATAATTTTGAGAAAATTAAGATTCAACTTTAAGCATCTGTAATTTCACGCTTAGCCTAAGGATTTCTCTTTTTTTCGATTAGAACATAATATACTGACTTTAATGAACAACTTAATCTAATTTTAAGTCGAGCTTACGTTTGCTCGAATTTTCTACAGTCGTTTCAAGTCGAAATTGGAAATTAAATTTCGTTTTTAATTTTAAGCACGCTTAATTTTACGCTTAGCGTACAGATTTTGATTTTTTTAATGCGAGCTTAATTATGGAACTTTCCTTAATGGATTTAAGCTAGTTTTAAGTCTGACTTGGTTCAGCTTAATTTTCTACGATTTTTTCAAGTCGAAATTCGAAATTAAATTTCGTTTTAATTTTAAGCTCCCGTAATTTTACGCTTAGCGTACAGATTTCACTTTCTTCAACTCGGGCTTAATTGTGGAACTTTTCCTAATGGATTTAAGCTAGTTTTAAGTCTGACTTGGTTCAGCTTAATTTTCTACGATTTTTTCAAGTCGAAATTAGAAATTAAATTTCGTTTTAATTTTAAGCTCCCGTAATTTTACGCTTAGCGTACAGATTTCGCTTTCTTTAACTCGAGCTTAATTGTGGAACTTTCCCTAATGGATTTAAGCTAGTTTTAAATCTGACTTGGTTCAGCTTAATTTTCTACGATTTTTTCAAGTCGAAATTAGAAATTAAATTTCGTTTTAATTTTAAGCTCGCGTAATTTTACGCTCAGCGTACAGATTTCGCTTTCTTTAACTCGGGCTTAATTGTGGAACTTTTTCTAATGGATTTAAGCTAGTTTTAAGTCTGACTTGGTTCAGCTTAATTTTCTACGATTTTTTCAAGTCGAAATTAGAAATTAAATTTCGTTTTAATTTTAAGCTCCCGTAATTTTACGCTCAGCGTACCGATTTCGCTTTCTTCAACTCGAGCTTAATTGTGGAACTTTTCCTAATGGATTTAAGCTAGCTTTAAGTCTGACTTGGTTCAGCTTAATTTTCTACGATTTTTTCAAGTCGAAATTAGAAATTAAATTTCGTTTTAATTTTAAGCTCCCGTAATTTTACGCTTAGCGTACAGATTTCACTTTCTTCAACTCGGGCTTAATTGTGGAACTTTTCCTAATGGATTTAAGCTAGTTTTAAGTCTGACTTGGTTCAGCTTAATTTTCTACGATTTTTTCAAGTCGAAATTAGAAATTAAATTTCGTTTTAATATTAAGCTCCCGTAATTTTACGCTCAGCGTACAGATTTGGCTTTTTTCAACTCGGGCTTAATTGTGGAACTTTTCCTAATGGATTTAAGCTAGTTTTAAGTCTGACTTGGTTCAGCTTAATTTTCTACGATTTTTTCAAGTCGAAATTAGAAATTAAATTTCGTTTTAATTTTAAGCTCCCGTAATTTTACGCTTAGCGTACAGATTTGGCTTTTTTTAACTCGAGCTTAATTGTGGAACTTTACCTAATGGATTTAAGCTAGTTTTAAGTCTGACTTGGTTCAGCTTAATTTTCTACGATTTTTTCAAGTCGAAATTAGAAATTAAATTTCGTTTTAATTTTAAGCTCCCGTAATTTTACGCTTAGCGTACAGATTTCACTTTCTTCAACTCGGGCTTAATTGTGAAACTTTCCCTAATGGATTTAAGCTAGCTTTAAGTCTTACTTGGTTCAGCTTAATTTTCTACGATTTTTTCAAGTCGAAATTAGAAATTAAATTTCGTTTTAAGAAACAGAAATAAAAGCGTTTGTAAGTTTTAAAAATCGATTAAAAAATCAGCGAGCTTAAGATTAAGAAACAACTAGTGAAAATCGTTCAAAGAAGCTCAAATTTAAAGTTCGAGTATTAAAAAAATGAGTTAGGTTCGCTAAGCGCGGAATTACCAACGCTTAAACTCAGCCCTGTTGATTCCGGAAAACGTAACTTGAAATAAAAGCTTTTGCAAGATTAAAAAATCGATTAAAAAATGAGCGAGCTTAAGATTAAGAAACAACCAGTGAAAATCGTTGAGGGAAGCTCAAACTTAAAGTACGAGTATTTAAAAATTGAGTTAGGTTCGTTAAGCGCGGAATTACGAACGCTTAAAGTCAACCCTGTTGATTCCGGAAAAAGTAATTTGAAATAAAAGCGTTTGCAAGTTTTAAAAATTAATTAAAAAATCAGCGAGCTTAAGATTAAGAAACAACTAGTGAAAATCGTTGAGGGAAGCTCAAACGTAAAGTACGAGTATTTAAAAATTGAGTTATGTTCGCTAAGCGCGGAATTACGAACGCTTAAAGTCAACCCTGTTGATTCCGGAAAACGTAATTTGAAATAAAAGCTTTTGCAAGTTTTAAAAATCGATTAAAAAATCAGCGAGCTTAAGATTAAGAAACAACTAGTGAAAATCGTTGAGGGAAGCTCAAACTTAAAGTACGAGTAATTAAAATTTGATTTAGGTTCGCTAAGCGCGGAATTACGAACGCTTAAACTCGTCCCTGTTGATTCCGAAAAATGAAACAGAAATAAAAGCGTTTGTAAGTTTTAAAAATTAATTAAAAAATGAGCGAGCTTAAGATTAAGAAACAACTAGTGAAAATCGTTCAAGGAAGCTCAAACTTAAAGTACGAGTATTTAAAAATTGAGTTAGGTTCGCTAAGCGCGGAATTACGAACGCTTAAACTCCTCCCTGTTGATTCCAGAAGGCAAGATTTAAAAATCAATTAAAAAATAAGGGAGCGAGGAAAGGAAGGCCAACACAATTTCACCGTCTCTCTCGCACTCTTACTCGTTACCCATCACACTCCTCCCACCCCTCTTTCTGTTTCTTCTACTCTGTATATCCTTTACAGGCACATTTAGCGATTTAATAATGCTGTAATATTACTCAGACACAGTCTGAATGGAAAGAATCAGCCTTTATAGATTAATATCTCCTTCTCTTTCGCACACGTGTGGAAGAAATAGATGGACTCACGTAGGTGGTGGTAGGAGAGACGTAAAGGGTGCACGTGCCGAGCGGAAGGGAGCAACACGTGCCTTCGAACCTGCAATTCCACCCCGCGTCGTTTTACAACCACCTCGCCGCCGATCCCTTTTATGACCTTCCAACCTCTTCGCGAAATCCCGTCGTGCGGGACACGTGCTGCCGGCAACGAGCATCGACATCCACGACAATGAAAATGAAAAAAAAAAGAAAAAAAAAAACAACAGAGTAATGAAAAAAATAAGAAGAAAATTGACAGAAAAGAGAAAACAGGAAGTTTGAATTATTAAAAAAAAAAAATTAATAAGAATTAACGCTTTTCTCATTTTTTCCAATAATTTCTTCTTCAATTAATTTTCTTTTTTAAAAAATTAATAATAATAATAATAACAAGAAGATGAAACTGTTATATTCTGAGCTATTCTATAATCGAAAATATTAAGTTTATCGTGTATGTTATTTAGTGATCAACTTTTAGCTCGAATAATTCCACACTTAGCGTGCCGATGCACTTGTTTTCAATCTTAAATGAAAGCATTGGGTTTCTTAAGTGGTCCATGTGGAAATAATGAATGTCTTAAGCTCAGGTGATTTCTTATGATTTATTTAAAACGAAATGAGATTTTTATAAATTATACTAAATCTCGAGACTGATCAATTTTAAGCACGAAAAATTCCACACTTAGCGTGCCGATGCATTCGTTTTCAATCTTAAATCAAAGCACTGGGTTTCTTAAGTGATTCTTATGCAAATAATGAATGTCTTAAGCTCAGTTGATTTCTTATGATTTATTTAAAACGAAAAAAGATTTTTTTAAATTATACAAAATCTCGAGACTGATCAAATTTTAGCTCGAATAATTCCACACTTAGCGTGCCGATGCACTTGTTTTCAATCTTAAATCGAAGCACTGGGTTTCCTAAGTGATCCTTGTGGAAATAATGAATGTCTTAAGCTCAGTTGATTTCTTATGATTTTTTTAAAACGAAATGAGATTTTTATAAATTATACAAAATCTCGAGACTGATCAATTTTAAGCTCGAATAATTCCACACTTAGCTTGCCGATGCATTCGTTTTCAATCTTAAATCAAAGCACTGGCCTTCTTAAGTGATCCTTGTGGAAATAATGAATGTCTTAAGCTCAGGTGATTTCTTATGATTTATTTAAAACGAAATGAGATTTTTATAAATTATACAAAATCTCGAGACTCATCAATTTTACGCTCGAATAATTCCACACTTAGCGTACCGATGCAATCGTTTTCAATCTTAAATGAAAGCACTGGATTTCTTAAGTGATTCTTATGGAAATAAAGAATGTCTTAAGCTCAGTTGATTTCTTATGATTTATTTAAATCAAAATGAGATTTTTATAAATTATACAAAATCTCGAGACTGATCAATTTTAAGCTCGAATAATTCCACACTTAGCGTGTCGATGCATTCGTTTTCAATCTTAAATCAAAGCACTGGGTTTCTTAAGTGATTCTTATGGAAATAATGAATGTCTTAAGCTCAGTTGATTTCTTATGATTTATTTAAAACGAAATGAGATTTTTTTAAATTATACAAATTCTCGAGACTGATCAATTTTAAGCTCGAATAATTCCACACTTAGCGTGCCGATACACTTGTTTTCAATCTTAAATGAAAGCACTGGGTTTCTTAAGTGATTCTTATGGAAATAATGAATGTCTTAAGCTCAGTTGATTTCTTATGATTTATTTAAAACGAAACGAGATTTTTTTTAATTATACAAACTCTCGAGACTTATCAACTTTTAGCTCGAATAATTCTACACTTAGCCAGTGTGGATTAAAAAAAAAATATCCTTAATCTTGAAATTGACGTATAATTTGACGGGATTAACTCAGGAAGACTTAATCTTAAAAAAACAATCATTTTTTTAGGTTAAGGTTTGCAATAAAAATATAATTTTACTTTTCGGAATTTATTTAAAAATTCCTTAAACTTGAGATTAAAAAAATATTCGGTGGGATTAACTCAGGAAGCCCTAAGTTTTAATTTTAATCTAAAAAGCCTGCAAATTTTCAGGTTAAGTCTAGAATTATTAGAGCTTAAAGTCGGCGATATTTTTATCAAGTCAATTTTGCCTTTAGAAAATTCCCATAAAATACTCAAGCTTAAGAATGACGTTTAGTATGATTGCATTAACTCAGAAAGCCTTAAGTTTTAATTTAAAACTGAAAAACAAGCATTTTTTTAGGTTAAGTCTAGAATTATTAGAACTTAAAGTCGACGATTTTTTTTATCAAGTCAATTTTGCCTTTAGAAAATTCCCATAAAATACTTAAGCTTAAGAATGACGTTTAGAATGATTGCATTAACTCAGAAAGCCTTAAGTTTTAATTTAAAACTGAAAAACAAGCATTTTTTTAGGTTAAGTCTAGAATTATTAGAGCTTAAAGTCGGCGATTTTTTTTATAAAATCAATTTTGCTTTTAGAAAATTTCCATAAAACACTCAAGCTTAAGAATGACGTTTAGTATGATTGCATTAACTCAGAAAGCCTTAATTTTTAATTTAAAACTGAAAAAACAAGCATTTTTTTAGGTTAAGTCTAGAATTATTAGAGCTTAAAGTCGATGCTTTTTTTCATCAAATCAATTTTGCCTTTAAAAAATTCTCATAAAACACTCAAGCTTAAAAATGGCGTTTAGTTTGATTGCATTAACTCAGAAAGCCTTAAGTTTTAATTTAAAACTGAAAAACAAGCATTTTTTTAGGTTAAGTCTAGAATTATTGGAGCTTAAAGTCGGCGATTTTTTTTATAAAATCAATTTTGCTTTTGAAAATTCCAATAAAATACTGAAGCTTAAGAATGGCGTTTAGTATCATTGCATTGACGCAGAAAGCCTTAAGTTTTATTTTAAAACTGACAAAGAAGCATTTTTTTAGGTTAAGACTAGAATTATTAGAGCTTAAATTTGGCGATTTTTTTTTCATTCAATTTTGCCTTTATGAATTTATTAAAATATCGGTAAGCTTAAAATTGACGCATCATATGATGAAATTAACTCAAATAGCCTTAAGCTTTAAACTTAAATTGAAAACCCGAGAATATCTGTGTTAAGTCTCGAATTATTGGAGCTTAAATTCAACGGTTGTATTTAAAAATTATTTTTATTATTTATATTATTTATTATTTTTCCTTTAGAATTTATTTTAAAAAAAGATAAGCTTAAGATTCATATTGAGGTTAATCCAGAAAGCTTTAAGCTTTAATTTTAATCTGAGTGGCAAACAATTTTTCAGCTTAAGTCTGGAAATATTAGAGCTTACAGCCGACGATTTTATTTTTCAAGTCATTTTTTCCTTTAGGAATTTATTAAAACAATCTTAAGCTTGAGATTTCCTTTTAGTATTGTCGGAACATCTCCGAAAGCCTTAAGCTTTAATTTAAAATTAAAAAAACAAAGCAATTTTAGGTTAAGTTCACATTTATTAAAGCTTAAACTCGACGGTTTGTGTTTCGAATCAATTTCGCCTTTATGAATTTATTAAAATATCCTTAAGCTTGAAATTGACGAATCATATGGTGGGATTTACTCAAGAAGCTATAAGCTTTAATTTCCAACTGAAAATCCGAATATTTTTAGGTTAAGTTTCGAATTATTGAAGCTTAAAGCGGTCGATTTTATTTTGATATCGATTTTGCCTTTCCGAATTTATTTAAAAAATGTTACGGTTACGATTCATGTTTAGTATTCAGAAAAGCTTAAGCTTTAATTAAATACTGGAAAACAGGCATTTTTAAAACTACAAGAAATTCGAAATTGCTACGCTTAGTTTGAAAAATTTACGAATTTAAAATCTAACCGAGGAATTAAATTAATTTAATAAAAATGGATTTCTCGTTATAAAAGCTCTTAAAATTCCATCAATAAACGTTAAAGCTTTAATAAAAGTTGCTTAAATTATGCAGAAAAGGCTGGGCTTTGATTCGAACTTAGAAAAATGAAAATCGAAACGCTAAGTTTGGAAATATTCGAACTTTAAGTGAAACCGAGGAATTAAATTAATTTAATAAAAATGGATTTCTCTTAATAAAAGCTCTTAAAATTGCATCAATAAAAGTCAAAGCTTTAATAAAAGTTGCTTATATTATGTAGAAAAGGCCGAGCTTTGTTTCGAACTTAGAAAAATGAAAATCGAAACGCTCAGTTTGGAAATATTCGAACTCTTAGTGAAACCGTGGAATTAAATTAATTTAATCAAAATGGATTTATTTTTCTAAAAGCTCTTAAAATTCCATCAATAAACGTTTAAGCTTTAATAAAAGTTGCTGAAATTTTGCAGAAAAGGCCGTGCTTTGTTTGGAACTTAGAAAAATGAAAATCGAAACGCTAAGTTTGGAAATATTCGAACTTTAAGTAAAACCGAGGAATTAAATTAATTTAATAAAAACGGATTCCTCTTAATAAAAGCTCTTAAAAATCCACCAATAAACGTTAAATCTTTAATAAAAGTTGCTTAGATTATACAGAAAAGGCTGAGCTTTGATTCGAACTTAGAAAAATGGGAATCGAAACGCTAAGTTTGGAAATATTCGAACTTTAAGTGAAACCGAGGAATTAAATTAATTTAATAAAAATGGATTTCTCTTAATAAAAGCTCTTAAAATTCCATCAATAAACGTTAAAGCTTTAATTAAAGTTGCTTAAATTATGTAGAAAAGGCCGAGCTTTGATTCCAACTTAGAAAAATGAAAATCGAAACGCTAAGTTTGGAAATATTCGGTCTCTAAGTGAAACCGAGGAATTAAATTAATTTAATAAAAATGGATTTCTCTTCATAAAAGCTCTTAAAATTTCATCAATAAACGTTAAAGTTTTAATTACAGTTTCTCAAATTATGCAGAAAAGGCCGAGCTTTGATTCGAACTTAGAAAAATGAAAATCAAAACGATAAGTTTGGAAAAATTCGAACTCTAAGTGAAACCGAGGAATTAAATTAATTTAATAAAAATGGATTTCTTTTTATAAAAGCTCTTAAAATTCCATCATTAAACATTAAAGCTTTAATAAAAATTGCTTAAATTAAGTAAAAAAGGCCGAGCTTTGATTCGAACTTAGAAAAATGAAAATCGAAACGCTAAGTTTGGAAATATTCGAACTCTTAGTGAAACCGTGGAATTAAATTAATTTAATCAAAATGGATTTATTTTTCTAAAAGCTCTTAAAATTCCATCAATAAACGTTTAAGCTTTAATAAAAGTTGCTGAAATTTTGCAGAAAAGGCCGTGCTTTGTTTGGAACTTAGAAAAATGAAAATCGAAACGCTAAGTTTGGAAATATTCGAACTTTAAGTAAAACCGAGGAATTAAATTAATTTAATAAAAAACGGATTTCTCTTTGTAAAAGCTCTTAAAATTCCATCAATAAACATTAAAGCTTTAATAAAAGTTGCTTAAATTATGCAGAAAAGCCCGGGCTTTGATTCGAACTTAGAAAAATGAAAATCGAAACGCTCAGTTTTGAAATTTTTGAACTCTTAAGTGAAACCGAGGAATTAAATTAATTTAATAAAAATGGATTTCTCTTTATAAGAGCACTTAAAATTCCAACAATAAACGTTAAAGCTTTAATAAAAGTTGCTTAAATTATGTAGAAAAGCCCGGGCTTTGATTCGAACTTAGAAAAATAAAAATCGAAACGCTAAGTTTGGAAAAATTCGAACTTTAAGTGAAAGCGAGGAATTAAATTAATTTAATAAAAACGGATTTCTCTTAATAAAAGCTCTTAAAATTCCATCAATAAACGTTAAAGCTTTAATTAAAGTTGCTTAAATTATACAGAAAAGGCCGGGCTTTGATTCGAACTTAGAAAAATGAAAATCGAAACGCTAAGTTTGGAATTATTCGAACTTTAAGTGAAACCAAGGAATTAAATAAATTTAATAAAAAATGGATTTCTCTTTATAAAAGCTCTTAAAATTCCATCAATAAAAGTCAAAGCTTTAATAAAAGTTGCTTAAATTGTGCAGAAAAGGCTAGGCTTTCATTCGAACTTAGAAAAATTAAAATCGTAACGTTGAGTTTGAAAATATTCGGACTCTAAGTGAAACCGAGGAATTAAATTAATTTAATAAAAACGGATTTCTCTTAATAAAAGCTCTTAAAATTCCATCAATAAAAGTCAAAGCTTTAATAAAAGTTGCTTAAATTATACAGAAAAGGTCGAGCTTTGATTCGAACTTAGACAAATGAAAATCGAAACGCTAAGTTTGGAAATATTCGGACTTTAAGTGAAACCGAGGAATTAAATTAATTTAAAAAAAAAAAGAATTTCTCTTTATAAAAGCTCTTAAAATTCCATCAATAAACGTTAAAGCTTTAATTAAAGTTGCTTAAATTATGCCGAAAAGGCCGAGCTTTGATTCGAACTTAGAAAAATGAAAATCGGAACGCTAAGTTTGGAAATATTCGAACTCTAAGTGAAACCGTGGAATTAAATTAATTTAATTAAAATGGATTTCTCTTAATAAAAGCTCTTAAAAATCCATCAATAAACGTTTAAGCTTTAATAAATGTTGCTTAAATTATGAAGAAAAGGCCGAGCTTTGATTCGAACTTAGAAAAATGAAAATCGGAACGCTAAGTTTGGAAATATCCGAACTTTAAATGAAACCGTGAAATTAAATTAATTTAATAAAAATGGATTTCTTTTCATAAAAGCTCTTAAAATTCTATCAATTAACGTTAAAGCTTTAATTAAAGTTGCTTAAATTATGTAGAAAAGGCCGGGCTTTGATTCGAACTTAGAAAAATGAAAATCGAAACGCTAAGTTTGGAAATATTCTGGCTCTAAGTGAAACCGAGGAATTCAATTAAGTTAATAAAAATGGATTTCTCTTAATAAAAGCTCTTAAAATTCTATCAATAAACGTTAAAGCTTTAATTAAAGTTGCTTAAATTATGTAGAAAAGCCCGTGCTTTGATTCGAACTTAGAAAAATGAAAATCGGAACGCTCAGTTTGGAAATATTCGAACTTTAAGTGAAACCGACGAATTAAATTAATTTAATAAAAAATGTATTTCTCTTCATAAAAGCTCTTAAAATTCCATCAATAAACGTTAAAGCTTTAATTAAAGTTGCTTAAATTATGTAGAAAAGGCTGAGCTTTGATTCGAACTTAGAAAAATGAAAATCGAAACGCTAAGTTTGGAAATATTCGAATTTTAAGTGAAACCGACGAATTAAATTAATTTAATAAAAACGGATTTCTCTTAATAAAAGCTCTTAAAATTCCATCAATAAACGTTAAAGCTTTAATAAAAGTTGCTTAAATTATGTAGAAAAGCCCGTGCTTTGATTCGAACTTAAAAAAATGAAAATCTAAACGCTAAGTTTGGAAATATTCGAATTCTAAGTGAAACCAAGGAATTAAATTAATTTAATAAAAAATGGATTTTTCTTTATAAAAGCTCTTAAAATTCCATCAATAAACGTTAAAGATTTAATAAAAGTTGCTTAGATTATACAGAAAAGGCTGAGCTTTGATTCAAACTTAGAAAAACGAAAATCGGAACGCTAAGTATGGAAATATTCGAACTTTAAGTGAAACCTAGGAATTAAATTAATTTAATAAAAACGGATTCCTCTTAATAAAAGCTCTTAAAATTCAATCAATAAAAGTCGAAGCTTTAATAAAAGTTGCTTAAATTAAGTAAAAAAAGCCGAGCTTTGATTCTAACTAAGAAAAATGAAAATCGAAACGCTAAGTTTGGAAATATTCGAACTCAAAGTGAAACCACCGATGAATTAAATTAATTTAATAAAAAATGGATTTCTCTTAATAAAAGCTCTCAAAATTCAATCAATAAACGTTAAAGCTTTAATAAAAGTTGCTTACATTATGTAGAAAAGGCCGAGCTTTGTTTCGAACTTAGAAAAATGAAAATCGGAACGCTAAGAGTGAAATTACGAGAGCTTAAAGTTGTTTTTGCCGTTTTGAAGAGATAAAATCGATTCATCGTGCTTTTAAGAATTAATTAAGCTAAATATAAGCGCTTAAGACTTAAAAAAACCACGTAAGAACTTTAAAAAAGGTTTAAGTTTGAAGATAAGCTTTCTCTTTGTTTCTTTTTTCGTTTCGTTGTTGAAATAAAAGCGAAAGACGAATCGTTTCGGGTGTTAAATACATGAAAGAGGATCGCCTTCGTTGTCCCCCCACCCCCGTGTTGTTGGAGTTGCGGCGGAGAGAGAGTTCAGGGGTCGTCTTCGTGGCCATTTGTTAGCTCCCCGGTTTCGACAGCGGGGTCGAGCAAGGGGCGAAGGAACGGGCGGGGCGGAATTAAAAGAGAGCGCACCTGAACTCCGACATCCACGCGGACACGTTCGAGGGACACCGCAACAGCAAGGGGTTGACGAGGGTGAAACACCCTCGCGCGGCCCATACATTCTCACATTGTCATCGAAGAGAGGACGGCACTAAAGAGGATTACAAACGAACAATACATCACGTGTAAACGGAGACAAAGAACACACGTTTTGTGTTGAAATTAAATATTTAAATGAATATTTTAAATCCGCACGATTCGATTTTATTTTTTGCAAGCTAAAAACAAAGCTTCAATCTTTTTTTAATAATCTTAAATTTTTCATTAAGCTTAAACATTTATTGATGGAATTTTAAGAGCTTTTATAAAGAGAAATCCATTTTTATTAAATGAATTTAATTCCTTGGTTTCACTTAGAATCCGAAAATTTGCAAACTTAGCGTTTTGATTTTCATTTTTCTAAGTTCGAATCAAAGCCCGGGATTTTCTGCATAATTTAAGCAACTTTTATTAAAGCTTTAACGTTTATTGATGGAATTTTAAGAGCTTTTATCAAGATAAATCCATTTTTATTAAATTAATTTAATTCCTAGGTTTCACTTAGAGTCCGAATATTTCCAAACTTAGCGTTTCGATTTTCATTTTTCTAAGTTCGAATCAAAACCCGGCCTTTTCTGCATAATTTAAGCAACTTTTATTAAAGCTTTAATGTTTATTGATAGAATTTTAAGAGGTTTTATTAAGAGAAATCCATTTTTATTAAATTAATTTAATTCCTCGGTTTCATTTAAAGTTCAAAAATTTCCAAACTTAGCGTTTTGATTTTCATTTTTTTAAGTTCGAATCAAAGCTCGGCCTTTTCTACATTATTTAAGCAACTTTTATTAAAGCTTTAACGTTTATTGATGGAATTTTAAGAGCTTTTATGAAGAAAAATCCATTTTTATTAAATTAATTTAATTCCTCGGTTTCACTTAGAGTTCGAATATTTCCAAACTTAGAGTTCCGATTTTCATTTTTCTAAGTTCCAATCAAAGCACGGCCTTTTCTAAATAACTTAAGCAACTTTTATTAAAGCTTTGACTTTTATTGATGGAATTTTAAGAGCTTTTATAAAGAGAAATCCATTTTTATTAAATTAATTTAATTCCTCGGTTTCACTTAGAGTTCGAATATTTCCAAACTTAGCGTTCCGATTTTCATTTTTCTCAGTTCGAATCAAAGCCCGGCCTTTTCTGCATAATTTAAGCAATTTTTATTAAAGCTTTAACGTTTATTGATGGAATTTTAAGAGCTTTTATTAAGAGAAATCCATTTTTTATTAAATTAATTTAATTCCTCGGTTTCACTTATAGTTCGAATATTTTCAAACTTAGCGTTCTGATTTTCATTTTTTTAAGTTAGAATCAAAGCCCGGGATTTTCTGCATAATTTAAGCAACTTTTATTAAAGCTTTAAAGTTTATTGATGGAATTTTAAGAGCTTTTATTAAGAGAAATCCATTTTTTATTAAATTAATTTAATTCCTCGGTTTCACTTATAGTTCGAATATTTCCAAACTTAGCGTTTCGATTTTCATTTTTCTAAGTTTCAATCAAAGCCCGGCCTTTTCTACATAATCTAAGCTACTTTTATTAAAGCTTTAACGTTTATTGATGAAATTTTAAGAGCTTTTATAAAGAGAAATCCACTTTTATTAAATTAATTTAATTCCTAGGTTTCACTTAGAGTCCGAATATTTCCAAACTTAGCGTTTCGATTCCCATTTTTCTAAGTTCGAATCAAAGCTAGGCCTTTTCTACATAATTTAAGCAACTTTTATTAAAGCTTTAACGTTAATTTATGGAATTTTAAGAGCTTTTATAAAGAGAAATTCATTTTAATTAAATTAATTTAATTCCTCAGTTTCACTTAAAGTTCGAATATTTCCAAACTTAGCGTTTTGATTTTAATTTGTCTAAGTTCGAATCAAAGCCCGGCCTTTTCTGCATAATTTAAGCAACTTTTATTAAAGCTTTGACTTTTATTGATGGAATTTTAAGATCTTTTATGAAAAGAAATCCATTTTTATTAAATTAATTTAATTCCTCGGTTTCACTTAGGTTTCAATATTTCCAAACTTAGCGTTTCGATTTTCTTTTTTTTTAAATTCGAATCAAAGCACGGCCTTTTCTGCATAATTTAAGCAACTTTTATTAAAGCTTTAACGTTTATTGATGGAATTTTAAGAGCTTTTATTAAGAGAAATCCGTTTTTATTAAATTAATTTAATTCCTGGGTTTCACTTAAAGTTCAAAAGTTTCCAAACTTAGCGTTTTGATTTTCATTTTTCTAAGTTCGAATCAAAGCTCGGCTTTTTCTGCATAATTTAAGCAACTTTTATTAAAGCTTTGACTTTTATTGATGGAATTTTAAGAGCTTTTATGAAGAGAAATCCGTTTTTATTAAATGAATTTAATTCCTCGGTTTCACTTAGAGTTCGAATATTTCCAAACTAAGCGTTTTCATTTTCATTTTTCTAAGTCCGAATCAAAGCCCAGCCTTTTCTACATAATTTAAACAACTTTTATTAAAGCTTTAACGTTTATTGTTGGAATTTTAAGAGCTTTTATAAAGAGAAATCCATTTTTATTAAATTAATTTAATTCCTCGGTTTCACTTAGAGTTCGAATATTTCCAAACTTAGAGTTCCGATTTTTATTTTTCTAAGTTCGAATCAAAGCCCAGGCTTTTCTACATAATTTAAGCAGCTTTTATTAAAGGTTTAACGTTTATTGGTGGAATTTTAAAAGCTTTTATTAAGAGAAATCCATTTTTTATTAAATTAATTTAATTCCTGGGTTTCACTTAAAGTTCAAAAATTTCCAAACTTAGCGTTTCGATTTTCATTTTTCTAAGTTCGAATCAAAGCCCGGGATTTTGTGAATAATTTAAGCAACTTTAATTAAAGCTTTAACGTTTATTGATGGAATTTTAAGAGCTTTTATAAAGAGAAATCCGTTTTTATTAAATTAATTTAATTCCTGGGTTTCACTTAAAGTTCAAAAGTTTCCAAACTTAGCGTTTTGATTTTCATTTTTCTAAGTTCGAATCAAAGCTCGGCTTTTTCTGCATAATTTAAGCAACTTTTATTAAAGCTTTGACTTTTATTGATGGAATTTTAAGAGCTTTTATAAAGAGAAATCCGTTTTTATTAAATTAATTTAATTCCTTGGTTTCACTTAGAGTCCGAATATTTCCAAACTTAGCGTTTCGATTTTCTTTTTTTTAATTCGAATCAAAGCTCGGACTTTTCTACATAATTTAAGCAACTTTTATTAAAGTTTTAACGTTTATTGATGAAATTTTAAGAGCTTTTATAAAAAGAAATCCATTTTGACTAAATTAATTTAATTCCTAGGTTTCACTTAAAGTTCGAATATTTGCAAACTTAGCGTTCAGATTTTCATTTTTCTAAAATCGAATCAAAGCCCAGCCTTTTCTGCATAATTTAAGCAACTTTTATTAAAGCTTTAAAATTTATTGATGGAAATTTAAGAGCTTTTATAAAGAGAAATCCGTTTTTATTAAATTAATTTAATTCCTCGGTTTCATCTAGAGTTCGGATATTTCCAAACTTAGCGTTCCGATTTTCACTTTTCTAAGTTCGAATGAAAGCCCGGGCTTTTCTACATAATTTCAGCAACTTTTATTTAAGCTTTAACGTTTATTGATGGAATTTTAAGAGCTTTAATGAAGAAAAATCCGTTTTTATTAAATTAATTTAATTCCTCGGTTTCACTTAGAGTTCGAATATTTCCAAACTTAGCGTTTCGATTTTTATTTTTCTAAGTTCGAATCAAAGCCCAGCCTTTTCTGCATAATTTAAGCAACTTTTATTAAAGCTTTGACTTTTATTGATGGAATTTTAAGAGCTTTTATTAAGAGAACTCCATTTTTATTAAATGAATTTAATTCCTCGGTTTCACTTAGAGTTCGAATATTTCCAAACTTAGCGTTCCGATTGTCTTTTGCCTAAGTTCGAATCAAAGCTCTGTCTTTTATACATAATTTAAGCGACTTTTATTAAAGCTTCAACGTTTATTGATAGAATTTTAAGAGCTTTTATAAAGAGAAATCCGTTTTTATTAAATTAATTTAATTCCTCGGTTTCATTTAAAGTTCAAAAATTTCCAAACTTAGCGTTTTGATTTTCATTTTTCTAAGTTCGAATCAAAGCCTAGCCTTTTCTACATAATTTAAGCAACTTTTATTAAAGCTTTAACGTTTATTTATGGAATTTTAAGAGCTTTTATAAAGAGAAATCCATTTTTTATTAAATTAATTTAATTCCTAGGTTTCACTTAGAGTTCGAATAATTCCAAACTGAGCGTTCCGATTTTCATTTTTCTAAGTTGGAATCAAAGCCCAGCCTTTTCTGCATAATTTAAGCAACTTTTATTAAAGCTTTAACGTTTATTGATGAAATTTTAAGAGCTATTTTAAAAAGAAATCCATTTTGACTAAATTAATTTAATTCCTAGGTTTCACTTAAAGTTCGAATAATTTCAAACTTAGCGTTCCGATTTTCATTTTTCTAAGTTCGAATCAAAGCCCGGCCTTTTCTGCATAATTTAAGCGACTTTTATTAAAGCTTTAAAGTTTATTGATGGATTTTTAAGAGCTTTTATAAAGAGAAATCCATTTTTATTAAATTAATTTAATTCCTCGGTTTCATTTAGAGTCCGAATATTTCCAAACTTAGCGTTTCGATTGTTATTATTTTCGGCTTAAATCAAAGCTGAGTCATTTCTAAGTTCGTCTTTCCAACATTAAGTCGATTGTTAAGCGTAATTTATTTATTATCAATTTTTAAAAACGAAACGCACATTTTTTTATTATCCCTCCATGACTCAATTTTAAGCGCGAATAAATTCATTGTTAAGCTTACGATTTTGAAATTTTGAGCTTAAAGCAACTGTCAGTCTTTTTATTGTTAATTTTAACACTTTTTTATAATTGAAATCGAACGCTAAGCGATACTTTTAATGATTTATTCACATAACATAACTTTTTTTTTAAATAAAAAGCTAATATTATTTATTTCAACTTTAAGCTTTAATTACTTCAAACTGATCGTACCGATTCTCATTTTTTGAGCTTAAATTAAAGCTTAGTATTTTTGTAATGAAACCAACTACGTTTTTTTTAATATAATTAAACGCTAAGTCTTTCTTATTGTAATTTCTTCAGACAGGTTTTGTTTTCTAAATAAAAAATGATTGTTTCAACTTTAAGCGTTCTTTATTACGAATTAACAGTACAGAGTTTGAATTTTCTCGATTTAAATTAAAGCTCAATCCTTCCTTAATAAATTTTAGTAGGTCTATGCATTCACATGTAACGTTAAGTCCGACTTTTTTGGTATTCTTAAAGTAAACAGATGAATGTTTTTAACGATTCAATTAATTTCGATTGGATCATGTTCAACTTTAACCGTTTGTTATTCCAAACTTAGCGTGTCGATTTCTAATATTTTCTGCTTAAATCAAAGCTTTGTTTTTCCACTAAGATTTTAAGTAAGGTTTTTTATTATAATAAGTATCGCTTAACTTTTAAGCGATAGTTATTGTAATTTCTTCAAACTTTTTTTTAAATAAAAAGTGAATTTTAATTGTTTAAAGTTTAAGTCTTAATTATTTCAAACTGAGCGTACAAATTACGCATTTTTTTAACTTAAATCAAAGCTTAGTCTTTTCATAACGAATATAAACATTTTTTTTTACTGAAATCAAAGGCTAAGCGATACTTATTGTCATTTCTTCGCACTGATATCCTCATGTTTTTAAATTTTAAATAAATTTTAATTCTTTCAAATTTAAGCTTTCATCATTTTAAACTCAGCGTATCGATATCGAGTTTTTTGAGCTTTAATCATAGCTTAGTCTTTTTGTAATTAATCTTAGTACGCGCTTTTATTAGAAACAAACTTTAAGCGTTAATTTTTGTGATATTTTCAAAGATATATTTTTTTTCCTAAATTACAATTAAATTTTAACTGTTTCAATGTTATGCTTCAATTATTTCAAACTTAGCGTACAGATTTCGCATTTTTTTGAGCTTAAATCAAAGCTTAGTCTTCTCGCACTGAATTTAAGTATACTTTTTTCTAAGAATCAAACAGCAAGTAATTATTTTTGTGATTTTTCCAGACACACATCCTCTCTTTTTTATTTTAGAAATAAAAAGTGAAATTTAATTGTTTCAATTTTAAGCTTCCTTTAATTTAAACTCAGCGAATCGATTTCGCAATTTTTGAGCTTATATTAAAGCTTAATCTTTTTGTAATTAACCTATGTATACAATTTTATTAGAAACCAACGCTAAGCGTTACTTTTTGTGATCTTTTCACAAAGATATCCTCCATTTTTTAAAAATAAAAAGTGAATTTTAATTATTTCAACTTTAAGCGTTCATTGTTTTAAACTGAGCGTACAAATTTCGCATTTTTTGAGCTTAAATCAAAGCTTAGTCTTTCTGTAATCAATCTAAGCGTTTTTTTTCCTCTCAGTCTCTCTTTTTCTCCCTTTCTCTCTCTAATTTCTAGATAATAAATAATTTTTAATTATTTCAACTTAAAGCGTTCATTGTTTTAAACTGAGCGTACAAACTTCGAATTTTTTGAGCTTAAATCAAAGCTTAGTCTTTTTATAATCAACCTAAGCATTCTTTTTCCTCTCTCTCTCCTTTTCTCCCTTTCTCTCTCCATTTTATAAATAAATAATCAATAAATTTTAATTACTTTAAATTTAAACGTTCACTGTTTTAAACTGAGCGTACAAATTGCGCATTTTTTTGGCTTAAATCAAAGCTTAGTCTTTTCGTAATCAACCTAACCATTCTTTTTCCCCTCTTTCTCTCTCTCTCTTTCTCTTTTTCTCCCTTTCTCTCTCTATTTTCTAGATAATAAATAAATTTTAATTATTTCAACTTTAAGCGTTCATAGTTGTAAACTGAGCGTACAAACTTCGCATTTTTTGAGCTTAAATCAAAGCTTAGTCTTTGCGTAATCAATCTAAGCATTCTTTTTCTTCTCTATCTCTCTCTTTTTCTCCCTTTCTCGATTTATTTTTTTAATAATAAATAAATTTTAATTATTTCAACTTTAAGCGTTCACTGTTTTAAACTGAGCGTACGAACTTCGCATTTTTTGAGCTTAAATCAAAGCTTAGTCTTTTCGTAATCAACCTAAGCATTCTTTTTCCTCTCTCTCTCTCTTTTTCTCCCTTTCTCTATTTATTTTCTAAATAATAAATAAATTTTGATTATTTCAACTTTAAGCGTTCGCTGTTTTAAACTGAGCGTACAAACTTCGCAATTTTTGAGCTTAAATCAAAGCTTAGTCTTTCTGTAATCAATCTAAGCATTCTTTTTCCCCTCTCTATCTCTCTTTTTCTCCATTTTTCTTTGTATTTTCTAAATAATAAATATATTTTAATTATTTCAACTTTAAGCGTTCACTGTTTTAAACAGAGCGTACAAACTTCGCATTTTTTTGGCTTAAATCAAAGCTTAGTCTTTTCGTAATCAACCTAACCATTCTTTTTCCCCTCTTTCTCTCTCTCTCTTTCTCTTTTTCTCCCTTTCTCTCTCTATTTTCTAGATAATAAATAAATTTTAATTATTTCAACTTTAAGCGTTCATTCTTTTAAACTGAGCGTACAAACTTCGCAATTTTTGAGCTTAAATCAAAGCTTAGTCTTTCTGTAATCAACCTAAGCATTCTCTTTCCTCTCTCTCTTTCTCTTTTTCTCCATTTCTTTCTTTATTTTCTAAATAATAAATAAATTTTAATTATTTCAACTTTAAGCGTTCATTGTTATAAACTGAGCGTAGAAACTTCGCAATTTTCGAGCTTAAATCAAAGCTTAGTCCTTTCCTGACACATTCCGGTTATTTCGTTCGTCGAAATCTTACGCTAAGTTACACTATTAATCGTAATTAAAGAAGAGTAAGATGAGACGGAATGGAATAAAGAGCAAAAAACGCGATGGAGTAAGAGAGGAAAAGAGGGGGGTGGGGGAGAAATATGAGTGGGGGGAATGGTGAGATAATAATTCGGTGGAGTCTGTAAAAATTTCCCGATTCTCTCTCTTTTTTTTGCTAGCGAGATTTACGCCGGCAATTTCGTTTTATTCACGGCTGGGCAAGCTCTCACCCCCGAAACCGCCCCTCGCGCGCTCACACACACGCGCTCGCGCCCTTCCAGCACATTCTCCAACACTTTAACACACGTTTTAACATTCTTTTAAATATCTGCACGCGCGTGCAAGTGAGAGGGAATGAAAAAGGCCAGGGAGGAAGGAAAAGAGAAATATAGCCAGGGAGAGTGCATATATTTTTATGTGTGTGTGTGTGTGTGTGTGAATTTATGCTTTGAGAAAAATATATAAAGCTCTATTTCATTGCTCGTACCGCTGCTGCAAAATCGCCCGCTGGTAAAGTCTGCCGCTCTGCTCGAGCAGTGTTTTAAGTTTAACGGTTTCCAATAAAAAGAGCAAACGCAAAACGCGCGCCGTTTTAAAACGAAATAAAAAAAATTAAATATTATTAAAAAAATATATAAAAAAACATAGGCTTATTTGAATTTCGACAGAAATAAGCAGTTATTTCTGTACGCTCAGTTGTACGCTCAGTTTAAAACAGAAATAAGCAGCTATTTCTGTCGAAATTCAAATAAGCCTATGTTTTTTTTATATTTTTTTAAATAATAATATTTAATAATTTAGGTTGCTTTAAAATTATCCTCTTTTTTTTTAAAAAAAAAAATCTCAAATCGAATATAAAATCAATCCAAATAATTTCGGCACTGACCGTAATGATTGTATCGTTAAGCTTTAATTATTTTAAAAAAATGCTCAGCTATTGTACAAATTCAAGCCTTAAATTTAATCTTTCCTTAAAAACTTTGTTTATTTTTTTATTATTTTGAATTGATTTTTTTAAGAATTTAAAAACAATATTCGATTTGTTTGATTTTTAGTTTACAAATTTAAACCTCCGTAATTCAACACTTACGACTGCGATTAACGTTCCGCAAACTTAGACACAAAGCTTAATCCTTTCTCAAACAATTCCATTAAAATTTAATTAAAAAAATCCATAAAATATATTTTTTTTTATTTTTCAAAAATGAATCAAACGATTTTTTTTCTAAGCGATTTAAACTTTACAACTTTAAGCTCCCGTATTTTCACACTTAACACTGCGATTGACATTGCACAAAGTTAAATAATAAATTAAGACCTTTCTTAACAGCCTTGTTTAACATTTTCTTAATTTTAAGCTGGATTTATATTTTTTACGAATTTTCGAATGCAAAGCAAATGCATTTTCTTTGTTCAAAAAAGCGATTTTTAATTTACAAATTTAAACCTCCGTAATTCCACACTTACGGCTGCGATTGGCGTTCCGCAAACTTAGGCACAAAGCTTAAGCCTTCCTCGACCAATTTCATTAAAATTTGATTAAAAAAATCCATAAAATATATATATTTTTTTTTTTCAAAAACGAATCAAACGAATTTTCTCGTTTTTTCAAAGCGGTTTAAACTGTTCAACTTTAAGCTCCCGTATTTCCACACTTAATACTGCGATTGACATTGCACAAAGTTAAATCTCAAATTAAGACCTTTCTTAACAGCCTTGTTTAACATTTTGTTAATTTTAAGCTGCATTTATATTTTTTACGAATTTTCGAATGCAAAGCAAATGCATTTTCTTTGTTCAAAAAAGCGATTTTTAATTTACAAATTTAAACCTCCGTAATTCCACACTTACGGCTGCGATTGGCGTTCTGCAAACTTAGGCACAAAGCTTAAGCCTTCCTCAACAAATTTCATTAAAATTTAATTAAAAAAATCCTTAAAATATATTTTTTTAATTTTTCAAAAATGAATCAAACAATTTTTCTTGTTTTTCATAGCAATTTAAAATTTACAACTTTAAGCTCCCGTATTTCCACACTTAATACTGCGATTGACATTCCGTAAAATTAAGCGCATAGCTTAACCCCCTTCCAACAATTTTCTTTGAGATTTTCTTCATTTTAAGATCAGCTTATATTTTTTTACGATTTTCAAAAATAAATCAAACAATTTTTATTTTCTCGCAAATTGCTTGTGATTATTCGAAACTCCAACTTAATGCGGCCATTATTCCACACTTAAGACTACGACTGACATTCTGTAAAATTAACCGAAAGCTTAATCCCCCTCCAACAATTTTCTTTAAGGTTTTCTTTATTTTAAGCTAAACTTATATTTTTTTACGATTTTAAAAAATAAGTAGACCCAATTCTATTTATTTCTTAAAGATTTTGTTCTGATTTTTCGAAACTCCAAATTAAAGCGCACATAATTTCATTGACATTTGCACAAACTCAAGCCTTAAATTTAATCCTTCGTTAGCAGCTTTATCTATTTTTTTATTTTGAATTGAATTTATTTTTTTTACGAATTTAAAAACAATATTCGATTTGTTTGATTTTTAGTTTACAAATGTATGCCACCGTAATTCCACACTTAAGACTGTGATTGGCGTTCCGCAAACTTAGGCACAAAGCTTAAGCCCTCCTCAACCAATTCCATTAAAATTTTAATAAATTTAAATTCTATTTATATATTTTTTTTATTTACAAACATTAATCAAAAGAATTTTCTTTTTTTTAAGAAAGCGATCTGAATTTTACAACTTTAAGCTCCCGTATTTCCACACTTAACACTGCGATTGATATTGCACAAAGTTAAATCTTAAATTAAGACCTTTCTTAACAGCCTTGTTTAACATTTTGTTAATTTTAAACTGCATTTATATTTTTTACGAATTTTCGAATGCAAAGCAAATGCATTTTCTTTGTTCGAAAAAACGATTTTTAATTTACAAATTTAAACTTCCGTAAATCCACACTTATGACTGCGATTGGCGTTCCATAAACTTAAATACAAAGCTTAAATTCATTATGGAAAGACTAAGCTTTGATTTAAGCTGAAAAGTTGAAATAATTAAAATTTATTTATTATTTAAAAAATAAAGAGAGAAAGGAGAGACAGAGAGAAAGAGAGAGGAAAAATAATGCTTAGGTTGATTACGGAAAGACTAAGCTCTGATTTAAGCTGAAAAAATGCGAAGTTCGTACGCTCAGTTTAAAACAATAAACGCTTAAAGTTGAAATAATTAAAATTTCTTTATTATTAAGAAAATTGAGAGAGAAAGAGAAAAAGAGAGAGAGAGAGAGGAAAAAGAATGCTTAGGTTGATTACCGAAAGACTAAGCTTTGATTTAAGCTCAAAAAATGCGAAGTTTGTACGCTCAGTTTAAAACAACGAACGCTTAAAGTTGAAATAATTAAAATTTATTTATTATTTAAAAAATAAATAGAGAAAGGGAGAAAGAGAGAGAGAGAGGGAGGAAAAAGAACGCTTAGGTTGATTACGGAAAGACTAAGCTTTGATTTAAGCTCAAAACATGCGAAGTTTGTACGCTCAGTTTAAAACAATGAACGCTTAAAGTTGAAATAATTAAAATTTATTTATTATTTAGAAAATAAAGAGAGAAAGGGAGAAAAAGAAAGAGAGAGAGAGAGAGCTAAAAGAATGCTTAGGTTGATTACGGAAAGACTAAGCTTTGATTTAAGCTAAAAATATGCGAAGTTTGTACGCTCAGTTTAAAACAATAAACGCTTAAAGTTGAAATAATTAAAATTTATTTGTTATTTAGAAAATAACGAGAGAAAGGGAGAAAAAGAAAGAGAGAGAGAGGAAAAATAATGCTTAGTTTGATTACGGAAAGACTAAGCTCTGATTTAAGCTCAAAAAATGCGAAGTTTGTACGCTCAGTTTAAAACAGCGAACGCTTAAAGTTGAAATAATTAAAATTTATTTATCATTTAAAAAATAAAGAGAGAAAGGGAGAAAAAAAGAGAGAGAGCGAGGAAAAAGAATGCTTAAGTTTATTACGGAAAGACTAAGCTTTGATTTAAGCTCAAAAAATGCGAAGTTTGTACGCTCAGTTTAAAACAGCGAACGCTTAAAGTTGAAATAATTAAAATTTATTTATCATTTAAAAAATAAAGAGAGAAAGGGAGAAAAAAAGAGAGAGAGCGAGGAAAAAGAATGCTTAAGTTTATTACGGAAAGACTAAGCTTTGATTTAAGCTCAAAAAATGCGAAGTTTGTACGCTCAGTTTAAAACAACGAACGCTTAAAGTTGAAACAATCAAAATTTATTTATTATTTAAAAAATAAAGAGAGAAAGGGAGAAAAAGAGAGAGAGCGAGAGGAAAAAGAATGCTTAGGTTAATTACGGAAAGACTAAGCTTTAATTTAAGCTAAAAAAATGCAAAGTTTGTACGCTCAGTTTAAAACAATGAACGCTTAAAGTTGAAATAATTAAAAATTATTTATTATTTAGAAAATAAAGAGAGAAAAAGAGAAAAAGAGAGAGAGGAAAAAGAATGCTTAGGTTGATTACGGAAAGACTAAGCTCTGATTTAAGCTAAAAAAATGCAAAGTTTGTACGCTCAGTTTAAAACAATAAACGCTTAAAGTTGAAATAATTAAAAATTATTTATTATTGAGAAAATAATCAGAGAAAGGGAGAAAAAGAGAGAGAGAGAGAGGAAAAAGAACGCTTAGGTTGATTACGGAAAGACTAAGCTTTGATTTAAGCTCAAAAAATGCGAAGTTTGTACGCTCAGTTTAAAACAGTGAACGCTTAAAGTTGAAATAATTAAAATTTATTTATTATTTAGAAAACAAAGAGAGAAAGAGAGAAAAAGAGAGAGATAGAGAGGAAAAAGAATGCTTAGATTGATTACGAAAAGACTAAGCTTTAATTTATGCTCAAAACATGCGAAGTTTGTACGCTCAGTTTAAAACAATGAACGCTTAAAGTTGGAATAATTAAAATTTATTTATTATTTAGAAAATACAGAGAGAAAGGGAGAAAAAGAGAGAGAGGGAGGAAAAAGAACGCTTTGGTTGATTACGGAAAGACTAAGCTTTGATTTAAGCCAAAAAAATGCAAAGTTTGTACGCTCAGTTTAAAGCAATGAACACTTAAATTTGAAACAATTAAAATTCTCTTTTTATTAAAAAAAAATGAGAGGATATCTTTGTGAAGAAATCACAAAAATTAACGCTTAGCGTTGGGTTCTAATAAAAGTATATACATAGGTTAATTACAAAAAGATTAAGCTTTAATCTAAGCTCAAAAATTGCGAAATCGATTCTCTGTGTTTAAATTAATGAAAGCTTAAATTTGAAACAATTAAAATTCACTTTTTTATTTCGAAAATAAAAACGAGAGAATGTCTGTCTGGAAAAATCACAAAAATAATTACTTGCTGTTTGATTCTTACAAAAAAGTACACTTAAATTAAGTGCGAGAAGACTAAGCTTTGATTTAAGCTCAAAAAATGCGAAATCTGTACGCTAAGTTTGAAATAATTGAAGCATAACTTTGAAACAGATAAAATTTAATTATTATTTAGGGAAAAAATATATCTCTGAAAATATTACAAAAATTAACGCTTAGAGTTTGATTTTGACAAAAAAACCTACCATGATTAATTAGAAAAAGACTAAGCTATTATTTAAGCTTAAAAAACTCGACATTGACACGCTGAGTTTACAATAATTAAAGCAAGCTCAACCATCTCTGAACGAGAACATTTCGTTTTTCCAATCAAAATTTCGTAATTTCGCTCTTACCGTTCCAATATTGCTTTAATTAGCTCAGGTTTTAAGCTCAACAATCTCTGAACAGATTTATTAGGCGCTGAGCGCGACTTTAAGCTTGGGTAATTTTTTATGGATTTAATTGCACGAAACGAGAACATTTCGTTTTTCCAATCAGAAACGAAAACGTCAACTTTAAGCTTCCGTAATTTCGCTCTTACCGTTCCAATATTGCTTTAATCAGCTCAGGTTTTAAGCTCAACAATTCATGAACGGATTTATTTTGCGCTGAGCGCGACTTTAAGCTTGGGTTAATTTTTATTGATTTAATTACACGAAACGAGAACATTTCGTTTTTCCAATCAGAAACGAAAACGTCAACTTTAAGCTTCCGTAATTTCGCTCTTATCGTTACAATGATGCTTTAATTAGCTCAGATTTTAAGCTCAACAATCTCTGAACGGATTTATTTGGCACTGAGCGCAACTTTAAGCTTGGGTTAATTTTTATGGATTTAATTGCACGAAACGAAAACATTTCGTTTTTCTAATCAGAAACGAAAACGTAAACTTTAAGCTTCCGTAATTTCGCTCTTATCGTTCCAATATTGCTTTAATTAGCTCAGATTTGAAGCTCAACAATTCATGAACGGATTTATCTTGCGCTGAGCGTGATTTTAAGCTTGAGCTGATTTCTGTCGACTTAAATTTAATAAACGATGGGAAGCGGAAGAAATAGAGTTTTCAATATTTCCTCGGAAGGATGGAATGTTGATGGGCGGAAACGGAAGTGGAAGCGCGGAAAATGCACTAATAATAGCGAGGATGTTAATAAGCATCCACGATGCGTTTCCAGTATTGCGTTTCGTTCCGTTCAGTGCAGCAACAGGGCGGAAAGGTTTCCATTTTAATAATAATGCAAAATTCCCGGCGCGCTCATGCGGAAATGCACGGAGGGGGATGAACGAGAGAGACGGGGGGAGATTTAGGAGGGCGAGGGGGGATTTGTTTTTAATTGGGGACGGAATTTCCCGGGGAAATTCTCGCGTCGCGCGTCGCAACAATTAAAGCTCGCCTCGCCTCAAACACACACACTCTCACACAGAAGAGAACAAGTTTATAATTAAAGCGAGAGACGTGAAATTAATAATTGGAAACTACCGGTGATTTATTGTAACAACAACAACAAACAACAATAGCCGCAACAATACGAATTAAATAATAATAAATATCAGTAGTTTCGACAAATTTTAAATATGTAAATGTTTTATTAAATCATAATTCCACACTTAAGGTTTAGCAAAAAAATCAATCGGTCTTAAGATTACAAAAACAATCACTGGAAATCATCTAAGAATATTTAAGCTTGCGATTGAGCGTGAAAACAATGAAATTTGTAGACTAAGTGTCGAATTACAACGACTTAAATTCGAAACAGTTATCTTTTAAAATATTTTTCAGAAAACAAGAGAGGTTTTGAGCTTTAAAAATTAGCAAAAAATCAATCGGACTTAAGATTACAAAAACAATCACTGGAAATCATCTAGGAATATTTGAGCTTGCGATTGAGCGTGAAAATAATGAAATTTGTAAACTAAGTGTGGAATTATAACGACTTAAAGTCGAAACAGTTTTCATTTAAAATATTTTTCAGAGAAAAAATGGAGGTTTTGAGTTTTGAAAATTAGCAAAAAATCAATCGGACTTAAGATTACAAAAACAATTACTGGAAATCATCTAGGAATATTTAAGCTTGCGATTGAGCGTGAAAACAATGAAATTTGTAGACTAAGTGTGGAATTACAACGACTTAAAGTCGAAACAGTTTTCTTTTAAAATATTTTTCAGAAAAAAAGAGAGGTTTTGAGCTTTAAAAATTAGCAAAAAATCAATCGGGCTTAAGATTACAAAAACAATCATTGGAAATCATCTAGGAATAATTGAGCTTGCGATTGAGCGTGAAAACAATGAATTTTTTAAACTAAGTGTGGAATTACAGCGACTTAAAGTCGAAACAGTTTTCTTTTAAAATATTTTTCAGAAAAAAAGAGAGGTTTTGAGCTTTAAAAATTAGCAAAAAATCAATCGGGCTTAAGATTACAAAAACAATCACTGGAAAGCATCCAGGAATATTTGAGCTTGCGATTGAGCGTGAAAACAATGAAATTTGTAAACTAAGTGTGGAATTACAACGACTTAAAGTCGAAACAGTTTTCTTTTAAAATATTTTGAGTTTTAAAAATTAGCAAAAAATCAATCGGACTTAAGATTACAAAAATAATCACTGGAAATCATCCAGGAATATTTGAGCTTGCGATTGAGCGTGGAAACAATGAAATTTGTAAACTAAGTGTGGAATTACAACGACTTAAAGTCGAAAACGGTTTTCTTTTAAAATATTTTTCAGAAAAAATGGAGGTTTTGAGTTTTAAAAATTAGCAAAAAATCAATCGGACTTAAGATTACAAAAACAATCACTGGAAATCATCTAGGAATATTTGAGCTTGCGATTGAGCGTGAAAATAATGAAATTTGTAAACTAAGTGTGGAATTATAACGACTTAAAGTCGAAACAGTTTTCATTTAAAATATTTTTCAGAGAAAAAATGGAGGTTTTGAGTTTTGAAAATTAGCAAAAAATCAATCGGACTTAAGATTACAAAAACAATTACTGGAAATCATCTAGGAATATTTAAGCTTGCGATTGAGCGTGAAAACAATGAAATTTGTAGACTAAGTGTGGAATTACAACGACTTAAAGTCGAAACAGTTTTCTTTTAAAATATTTTTCAGAAAAAAAGAGAGGTTTTGAGCTTTAAAAATTAGCAAAAAATCAATCGGGCTTAAGATTACAAAAACAATCACTGGAAAGCATCCAGGAATATTTGAGCTTGCGATTGAGCGTGAAAACAATGAAATTTGTAAACTAAGTGTGGAATTACAACGACTTAAAGTCGAAACAGTTTTCTTTTAAAATATTTTGAGTTTTAAAAATTAGCAAAAAATCAATCGGACTTAAGATTACAAAAATAATCACTGGAAATCATCCAGGAATATTTGAGCTTGCGATTGAGCGTGGAAACAATGAAATTTGTAAACTAAGTGTGGAATTACAACGACTTAAAGTCGAAAACGGTTTTCTTTTAAAATATTTTTCAGAAAAAATGGAGGTTTTGAGTTTTAAAAATTAGCAAAAAATCAATCGGACTTAAGATTACAAAAACAATCACTGGAAATCATCTAGGAATATTTGAGCTTGCGATTGAGCGTGAAAATAATGAAATTTGTAAACTAAGTGTGGAATTATAACGACTTAAAGTCGAAACAGTTTTCATTTAAAATATTTTTCAGAGAAAAAATGGAGGTTTTGAGTTTTGAAAATTAGCAAAAAATCAATCGGACTTAAGATTACAAAAACAATTACTGGAAATCATCTAGGAATATTTAAGCTTGCGATTGAGCGTGAAAACAATGAAATTTGTAGACTAAGTGTGGAATTACAACGACTTAAAGTCGAAACAGTTTTCTTTTAAAATATTTTTCAGAAAAAAAGAGAGGTTTTGAGCTTTAAAAATTAGCAAAAAATCAATCGGGCTTAAGATTACAAAAACAATCATTGGAAATCATCTAGGAATAATTGAGCTTGCGATTGAGCGTGAAAACAATGAATTTTTTAAACTAAGTGTGGAATTACAGCGACTTAAAGTCGAAACAGTTTTCTTTTAAAATATTTTTCAGAAAAAAAGAGAGGTTTTGAGCTTTAAAAATTAGCAAAAAATCAATCGGGCTTAAGATTACAAAAACAATCACTGGAAAGCATCCAGGAATATTTGAGCTTGCGATTGAGCGTGAAAACAATGAAATTTGTAAACTAAGTGTGGAATTACAACGACTTAAAGTCGAAACAGTTTTCTTTTAAAATATTTTGAGTTTTAAAAATTAGCAAAAAATCAATCGGACTTAAGATTACAAAAATAATCACTGGAAATCATCCAGGAATATTTGAGCTTGCGATTGAGCGTGGAAACAATGAAATTTGTAAACTAAGTGTGGAATTACAACGACTTAAAGTCGAAAACGGTTTTCTTTTAAAATATTTTTCAGAAAAAATGGAGGTTTTGAGTTTTAAAAATTAGCAAAAAATCAATCGGACTTAAGATTACAAAAACAATCACTGGAAATCATCTAGGAATATTTGAGCTTGCGATTGAGCGTGAAAACAATGAAATTTTGTAAACTAAGTGTGGAATTACAACGACTTAAAGTCGAAACATTTTTCTTTTAAAATATTTTCCAGAAAAAAAGAGAGGTTTTGAGCTTTAAAAATTAGCAAAAAATCAATCGGACTTAAGATTACAAAAACAATTACTCGAAATCGTCTAGGAATATTTGAGCTTGCGATTAAGCGTGAAAACAATAAAATTTGTAGGCTAGGTGTGGAATTACAACGACTTAAAGTCGAAACAGTTTTCTTATAAAATATTTTTCAAGAGAAAAGAGAGGTTTTGAGCTTTAAAAATTAGCAAAAAATCAATCGAGCTTAAGATTACAAAAACAATCACTGGAAATCGTCTAGGAATATTTGAGCTTGCTATTGAGCGTGAAAACAATGAAATTTGTAGACTAAGTGTGGAATTACAACGACTTAAAGTCGAAACAGTTTTCTTTTAAAATATTTTCCAGAAAAAAAGAGAGGTTTTGAGTTTTAAAAATTAACCAAAAATCAATCGGGCTTAAGATTACAAAAACAATCACTGGAAATCGTCTAGGAATATTTGAGCTTGCTATTGAGCGTGAAAACAATGAAATTTGTAGACTAAGTGTGGAATTACAACGACTTAAAGTCGAAACAGTTTTCTTTTAAAATATTTTCCAGAAAAAAAGAGAGGTTTTCAGTTTTAAAAATTAACCAAAAATCAATCGGGCTTAAGATTACAAAAACAATCACTGGAAATCGTCTAGGAATATTTGAGCTTGCTATTGAGCGTGAAAACAATGAAATTTGTAGACTAAGTGTGGAATTACAACGACTTAAAGTCGAAACAGTTTTCTTTTAAAATATTTTCCAGAAAAAAAGAGAGGTTTTCAGTTTTAAAAATTAACCAAAAATCAATCGGGCTTAAGATTACAAAAACAATCACTGGAAATCGTCTAGGAATATTTGAGCTTGCTATTGAGCGTGAAAACAATGAAATTTGTAGACTAAGTGTGGAATTACAACGACTTAAAGTCGAAACAGTTTTCTTTTAAAATATTTTCCAGAAAAAAAGAGAGGTTTTCAGTTTTAAAAATTAACCAAAAATCAATCGGGCTTAAGATTACAAAAACAATCACTGGAAATCGTCTAGGAATATTTGAGCTTGCTATTGAGCGTGAAAACAATGAAATTTGTAGACTAAGTGTGGAATTACAACGACTTAAAGTCGAAACAGTTTTCTTTTAAAATATTTTCCAGAAAAAAAGAGAGGTTTTGAGTTTTAAAAATTAACCAAAAATCAATCGGGCTTAAGATTACAAAAACAATCACTGGAAATCGTCTAGGAATATTTGAGCTTGCTATTGAGCGTGAAAACAATGAAATTTGTAGACTAAGTGTGGAATTACAACGACTTAAAGTCGAAACAGTTTTCTTTTAAAATATTTTCCAGAAAAAAAGAGAGGTTTTGAGTTTTAAAAATTAACCAAAAATCAATCGGGCTTAAGATTACAAAAACAATCACTGGAAATCGTCTAGGAATATTTGAGCTTGCTATTGAGCGTGAAAACAATGAAATTTGTAGACTAAGTGTGGAATTACAACGACTTAAAGTCGAAACAGTTTTCTTTTAAAATATTTTCCAGAAAAAAAGAGAGGTTTTCAGTTTTAAAAATTAACCAAAAATCAATCGGGCTTAAGATTACAAAAACAATCACTGGAAATCGTCTAGGAATATTTGAGCTTGCGATTGAGCGTGAAAACAATGAAATATTTGTACACTAAGTGTGGAATTACAACGACTTAAAGTCGAAACAGTTTTCTTTTAAAATATTTTTCAGAAAAAACGGAGGTTTTTAGTTTAAAAAATTAGCAAAAAATCAATCTTAAGCCCTTAAGATTACAAAAACAATCACTGGAAAGCATCTAGGAATATTTGAGCTTGTGATTGAGCGTGAAAACAATAAAATTTGTAAACTAAGTGTGGAATTACAACGACTTAAAGTCGAAACTGTTTTCTTTTAAAATATTTTCCAGAAAAAAAGAGAGGTTTTGAGTTTTAAAAATTAACCAAAAATCAATCGGGCTTAAGATTACAAAAACAATCACTGGAAAGCATCTAGGAATATTTGAGCTTGCGATTGAGCGTGAAAACAATGAAATATTTGTACACTAAGTGTGGAATTACAGCGACTTAAAGTCGAAATAGTTTTCTTTTAATATATTTTTCAGAAAAAAGAGAGGTTTTGAGCTTTAAAAATTAGCAAAAAATCAATTGGACTTAAGATTACGAAAGCAATCACTGAAAATCATCTAGGAATATTTGAGCTTGCGATTGAGCGTGAAAACAATGAAATTTGTAGACTAAGTGTGGAATTATAACGACTTAAAGTCGAAACAGTTTTCTTATAAAATATTTTTCAGAAAAAATGGAGGTTTTGAGCTTTAAAAATTAGCAAAAAATCAATCGAGCTTAAGATTACAAAAACAATCACTGAAAAGCATCTAGGAATATTTGAGCTTGCGATTGAGCGTGAAAACAATGAAATTTGTAGACTAAGTGTGGAATTACAACGACTTAAAATTCGAAACAGTTTTCTTTTAAAATATTTTTCAGAAAAAAAGAGAGGTTTTGAGATTTAAAAATTAGAAAAAAATCAATCGGGCTTAAGATTACAAAAACAATTACTCGAAATCATCTAAGAATATTTGAGCTTGCGATTGAGCGTGAAAACAATGAAATTTGTAAACTAAGTTTGGAATTACAACGACTTAAAGTCGAAACAGTTTTCTTTTAAAATATTTTTCAGAAAAAATGAAAGGTTTTTAGTTTAAAAAATTAGCAAAAAATCAATCGGACTTAAGATTACAAAAACAATCACCGGAAAGCATCTAGGAATATTTGAGCTTGCGATTGAGCGTAAAAACAATGAAATTTGTAAACTAAGTGTGGAATTACAACGACTTAAAGTCGAAACAGTTTTCTTTTAAAATATTTTTCAGAAAAAAAGAGGTTTTGTGTTTTAAAATTTAGCAAAAAATCAATCAGACTTAAGATTACAAAAAGGATCACTGGAAAACATTTAGGAATATTTGAGGTTGCGATTGAGCGTGAAAACAATGAAATTTGTAGACTAAGTGTGGAATTACAACGACTTAAATTCGAAACAGTTTTCTTTTAAAATATATTTCAGAAAAAAGGAGAGGTTTTGAGCTTTAAAAATTATCAAAAAATCAATCGGGCTTAAGATTACAAAAACAATCACTGGAAATCATCTAGGAATATTTGAGCTTGCGATTGAGCGTGAAAACAATGAAATTTGTAGACTAAGTGTGGAATTACAACGACTTAAAGTCGAAACGGTTTTCTTTTAAAATATTTTTCAGAAAAAAAGAGAGGTTTTGAGCTTTAAAAATTAGCAAAAAATCAATCGGACTTAAGATTACAAAAATAATCACTGGAAATCATCCAGGAATATTTGAGCTTGCGATTGAGCGTGAAAACAATAAAATTTGTAAACTAAGTGTGGAATTACAACGACTTAAAGTCGAAACAGTTTTTTTTTAAATAATTTTCAGAAAAAAGAGAGGTTTTGAGCTTTAAAAATTAGCAAAAAATCAATCGGATTTAAGATTACAAAAACAATCACTGGAAATCATCTAAGAATATTTGAGCTTGCGATTAAGCTTGAGAACAATGAAATTTGTAAACTGAGTGTGGAATTACAACGACTTAAAGTCGAAACAGTTTTCTTTTAAAATATTTTTCAGAAAAAATGGAGGTTTTGAGTTTTAAAAATTAGCAAAAAATCAATCGGACTTAAGATTACAAAAACAATCACTAGAAACCATCTAGGAATATTTGAGCTTGCGATTGAGCGTGAAAACAATGAAATTTGTAGACTAAGTGTGGAATTACAACGACTTAAAGTCGAAACAGTTTTATTTTAAAAATATTTTTCAGAAAAAAGAGAGGTTTTGAGTTTTAAAAATTAGCAAAAAATCAATCTGACTTAAGATTACAAAAACAATCACTGGAAATCATCTAGGAATATTTGAGCTTGCGATTGAGCGTGAAAACAATGAAATTTGTAGACTAAGTGTGGAATTACAACGACTTAAAGTCGAAACAGTTTTCTTTTAAAATATTTTTCAGGAAAAAAGAGAGGTTTTGAGCTTTAAAAATTAGCAAAAAATCAATCGGACTTAAGATTACAAAAACAACAACTCGAAAGCATCTAGGAATATTTAAGCTAGCAATTGAGCGTGAAAACAATGAAATTTGTAAACTAAGTGTGGAATTACAACGACTTAAAGTCGAAATGGTTTTCTTTTAAAATATTTTTCAGAAGAAAATGTAGGTTTTTAGTTTTAAAAATTAGTTAAAAATCAATCGGGCTTAAGATTACAAAAACAATCACTGGAAATCATCTAGGAATAATTGAGCTTGCGATTGAGCGTGAAAACAATGACATTTGTAAACTTAGTGTGGAATTACAACGACCTAAAGTCGAAAACGGTTTTCATTTAAAATATTTTTCAGAAAAAAAGAGATGTTTTTAGTTTAAAAAATTAGCAAAAAATCAATCGAGCTTAAGATTACAAAAACTATTACTCGAAATCATCTAGGAATATTTGAGCTTGCGATTGAGCGTGAAAACAATGAATTTTGTAAACTAAGTGTGGAATTACAACGACTTAAAGTCGAAACAGTTTTCATTTAAAATATTTTTCAGAAAAAAAGAGAGGTTTTGAGTTTTAAAAATTAGAAAAAAATTTATCGAGCTTAAGATTACAAAAATAATCACTGGAAATCATCCAGGAATATTTGAGCTTGCGATTGAGCGTGAAAACAATGAAATTTGTAAACTAAGTGTGGAATTACAACGACTTAAAGTCGAAACAGTTTTCATTTAAAATATTTTTCAGAAAAAAAGAGAGGTTTTGAGTTTTAAAAATTAGCAAAAAATCAATCGGGCTTAAGATTACAAAAACTATCACTAGAAACCATCTAGGAATATTTGAGCTTGCAATTGAGCTTGAAAATAATAAAATTTGTAGACTAAGTGTGGAATTACAACGACTCAAAGTCGAAACAGTTTTCTTTTAAAATATTTTTCAGAAAAAAAGGGAGGTTTTGAGCTTTAAAAAATAGCAAAAAATCAATCGGGCTTAAGATTACAAGAACAATGACTAGAAATCATCTAGGAATATTTAAGCTTGCGATTGAGCGTGAAAACAATGAAATTTGTAAACTAAGTGTGGAATTACAGCGACTTAAAGTCGAAACTGTTTTCTTTTAAAATATTTTTCAGAAAAAAAGAGAGGTTTTTAGTTTAAAAAATTAGTAAAAAATCAATCGGAATTAAGATTACAAAAACAATCATTGGAAAGCATTTAGGAATATTTGAGCTTGTGATTGAGCGTGAAAACAATGAAATTTGTAAACTAAGTGTGGAATTACAACGACTTAAATTCGAAACTTCGTTATTAATTGTTCGTGATTATAATCTTTATTATTGCGCTATCTTGATTATTATTGATATTTTCATTAACATTGTTTATTATCCTTTATTATCGTGATTCGCTGTTTTCCTCGTGTTTTATTACGTCAGAGGGGTGTTGATGGAAAATCGTGGGCGGCGAGCAATTAAAACAAACGTCGAGATTATAATGAAATCGCGACGATGCCGAGAAAATGTTGAGGGTTGGAGGAGGGAGTGAAAGGGGGAGGTTTTTTTGGGGGAATAATTGTTATGGAGTGAATTGAGCTTGAGACGATTGCCGTGCCGTCGCGCGGGAGGTGTTTTTTCGAATGGAATTGGAGGAGGATGAATGGAACGCGATAAGACCGCCGCCGCCGCCGCCGCTGCCGGCAAATATTTGTGTCGCACGCTTTTCTCACTCCACCCTCCCACACCCCTCCCTCACCTCCCGACCACACTCCCTTGATCCAATCCGTTCCCCTCTCACGGAATGTTTACATCAATTAAAACGAAGAACGAACGATAAAACAAATATAAAACGGAGGCAATAAAAAAAAAAGAACACGCATTAAACAAGAAAAAAAAAACGAAATTACGATCATTACAAACAACAAGAACAATAATAATTATAAGAATAATAAAGCTCAATGATTCTAACTTAATTATATTTTACATCAATTATTTTCTTTAAAGTTCGCCGCGCACGATTTTCCATCTTCACCCCTGTGACGTAATAAAACACGATGAAAACAGCGAATCACGATAATAAAGGATAATAAACAACGTCGTTAACGTTGTTTATTATCCTTTATTATTATTAAATATCAATAATAATCAAGATAGCGCAATAATAAAGATAATAATCACGAACAATTAATAACGAAGTTTCGAGTTTAAGTCGTTGCAATTCCACACTTAGCTTATAAATTTCGCTCTTTTCGAGCTTAATGCGAAGCTCAAATATTCCTAGATGATTTCCAGTCATTGTTTTTGTAATCTTAAGCCCGATTAATTTTTAACTAATTTTTAAAACTCAAAACCTATCTTTTTTTCTGAAAAATATTTTAAAAGAAAACCGTTTTAGATTTTAAGCCGTTGTAATTCCACACTTAGTTTACATATTTTATTGTTTTCACGCTCAATCGCAAGCTCAAATATTCCTAGATGATTTCGAGTAATTGTTTTTATAATCTTAAGTCCGATTGATTTTTTGCTAATTTTTAAAGCTCAAAACTTGTCTTTTTTCTAAAAAATATTTTAAAAGAAAACTGTTTCGACTTTAAGTCGTTGTAATTCCACACTTAGTTTACAAATTTCATTGTTTTCACGCTCAATCGCAAGCTCAAAAATTCCTAGATGATTTCCAGTCATTGTTTTTGTAATCTTAAGTCCGATTGATTTTTTGCTAATTTTTAAAGCTCAAAACCTCTCTTTTTTTCTGAAAAATATTTTAAAAGAAAATTGTTTCGACTTTAAGTCGTTGTAATTCCACACTTAGTCTACAAATGTCATTGTTTTCAAGCTCAATCACAAGCTCAAATATTCGTAAATGATTTCCAGACATTGTTTTTGTAATCTTAAGTCTGATTGATTTTTTGCTAATTTTTAAAGCTCAAAACCTCTCCTTTTTTTCTGAAAAATATTTTAAAATTGTTTCGACTTTAAGTCGTTGTAATTTCACACTTAGTCTACAAATGTCATTGTTTTCACGCTCAATCGCAAGCTCAAATATTCCTCAATGATTTCTATTTATTGCTTTTGTAATCTTAAGCCCGATTGATTTTTTGCTAATTTTTAAAGCTCAAAACCTCTCTTTTTTTCTGAAAAATATTTTAATAGAAAACTGTTTCGACTTTAAGTCGTTGTAATTCCACACTTAGTCTACAAATTTCATTGTTTTCACGCTCAATCGCAATATAAAATATTCCTAAATGATTTCCAGCTATTGTTTTTGTAATCTTAAGTCCGATTGATTTTTTGCTAATTTTTAAAACTCAAAACCTCTCTTTTTTTCTGAAAAATATTTTAAAAGAAAACTGTTTCGACTTTAAGTCGTTGTAATTCCACACTTAGTTTACAAAATTCATTGTTTTCAAGCTCAATCGCAAGCTCAAAAATTCCTAGATGATTTTCAGTCATTGTTTTTGTAATCTTAAGCCCGATTGATTTATAGCTAATTTTTAAAGCTCAAAACCTCTCCTTTTTTTCTGAAAAATTTTTTAAAAGAAAACTGTTTCGACTTTAAGTCGTTGTAATTCCACACTTAGTTTACAAATTTCATTGTTTTCACGCTTAATCGCAAGCTCAAATATTCCTAGATGTGTTCCAGTCATTGTTTTTGTAATCTTAAGTCCGATTGATTTTTTGCTAATTTTTTAAACTAAAAACCTCTCTTTTTTTCTGAAACATATTTTAATAGAAAACTGTTTCGATTTTAAGTCATTGTAATTCCACACTTAGTTTACAAATTTCATTGTTTTTAAGCTCAATTGCAAGCTCAATTATTCCTAAATGATTTTCAGTCATTATTTTTGTAATCTTAAGCCCGATTGATTTTTTGCTAATTTTTAAAACTCAAAACCTCTCTTTTTTCTGAAAGCTATTTTAATAGAAAACTGTTTCGACTTTAAGTCGTTGTAATTCCACACTTAGTCTACAAATTTCATTGTTTTCACGCTCAATCGCAAGCTCAAGTATTCCTAGATGATTTCCAGTGATTGTTTTTGTAATCTTAAGCCCGATTGATTTTTTGCTAATTTTTAAAACTCAAAACCTCTCTTTTTTTCTGAAAAATGTTTTAAAAGAATACCGTTTCGACTTTAAGTCGTTGTAATTCCACACTTAGTCTACAAATTTCATTGTTTTACACACTCAATCGCAAGCTTAAATATTCCTAGATGCTTTCCTGTCATTGTTTTTGTAATCTTAAGCACGATTGATTTTTTGCTAATTTTTAAAACTCAAAACCTCACTTTTTTCTGAAAGTTATTTTAGAAGAAATCTGTTTCGACTTTAAGTCGTTGTAATTCCACACTTAGTTTACAAATGTCATTGTTTTCACGCTCAATCGCAAACTCAAATATTCCTAGATGCTTTCCTGTCATTGTTTTTGTAATCTTAAGCACGATTGATTTTTTGCTAATTTTTAAAACTCAAAACCTCACTTTTTTCTGAAAGTTATTTTAGAAGAAATCTGTTTCGACTTTAAGTCGTTGTAATTCCACACTTAGTTTACAAAATTCATTGTTTTCACGCTCAATAGCAAGCTCAAATATTCCTAGATGATTTCCAGTGATTGTTTTTGTAATCTTAAGTCCGATTGATTTTTTGCTAATTTTTAAAACTCAAAACCTCTTTTTTTTTCTGAAAAATATTTTAAAAGAAAACTGTTTCGACTTTAAGTCGTTGTATTTCCACACTTAGCTTATAAATTTCCTTGTTTTCAAGCTTAAAACGAAGCTAAAACATTCCTAAATTATGTGCAGTGATTACTTCCACAATCTATACGCTAAGCTTGCAATTTAATTTCATTTATAAAAATATTCTTTCGATTCGTTGAAATCGTTCCACAACTTTAAGCTCTCGTAATTCCACGCTTAATGTGTTGATTTCGACTTTCTTACGCTTTAATTGAAGCTTAATCGATAATGAGTCGTTTCAAATGTTTTTGTTTAATCCATTTGCTACGCTCAGCTTGTAATTTAATTTAATTCACAAAAAAAAACATTTTTTTTTTTCAGCGTCGATTCATTGAAATCGTTATTCAATTTTAAGTCCATGTAATTCCACACTAAGCGTGTAAATTTCGTTTTGCTTCGTCTTGAATTCAAGCTTAGTCGTTTGCGTTAAGTTTCACTTATTTTAGCTTAATCCAATCGAAACGCTTAGCTTGCAATTTAATTGAATTTACAAAATTATTCTTTTTCTCTACGTCGATTGATCGAAATCGTTTTTTTCTTCTTTAAGTTTACGTAATTCCACGCTTAGTGTGTAAATTTCGACTTCCTTACGCTTCAATGGTAGCTTAGTCGTTTACGAATGGTTACAATTATTTTTGCTTAATCCAAGCGCTACGCTCAGCTTGCAATTTAATTTAATTCACAAAAAAAAAAATTCAGAGACGATTCTTGAAAATTGTTATTCAACTTTAAGTCGACGTAATTCCACGCTTAGTGTGTAGATTTCGACTTTCTTACGCTTGAATGGAAGCTCAGTCGATTAGGAGTGGTTATAATTGTTTTTGCTTAATCCAAGCGCTACGCTTAACTTGCAATTTAATTTAATTCACAAACTTTTTTTTCTCAGAGTCGATTAATGAAAATCGTTACTCAACTTTAAGTCCGAGTAATTTCACACTGAGCGTGTACATTTTGATTTGCTTAGGCTTGAATTTAAGCTTAGTCGTTTGCGAATACTTTTACTTATAATTTTTTTATAATCTCTGCTACGCTCAGCTTGCAATTTAATTTAATTTACCCAATCATCCCTTTTTTTCTTTGTGTTGATTTGATTAAATCTTTCCTTAACTTTAAGTCTACTTAATTTCGCAATGAGCGTACAAATTTCGATTTGCTTACGCTATAATAAAAGCTTAGTCTTTATCGACTAGTTTCAGATGCTTTTGCTTAATCCAATTGCTGCGCTTAGCTTGCAATTTAAATAAATTTAAAAAAACATGATTCGATTCGTTGAAATCGTTTCTTCAACATTAAATCGACTTAATTCCACACTGAGCGTGTAAATTTCGGTTTGCTTAGTCCAGAATGGAAGCTTAGCCGTTTACGAGTATTTTAACTTGCTTTTGCTTAATCCAACTGCTGCGCTCAGCTTGCAAATTAATTGAATTTACAAAAAAAAATCGTTTTTTTTTCCGCGTCGGTTCGTTGAAATCGTTCTCCACATTTAAGTCCACGTAATTCCACGCTGAGTGTATGCATTTCGATTTGCTTGCGCTTAAAAGGAAGCTTAGTCGTTTACCTGTAGTTTGACTTGATTTTACTTAATCCAATTGCTGCGCTAAGCTTGCAATTTAATTTACAAACATATTCCTTTTTCTCTACGTCAATTCGCTAAAATCGTTTTACAACTTTAAGCTCTCGTAATTCCACGCTTAGTGTGTTGATTTCGACTTTCTTACGCTTGAATGGAAGCTCAGTCGTTTACGAGTGGTTTCAAATGTTTTTGTTTAATCCAAGCGCTACGCTCAGCTTGTAATTTAATTGAATTTACAAAAAAAACATATTTTTTCTCAGTGTCGATTAATGGAAATTATTATTCAACTTTAAGTCGACGTAATTCCACGCTGAGTGTATGCATTTCGATTTGCTTGCGCTTAAAAGCAAGCTTAGTCGTTTGCCAGTGGTTTGACTTAATTTTACTTAATCCAATTGCTGCGCTAAGCTTACAATTTAATTTAATTTACAAACATATTCCTTTTTCTCCACGTCAATTCGCTGAAATCGTTCAACAACTTTAAGCTCTCGTAATTCCACGCTTAATGTGTTGATTTCGACTTTCTTACGCTTGAATGGAAGCTTAGTCGTTTACGAGTGGTTTCAAATGTTTTTGTTTAATCCAAGCGCTACGCTCAGCTTGTAATTTAATTGAATTTACAAAAACACATATTTTTTTTCTCAGCGTCGATTCATGGAAATCGTTATTCAACTTTAAGTCGACGTAATTCCACGCTGAGTGTATGAATTTCGATTTGCTTGCGCTTAAATGGAAGCTTAGTCGTTTGCCAGTGGTTTCACTTGGTTTTACTTATTCCAATTGCTGCGCTTAGTCTGGAATTTAAATTAATTTACAAAAACGTTAATTTCTTACTTGTTTTCGCCGTTATCGAGATGAAAATTATTTTTGGTGGAAGCGCCGGGTCGGCTTCGATGGCTGCGGCATTGTTATTTCGATAGTGGCGCCCCCGCGTCGATTATCCGGCAACTACGCGCCGATTTATTACAACCGAACAATAAATAAATAAATTTCTCGTCCCCATTCCGGCCTTCCTCCCCCTCCGCCCTAACTTTCGAAAAATATTCCCCATCTAATCCATCGATTCCGTCCCGAGGGCTGTTTGTCGTTGTTATTTGCACCAACTCTCTCCGTCTCGCTCCCTCTGCCTCGCTCCTGGAGCGATAAGCGCATATTTACACACGCTCTACATCGAAATGTTGGGCTACTGAGAAGGGTGGAAAGAGGCGAGGGGGTGTTGGGGAAGTGGAGAGACGTCGGCGGCTTCGAACATCGGGATAGATTATTATTTACGGCGGAAACTTATCCTCCTCTCCATTGAGGTACGGCCGGTGGTGGAAGGGGGCGGGAAAGGGCGGCAGGAGGGAGGGGGTGAGAGTTTGTTGTATTGAAATCTCGCGAGCGAACGGACGATTTATCGCATTGTTTACCGCGAAAACCGAACACAACTTTAAAACAATAAAAAAAAAATTGTTATGAAACAAAAGAAGAACGAGCGGACGAAAATCATTGCTTTGCATATAAAAAAAATAACAAAGTCTGAAATAAACAAAATTTCCTCAAGAATCGTTTAAGCGATGATTAAGCTTTAAGCTAAAGTCGAAAAAACTAAATCTTTTGCGTTAAGTCTGAAATTATGAAAGTTTAAAGTTGAGCATTTGAAAAGAATCTTTAGAAAATATGGCTTTCCGTTTAAAAATTCTTAAAAAAATAACAAAGTCTTAAATAAACAAAATTTCCTAAAGAATGTCTTAAGCGATGATTAGGCTTCAAGCTAAAGTCGAAAAAACTAAATCTTTCGTGTTAAGTCTGAAATTATGAAAGTTTAAAGTTGAGCATTTGAAAAGAATCTTTAAAAAATATGGCTTTGCGTTTAATAATTCTTAAAAAAATAATAAAATCTTAAATAAACAAAATTTCCTCGAGAATGTCTTAAGCGATGATTGAGCTTCAAGCTAAAGTCGAAAAAACTAAATATTTTGGGTTAAGTCTGAAATTATGAAAGTTTAAAGTTGAGCATTTGAAAAGAATCTTTAGAAAATATGGCTTTCCGTTTAAAAATTCTTAAAAAAATAATAAAATCTTAAATAAACAAAATTCCATCAAGAATGTCTTAAGCGATGATTGAGCTTGAAGCTAAAGTCGAAAAAACTAAATCTTTTGCGTTAAGTCTGAAATTACGGAAGTTTAAATTTGAGCATTTGAAAAGAATCTTTAGAAAATTTGGCTTTCCGTTTAAAAATTCTTAAAAAAATAATAAAGTCTTAAATAAACAAAATTTTCTCAAGAATCTCTTAAGCGATGATTAAGCTTGAAGATAAAGTCGAAAAAACTAAATCTTTTGGGTTAAGTCCGAAATTATGAAAGTTTAAAGTTGAGCATTTGAAAAGAATCTTTAGAAAATATGGCTTTCCGTTTAAAAATTCTTAAAAAAATAATAAAGTCTTAAATAAACAAAATTTCCTCAAGAAAGTATTAAGTGATGATTAAGCTTGAAGCTAAAGTCGAAAAAACTAAATCTTTTGTGTTAAGTCTGAAATTATGGAAGTTTAAAGTTGAGCATTTGAAAAGAATCTTTAGAAAATATGGCTTTCCGTTTAAAAATTCTTAAAAAAATAATAAAGTCTTAAATAAACAAAATTTCCTAAAGAATGTCTTAAGCGATGATTGGGCTTCAAGCTAAAGTCGAAAAAGCTGAATCTTGTTGGTTAAGTCTGAAATTATGAAAGTTTAAAGTTGAGCATTTGAAAAGAATCTTTAGAAAATATGGCTTTCCGTTTAAAAATTCTTAAAAAAATAATAAAGACTGAAATAAACAAAATTTCCTCAAGAATGTCTTAAGCGATGATTGGGCTTCAAGATAAAGTCGAAACAATTAAAACTTTTGCGTTAAGTCTGAAATTATGAAAGTTTAAATTTGAGCATTTGAAAAGTATCTTTAGAAAATATGGCTTTCCGTTTAAAAATTCTTAAAAAAAATAATAAAGTCTTAAATAAACAAAATTTCCTCAAGAATGTCTTAAGCGATGATTGGGCTTCAAGCTAAAGTCGAAAAAACTAAATCTTGCGAGTTAAGTCTGAAATTATGAAAGTTTAAAGTTGAGCATTTGAAAAGAATCTTTAGAAAATATGGCTTTGCATTTAAAAATTCTTAAAAAAATAACAAAGTCTTAAATAAACAAAATTTTCTCAAGAATGTCTTAAGCGATGATTGGGTTTCAAGCTAAAATCGAAAAAACTAAATCTTTTGGGTTAAGTCTGAAATTATGAAAGTTTAAAGTTGAGCATTTGAAAAGAATCTTTAGAAAATATGGCTTTCCGTTTAAAAATTCTTAAAAAAATAATAAAGACTGAAATAAACAAAATTTCCTCAAGAATGTCTTAAGCGATGATTAAGCTTGAAGCTAACGTCGAAAAAACTAAATCTTTTGCGTTAAGTCTGAAATTACGGAAGTTTAAAGTTGAGCATTTGAAAAGAATATTTAGAAAATATGGCTTTCCGTTTAAAAATTCTTAAAAAAATAATAAAGACTGAAATAAACAACATTTCCTCAAGAATATCTTAAGCGATGATTAAGCTTGAAGCTAAAGTCGAAAAAACTAAATCTTTTGCGTTAAGTCTGAAATTATGGAAGTTTAAAGTTGGGCATTTGAAAAGAATCTTTAGAAAATATGGCTTTCCGTTTAAAAATTCTTAAAAAAATAATAAAGTCTTAAATAAACAAAATTTCCTCAAGAATGTCTTAAGCGATGATTGGGCTTGAAGCTAAAGTCGAAAAAATTAAAGCTTTTGCGTTAAGTCTGAAATTATGAAAGTTTAAAGTTGAGCATTTAAAAAGAATCTTTAGAAAATATGGCTTTCCGTTTAAAAATTCTTAAAAAAATAATAAAGTCTTAAATAAACAAAATTCCATCAAGAATGTCTTAAGCGATGATTGGGTTTGAAGCTAAAGTCGAAAAAACTAAATCTTGCGAGTTAAGTCTGAAATTATGAAAGTTTAAAGTTGAGCATTTGAAAAGAATTTTTAGAAAATATGGCTTTCCGTTTAAAAATTCTTTAAAAAATAAGACAAACTTAAGCTCCACTTAAAATCCGTTTAAATCTTTCAGAAAATTCCGGAAACTAAGCTCTAGGTGATAAAATCGAAATCCTTACACTAAGCGTGAAATTACAGAAGCTTAAAGTTGAAACACGTTTTATTTTCAATTTTTCCTTAAAAAAAATCACAAAAAATATAAGACAAACTTAAGCTCGACTTAAAATCCGCTTATATCTTTTAGGAAATTCCTGAAACTAAGCTCGAGTTGAGAGGATCGAAATTCGTACGCTAAGCGTGGAATTACGGAAGCTTAATGTTGAAACACGTTTTATTTTCAATTTTTCCTTAAAAAAAATCATAAAAAATATAAGACAAACTTAAGCTCGACTTAAAATCCGCTTAAATCTCTTAGGAAATTTCTGAAACTAAGCTCGAGGTGAGAGAATCGAAATTCGTACGCTAAGCGTGAAATTACGGAAGCTTAAAGTTGAAACACGTTTTATTTTCAATTTTTCCTTTAAAAAAAATCATAAAAAATTTAAGACAAACTTAAGATCCACTTAAAATCCCCTTAAATCGTTTAGGAAATTCCTGAAATTAAGCCCGAGGTGAGAGAATCGAAATCCGTACGCTAAGCGTGAAATTACGGAAGCTTAAAGTTGAAACACGTTTTATTTTCAAGTTTTTCCTTAAAAAAAATCTTAAAAAATATAAGACAAACTTAAGCTCGACTTAAAATCCGCTTAAATCTTTTAGAAAAATCCTAAAACTAAGCTCGAGGTGAGAGAATCGAAATTCGTACGCTAAGCGTGAAATTACGGAAGCTTAAAGTTGAAACACGTTTTATTTTCAATTTTTCCTTAAAAAAATCATAAAAAAATATAAGACAAACTTATGCTCGACTTAAAATCCGCTTAAATCTTTTAGGAAATTCCTGAAACTAAGCTCGAGTTGAGAGAATCGAAATCCATACGCTAAGCGTGAAATTACGGAAGCTTAAAGTTGAAACACGTTTTATTTTCTCATTTTCCTTAGAAAAATTCGTAAAAAATATAAGACAAACCTAAGCTCCACTTAAAATCGGCTTAAATCTTTTAAGAAATACTGGACACTAAGCTCTAGGTGAGAGAATCGAAATATGTACGCTAAGTGTGGAATTACGGAAGCTTAAAGTTGAAACACGTTTTATTTTCAATTTTTCCTTAAAAAAAATCTTAAAAAAATAAGACAAACTTAATCTCCACTTAAAATCCGCTTAAATCTTTTAAGAAATACTGGACACTAAGCTCGAGGTGAGAGAATCGAAATATGTACGCTAAGCGTGGAATTACGGGAGCTTAAATTTGAAACACGTTTTATTTTCAATTTTTTCTTAAAAAAAATCATAAAAATATAAGACAAACTTAGGATCCACTTAAAATCCGCTTAAATCTTTTAGAAAATTCCTGAAACTAAGCTCGAAGTGAGAGAATCGAAATCCTTACGCTAAGCTTGGAATTACAAAAGCTTAAAGTTGAACATTTATTTCATTCAAAATGCTATTAATGAAATATCTAGATTCGACTTAAAAAAATCGTAAAAAATTAAGCTGAAGTAAATCACGCTTAATATCAGCTTAAGTCCGTTAGGAAAAGTCCGAAAAGTAAGCTCGAGTTGATAAAAGCGAAATCCTTACGCTAAGCGTGAAATTACGGGGGATTAAAATTGAAACACGTTTTATTTGCAATATTAACTTAAAAAAATCGTAAGATAAATAGGGCAAATATAAGCTCGACTTAAAATAAGCTTAAATTGTTCAGGAAAGTCCGAGAATTATGCTTGAGTTGAAACAAGTGAAATTTTTAAGCTAAGCGTGGAATTACAGGAGCATAAAGTTGAGACTTGATTTGAAGGAAAATTGCAATAACAAAATTCATTTCGATTTGAAAAAAAAATCGTAAAAAATTAAGCTCAATTAAAACAGACTTAAAATTAGCTTACACCCATTAGGGAATGTCTGAAAATTAAGTTGACGTTAAGAAAAACGAAATCTCAACGGTAAGCGTGGAATTACTGGTGCTTAAACTTGGATTTTGTGTTTCCATTTAAATTGTAATTAAATCGCATCGAAAAAAAAATTAAATTCCAACTGAAATGCACTTAATGTATAGAGGCTAATTAAATGAAGCCCTCCCTTCCTCCCATACCTCCCCCTCCCCCCTTCTGTCGCTTCTACTGACGCTTTTATCAACTCTCTGCGAAAAAGAAAAGTTTCCGTCGTTTTTTTTTTGTTTTTCGGCGAGAAAACGCGTGATTTATTTGATTGGCCGCAATTCGACCAATGGGAGGAGGTGCAGGGAGGGCGTCGCGACGCCCTCCCCTCGCGCCCGCCGCTCCGGGAGGCGGGGGAGGGCCGCCGATGACCCACTTCCGATATTGACCTGTTGGCGACGCGCACGAGGCGGAGTCCCCCGGCAGACAAAACAACCCCCTTCTCGAGACCTCCCCCCACTCCCTTCGCCTCCCCCCCGACCTCACAGCATCCTCCCTCGGACTTATTTTCGGAATAAACTAATCGAATACATGTTTTTCGGGAAAACCCCCCTGAAAAAGGGTTGCGGGGGTGAATGTGGGGAATTTTCGGGGATTAGGCAATTAGAGCGAACGCTTAAGCTTAGTTAAGTGTGAAAAAATTGGGGGGAAAACAATCGAAAAACGCTTGAAAAAAATAAAATACAAAAAACGTATTTTTTTTTTATTCGGGTCTCATTTAAGTGGCTTTTAAGCGTAGGTAAACTTAGGATCAACTAAAAAAACTCGATAAATCCATCGCTTAAGTCCTAATCTATAAATACAATACGAAAAATCCGTTCGGCGTGCGCTAAGCGTGAAAATACGGGAGCTTGAAGTTGAAATTAGGAGAGGAAAACGGAACTGAAAATACGATTCAAATAAACTCGACTTTAAGCTCACGTAATTCCGAACTTAGCGTACGGATTTCCTTTTTTCCAACTCGAGCTTAATTTCTGAACTTTCCATAATGGATCTAAGCTGATTTTAAGTTCGATTCATTTAAGCTATTTTTTTTCACGATTTTTTTAAATCAAATTGAAATATTTTATTTGAAGGAAATCAAGTTTCAACTTTAAGCTCTCATAACTCCACGCTTAGCGCAAAGTTATCTATTCTCTCAACTCGAGCTTAATTTATGGACTTCCCGTAATCGATTTAAGCTGATTTTAAGTTCGATTCATTTAAGCTAATTTTTTCACGATTTTTTAAAAACAAATTGAAATATTTTATTTGAAGGAAATCAAGTTTCAACTTTAAGCTCTCATAACTCCACGCTTAGCGCAAGGATATATATTCTCTCGACTCGAGCTTAATTTATGGACTTCCCATAATCGATTTAAGCTGATTTTAAGCTCGATTCATTTAAGCTGATTTTTTTCACGATTTTTTTAAATCAAATTGAAATATTTTATTTGAAGAAAATCAAGTTTCAACTTTAAGCTCTCATAACTCCACGCTTAGCGCAAGGATATAGATTCTTTCGACTCAAGCTTAATTTACGAACTTCCCATAATCGATTTAAGCTGATTTTAAGTTTGATTTAGTTAAGCTAATTTTTTCACGATTTTTTTAAAATCAAATTGAAATATTTTATTTGAAGGAAACCAAGTTTCAACTTTAAGCTCTCATAACTCCACGCTTAGCACAAGGATATCCATTCTCTCAACTCGAGCTTAATTTATGGACTTCCCATAATCGATTTAAGCTGATTTTAAGTTCGATTCATTTAAGCTTATTTTTTCACGATTTTTTTTAAATCAAATTGAAATATTTTATTTGAAGGAAATCAAGTTTCAACTTTAAGCTCTTATAACTCCACGCTTAGCACGAGGATATAGATTCTCTCAACTCGAGCTTAATTTATGGACTTACCATAATCGATTTAAGCTGATTTTAAGTTCGATTCATTTAAGCTAATTTTTTCACGATTTTTTTTAATAAAATTGAAATATTTTATTTGAAGGAAATCAAGTTTCAACTTTAAGCTCTCATAACTAAATAATCATTTCTTTGCATTTATTTATTTATTTTCCTACGTAAGTACGGAAAGATCAAGATCAAAAGTGTGGATTTATTCGAGCTTAGTGTTGATTAATTAATTTTTCAATTTTAATAATCAAAAAATAACTTTCGTTTTTAAAAATTAATTAAAAAATATAAGGTAAGCTTAAGCACAACCATAAATACGCTAAGATCATTCATAAGACTCTTATCTTCAATTTAAGTTTATTCAAACTCGACATTCATGGCTATTCCATGCAGGAAATGTTAAGTTTAACGTGTGCGTAATTAAAATAACTTCACATTTTATTCCGTTCTTAAAAATTAATAAAAAAATATAAGGTAAGCTTAAGCATAACCTTAAATACGTTAATATCATTTATAAGACTCTTATCTTTAATTTAAGTTTATTTACACTCAACATACGGGGCTATTCCATGCAGGAAATGTTAAGTTTAGCGCGTGAGTTATAAAATAACTTATATATTCGCTTTTCTTTAAATAAATTAATGAAAAATATAAATTTAACTTAAGCTTAACTTTAAATTATATAAAATTATTACAAAAACTCGCGCGCGAGACACCGTAGTAGACGGACGCATACAGCGAATTCATTAAACGGCATACAATCATATTCCACTTGTGGGTGGAATTCCACAATGGAAGCAGAGGAGGAGAGTAGCTGGGCCTCGGATGGGACTCAGATGGATTTCCAGGAAATCAAAAGTAGGAAGCGAGGTCGCCCCCCGAAGTTCTGTACGGGTAAATCACCGGCGAAAAAGCCACACGCCTCAGGTAATCTTAACCTACCGAAAACCACGAATAAACTACTACAAACAGTATTAAAACAAATGAACACACAACAAAGCCAACAGTCACAAAAACCCTCAACAATCACACAGTCTCAACCCCAGTTACAACAAACACAAGCCCACACACAACCCCAGATGCAACAGGCACAACCCCAGCTGCAACAAACACATCACATGTACATTCAATCACAACCGTCACACAGCTCAAATATCACCCATCACATACCACAGCAAATCACTACACAATCACAAGAAACCCACACAATAAAATCTAACGAAAAACGCAATCAGCAAAACTACAAAAACACATACACTTGCACAACTGTAAACGATTTATCAAGAATCCGCTTTGCCGAAATCTGGTTTGAACACCAATTCGATAATAATGCGTTGATAATTAAAACAACATCTGGTTTTTTAATTAAATCAAATGAAGACACACAAGCAATTTATAATAACCTGAAGACATTACACTCAAAGAGAATTGTTCATGAATTTCGTCCACTACAAACGACCCGAGGTCGAGATAACACAGCACCAGCAACTCAGCGCAGCGCGCCAGCGCCGTCGTACTGCTGCATCATAAAAGGAGTGGAGCAGGAGATTGACGAGTCCACAATCAGTGCTCGCCTGCAGGCGCAGGGGATAGCACATCGTTACTGCCGCCGCATCATCGCTAAGAGGGACAACTTCGCAACACGTATGATTAGAGTGATTACACCATCACTAGAATCTTTTACAAAATTATTACATGAACAATTCCCCTTCATGTGTAATATCTACACCGTAATTGAAAGTAAACCCCCAACACCTATACCAATCCCATGTAGCAGATGCAACAAATTTGATCACATCACAGCTAATTGCAATGAAATGATCACCTGCGCCAAATGTGGAGCTGCACATCCCACGTCATCATGCACGACAACGCTGCCTATCAAATGTAAATCGTGTGGAGAGACTGATCATGGTGCCTGGTCTACAAAATGCACTAAGAGGCCACTGAAACCCATCGAGGGGATACCCAACGTAAAAATTATTAATCAAAATAAAAAATCAGCACAATTAGACAAGGACCTGACGAAAAACTCGCGAATTCATAATCCCATCACAGTTCATGATTTCATTATAGACGTATATACGACAAAAATTAACGAACCGACGACAACCGACAGAGAATCGCTCATTAAAAAACTTAGAACAAGATTCATGGACTCATTTCATGTAGACACTCATGTTAATTTTTCTGGCAACAAAATGTTCATTGTCATGTTTGACCTGGACTCCCCGAATGTAATTCCTCCCGTTGCCCCTCTTTCTGGTATCCACACGGGTTTCTCGCACGTAAATATAAATAATGTCTAGTATAAATTTTATTTATGCTAACATCAATTCCCTATCCAACAAATCCCACCTCCTTTCCCATTACCTAGCACATAACCCCATCCATGTTACCTTGTTAGTTGAAACAAAATCCAAAAAACCCTTTTCCTACAATAATTGGTCCTTCATTCAGATCCCATCCTCAAACCCCCTCCAAAATCAGCGCGGAGGTTCAGTAGTGGCAGCCAGAAAAGAAATAAAATTGGGTAAAGCCAATCCCCCCAAAATTAACAATGTTATGAACGAGTGTCTACACTGCACAATCGACCTTCCTCAGTTCACCCTACACATTTTCCTACTCTATATTCATAATTCATCTCCCATCGAAGACTCCATTCTCACAAAAGCATCCCTGTATGACCACGTTATCGTAATCGGGGATTTTAATATTAATAAAGCCAAATTAAAACAACTCTCCTCATTTATATCAAACTCAAACTTCGTCCGAATACACACAGATCCCACCTTTATCATGTCAAACATCCAATCCACTACCCCAGACGTCCTTCTCTGCACAAGTAATATTTACCACCTTATCCACAATGTAACGCTTATCCCAGACCTATGCTCCGATCACTTAGCCATCCAATTCTCCCTCAAGCTACAACCTCCTATCCCCACCCCCCCAAAGATAATTCTGCGATACAACAACTGTGACATAGACAAAGTAACCACCGAAATGTTAGAATTTATTTCCTCTAACCAAACTATTTCACAAAACTCCATCTCCCTTTTCCTAGAAAAATTATCACAATCAGTCAAACAAAATACACCAACAATCACAAAACGCCCATTCAAGTATCCCCTTCCTAAATACATCCTACGCCTAATAAAATACAAAAGACAGCTTTACAGAGACTTTAGACAAACGGAAGACATGACACTTAAACATAAATTTAATCAAATTAACAAGGACATTCACAAACTTATTACAGAGTATAAGACGGATCACTGGATAAAGGCCTGTGAAAAAATTAATGACTTGCATGGAAAACAATATTGGCAAGAAATCAAAAAACTTAGCAAATATCGCAAAACAGACTTTATCCAGGAGATCCACGACCCAATGACTGATGTAACTGTTACTGACGATAAGACATGTACCGAAATTTTTGCTAGATTTTTTCATGAAATATATTCTATGAATGACAATGACGATTATGACAACGACTTTCTGAACACAGTCAATTCCTGGTACACCAGATTTAAAAATACCCAATGCCCTCATACTCCCGAGGATGATATAAATGAGGAAGAATATTTTGAAATCTTAAATAAGGGTAAAAATACCGCCCCTGGTTACGATAACATCCCTAGATATATCCTTAAATCGCTGCCTTATGAAATCCACTCCTATATCCTCGACATTTTCAACCACATCTACAAATCGCAGATAATTCCGAAGGAATGGAAGCAAGGCATAATTACTTGTATTCATAAACCAGGGAACGACTCTACAAAAGTGAGTAGTTATCGCCCTATAACTTTGCTTCCAGTCCTGGGGAAACTATTTGAATCAATAATAAAAAACAAACTTCTGCAACACATCTCCAGAATACTCCCTCCCTATCAATTCGGCTTCCTTGAACACCGCTCCACTACAATTCCACTGTCCATCCTAACTTCAAACTGCCAAACAGCATGTCTCGAAGGCCAAAAATCTGCTATCTTATTTTTAGATATTCAAAAAGCGTTTGACTCCGTATGGCACCGAGGCCTGCTGTTTAAATGCAACACCCTAAAAATCCCGCCTCACTTAATTAATATCCTTGATAGCTTTCTCCACAATAGATCACTCCAGGTTAAAATCCGCCAATCCATGTCAATCCCATTTACACCTCAACAAGGTTTACCCCAAGGATCACCTCTCTCACCACTCCTCTATAATCTCCTTGTCTCAGATTTATACAATCCTGACCCAAAATACCTTGATAAATCCGCTTATACTTTACTTTACGCAGACGACACTGCTTTAATAGCACACGCCCCCACACTCCCCAAAGCACTTAGCACTCTGCAGGGCCTCATAGACACCATACAGACATGGTTCGCCAAATGGCGAATCTCTATAAACCCCAACAAATCTCAACTCCTAATTCCATTTCACCGCTCCAATTCATCCCCATTTACAGTAACGGTAAATAATCACTCCATTCACCCCTCAAACTCCTGCAAATACCTAGGCATAACCTTTGACCCTAAATTTACATTTAAAACCCACTCCTTAATCCTTAAAACAAAAGTCAGGCAAAGGGCGTCCTATTTCAGAAATCTAACGTACAAACAACAAGGCATCAGTATTGAAACAGCCGTCAATATTTATAAGATGATATGCCGCCCTTTGCTTGACTACGCGGCTGTCCTTTTTCACAATCCACACCCATGTACCCTCAAAAATATCCAAATCGCTGAAAGATCGGCCCTCAGAGTGCTAACAAAGTTAAGACATCCACACAATCCTCTTCATAATCCGTCAAACACCCTCCTATACGAACTCACTAAAATACTTCCTATTGAAACTCGCCTCAACCACCTTTCCCAAAAATTTGCGTCTAATCCTTTTTATCACAATCTCCTTAACACCTTATGCATCCCTCGCAATAAAAATATTGTCCCTAAGCGAAAGTTTCCCTGCACTACAATTCATGAATTCATCACTTCATTTCATGACATTAACGATCACGACATTTGAGACAGCCGTTAGACAAGTACGAGACATTAACGATCATGACCCCAGTATTACAGTTAGAGTCAGACAACGACAGTAGTTTAATACAATAAAAACTACAACAAATTGACAAAGACAGAACTAACAAAAACAGGCGGAAAGACCATCGGTCGATAGCCGATTGGCAGTTTTAAAGTTTTTATTGATGTATTATAATTTGACATATTTAAATATTTTGTACATAATATTCTGCCAATAAAGATGTAAATATATATAAAATTATTAAGGAAACTAACAGCTTCAATTTAATATTAATAAACATGGACTTTATTGCACTAAGCGTGGAATTATTCGAGCTTAAAATTGATTAATTCATTTCACGATTTTGATAATTTGAAAAAAAAAATTCCTTCGCTCTTAAAATTTCACAAAATAAATAACAAGTTCAAACTTAATTAAATTAAACACATTTACGCCATTTAGAAAGATTAGTGCTTGAATTTAAGTAATACTAAAGCCGATTTTGCTACGCTAAGCGTGCAATTATTTCAGTTTAAAAATAATTCACGTAAAAATCTTCTCAAACTTATAGTAAATAAATAAGAAAAGTGTGTGAAGCTTAAGCGCAAGATTAAACTCGATGAGATTGTTAAGGAAAGTGACAGCGACATTATTGCGCTAAGTGTGTAATTATTCGAGCTTAAAATCGATTCGACAAATTGCTCGATATTAATAAATTTAAAACCATTTAATTTTTCTTACTTAGACTTAGAAATTAATAAAAAAATATTTATGTAGCTTAAGCTCGACTTTAAACTCGATAAAATTATTGAGAAAACCAACAGCTTTAATTTGAGACTAATAAACAGCAATTTTATTCGACTAAGCGAAGCATTACTGAAGCTTAAAGTTGATTAATATATATTTCGATTTTAATAAATTCAAAAATACCATTCCGCTCTTAAAAAATTATAAAAAATATAAGATAAGCTTAAACTTAACTTTAAATATATTTGGCTGATTTAAAAAGCTTAGAGCTTAAATTAACATAATAATTAAGTAAACTTTGCTGAGGTAAGCGTGGATTTATTTGAGTTTAAAGTTGATTCACTTAAAAAATGCCATTTCTCTTTAAATAAATGCATAAAATATATTTCAAGCTTAAATTCAATTTTAAACTTAATGATTTTCTTTTTATAAAACCATCAACTTTGATTTGAGAGTAATAAACACAGACTTTATTGAGCTAAGCGTGGAATTATTCGAGCTTAAATTTGAATAATACCTTTCTTGATTTTAATAATTTGAAAAAAATCCTATTCGCTCTTAAAAATTCATAAAAAAATATAAGATACGCTTAAACTTAACTTTAAATATATTTAGATCATTTAAAAAGCTTGAAGCTTAAATTTACATAATAATTAAGTCAACTTTGCTGAGGTAAGCGTGGATTTATTTGAGTTTAAAGTTGATTCACTTAAAAAATGCCATTTCTTTTTAAATAAATTCATAAAAAATATTTCAAGCTTAAATTCAATTTCAAACTTAATGATTTTCTTTTTAGAAAACCATCAGCTTTGATTTGAGAGTAATAAACACAGACTTTATTGAGCTGAGCGTGGAATTATTCGAGCTTAAATTTGATTATTACTTTCCTTGATTTTAATCATTTGAAAAAAATCCTATTCGCTCTTAAATTTTTCATAAAAAATATAAGATAAGCTTAAACTTAACTTTAAATATATTTAGATCATTTAAAAAGCTTGAAGCTTAAATTTACATAATAATTAAGTAAACTTTGTTGAGGTAAGCGTGAATTTATTTGAGTTTAAAGTTGATTCACTTAAAAAAATGCCATTTCTTTTTAAATAAATGCATAAAATGTATTTCAAGCTTAAATTCAATTTTAAACTTAATGATTTTTTTTAGAAAACCATCAGTTTTGATTTGAGAGTAATAAACACAGACTTTATTGAGTTGAGCGTCGAATTATTCGAGCTTAAATTTGATTAATGCATTTCTTGATTTTAATAATTTGAAAAAAAAATTCTATTCGCTCTTAAAAAATTCATAAAAAAATTTAAGATAAGCTTAAACTTAACCTCAAACATATTTAGATCATAATAATAGAAAAAGGATTTATCCACTGGTTTGGAGCTATTAAAAATAGATTAAATGATTTAATATATTTAGATAATTTGAAAAGCTTACGGTTTAAATTTAAATTAAGCAATTTCAATGAGCTAAGCGTAGAATTATTAATCACGAATCAAAGCTGTTGGTTTTCTCAATAATTTCATTGAGTTTAAAGTTAACTTTAAGCTTGATATATAAATCTTATTAATTTATTTAAACAGGAAAAACTTTTTTTTAAGTGATTTATTAAAGCTCGAATAAATCCTTGCTTAGAGTATTAAAGTTGACTTTTGTTATACTCAAATTAAAGTTTTAGCCTTTTTAAATGATCCCAGTGTGTTTAATTTGTGCTTGAGCTTATTCTAAGAGCGAAAAATAAATGGTTTTCAAATTATTAATATCAATCAATTTTAAGCTTGAATAATTTCACATTTAGCTCAATAATATCGCTGCCGCCGTGAATTTCCTCAATAATCTCATCGAGTTTATGAATTGTAGAAATTTTCAAATCGTGGTTTAATGATGAGCTTAAGCTTCAAACACGTTTCTTTTTAATTTATTGCAAGAGAAAAGAAATCTTTGCGTGAATCGACTTTAAGCTAAAATAATGTCACGCTTGGCCTAGCAAAATTCACTTTGGTGTTATTTTACTTTAATCTCTAAGCTTTTCGGTTCATCTGAATGTGCTTAAAATTGAATTTAATCGTGTCTTTGATTTTTTTGTGGATTTTTAAAAGCGAAAGGTTTTTTTTTTTTTTTCGAGAAATTTCTTAATCAATATTAATCTAAAATAATTCCATTTTTACCCCAAAAAAGTCGTTGTTTGTTAATATTAAATAAAAGCTGAGAGCTTTTTTTAGTAATTTATAAAGTTTAAAATTGAGCTTAAGCTAAATATCTATTTTTATTAATTCATTTAAATGCGAGACGAATTTTTTTAAAGTGAACCAACTTTAAGCTCGAATATATCCACTCTTAGCATAGCAAAGTTGACTTTAATTACACTTATATTAAAGCTCCAAGCTTTCTGAATGATCGCAATGTGTTTAAAGTTGAGCTTTAGCTAAATTTGTATTTTTTATTAATTTACTTAAAGAAAAGGGAGTTTTTAAATTGAATCAATTTTAAGCTCAAATAAATCCAATGTTGGTGAAACAATGTTGAGTGTGAATAAATTTAAGTTAAGCTTCAAAGTTTATTAAATGATTTTAGCGTATTTAAGCTTGGGCTTAAGCTTATCTTATATTTTTTATATATTTTTTTAAAAAGCGAAAGGATTTTTTTGGAATTATTAAAATCGAGAAATTAATCAATTTTCAGCTAGAATAATTCCACGCTTAGTGCAATAAAGTCATTGTTTGTTAACCTCAAATCAAAGATGGAAGTTTTTAAATGTATTCTTTCAGTTTAAAATTGAGCTTGAGCTTAATTTCAATTTTTTATTAATTCATTTAATGCGAGACGATTTTTTTAAAAGTGAACCAACTTTAAGCTCGAATATGTCCACTCTTAGCATAGCAAAGTCGATTTTAATTACACTTATATTAAAGCTCTAAGCTTAATGAATGATTACAATGTGTTTAAAGTTGAGCTTTAGCTAAATTTGTATTTTTTATTAATTTATTTAAAGAAAAGGGAGTTTTCCCATTGAATCAATTTTAAGCTTAAGTGAATCCAATGTTGGTGAAACAATGTTGAGTGTGAATAAATTTAAGTTAAGCTTCAAAGTTTCTTTAATGATTTTAGCGTATTTAAGGTTGAGATTAAGCTTATCTTATATTTTTTATATATTTCTTTAAAAGAGCGAAAGGATTTTTTTTGAATTATTAAAGTCGAAAAATTAATCAATTTTCAGCTAGAATATATCTATGCTAAGCTCAATAAAGTCCCTGTTTATAAATCTCAAATTAAAGATACAAGTTTTACAATGTATTCTTTCAGTTTAAAATTGAGCTTAAGCTTAATTTCCATTTCTTATTAATTAATTTAATGCGAGACGATTTTTTTAAAGTGAACCAACTTTAAGCTCGAATATGTCCACTCTTAGCATAGCAAAGTTGACTTTAATTACACTTATATTAAAGCTCCAAGCTTTCTGAATGATCGCAATGTGTTTAAAGTTGAGCTTTAGCTAAATTTGTATTTTTTATTAATTTATTTAAAGAAAAGGGAGTTTTTCTATTGAATCAATTTTAAGCTCGAATATATCCACTCTTAGCACAGCAAAGTCGACTTTAATTACACTTACATTAAAGCTCTAAGCTTTCTGAATGATCACAATGTGTTTAAAGTTGAGCTTAAGCTTATCTTATATATTTTTTTTAAGAAGTAGTGGGATTTTTATTTATTTTTTTTAATCGAGAAATGAATTAATCAATTTTAAGCTGGAATAATTCCACGCTCAGCTACGTAAAGTTTATTAATAATTTAAAAAATTGAAAAAAAAAAACAATGTTGAGTATGAAAAAAAAGTATACAGAGAGCTTTTTTTATCAGTATACATTTCCCCTATGTATACCTGCAAAATACGCGAGTCAAATGCATTAATGTATGTGTGTTTAGTTGCCTATAAAACGCAACTGAACACACATATGCCAAATAGACAACTAAACATACACACATTAATCGGCTCAGTGCGTTTGACTCGCGTTTTTTTGCAGGTATATACTTCCCCTAATGTATACTGACAAAAAAACCTCTCTGTATATATTTTTTTAATTCTACCCGATTTTTAGTAACCTGTTGTCATGGCAACCAAATGGACGATACACACTCGATCCGAATGGAATATCCTTAGAAACAAAAAAACATTGTTGTTGTTAAAAATTTCTGAAGTTCAGGCGTATGAAAAGTCTATATTTATATTTTCTTTTTTTTTGAGCTATATTTATTTATTTATATTTTGTTGAGCTTAAACATAAGCTCAGTAATAAACACCGACAACGCCGACGACGATGACAACAATGGAGCAAACGGCGGCGGAGGCGGCGGCGGCACGTAGTTAAGCGGTAATTGAGTGTCAGCGAGCGCGCGTCCGTCCGACGGCAAACATAATAAACGAGAGAAGGGCGGCTGTGGAGGCGGCGGCGGAGGCGGCGGGATGAGCGTGTGACGTTACGAGGTTAAGGTGCGACTGATTAATGGCCTTTATGTAAAACAACCCCCCTTCCCCTCCTCCTCCTCACCTCCGCCGTCCTCCTCCTCCTGTTTTCGGGACAACGGGGCAAAAACAATTGCGGTCGTGTGCAAGCAAGGGAGCTTTTAAAGACACCGCCGCCGCCGCCGCCGCCGCCACGGCCGCAGTTGACG